>CAUDMG010002844.1:317500-497500 GCA_958450375.1 Homarus gammarus
GCTAGGTCTGTGAGGGGCGCTGTTACCTGTCCGAAGTTTGGACAAAACTGGCGGTAATATCCAGCAATTCCAAGGAAACGCAGGAGAGATTTGCGGTCTGCAGGCGGTGGGAACTGCTGGATGTCTCCTATCTTCGCATCGACAGGGGCAAGTTTCCTTTAGCCACGACATGACCAAGAAAGACCACAGTGGCGTATCCAAACTCAGTCTTGGCGAGACTAACAGTCAACTCCGCATCTTCTAGCCTAGTGAAGAGGACCCTCAGTCTTGACATGTGTTCTTCCCAACTGGACGATACCACCAGCAAGTCATCAAGATATGCTTGTACCCCTTCCAAACCTGTAATGACAGAGTTGACGAGACGCTGGAAGGTGGCAAGGGCGTTACGCACACCAAATGGCATGACGCAGTACTGGTAAAGGCCATCTGGAGTTACGAACGCGAATATCCACTTTGTCCTCTCCGTCATCTCCACCTGGTAGTATCCTTTGTGTAAATCCAACTTCGTAACGAATTCTGCTTGGCCGATACCATCGATAACATCATCCAGTCTGGGTAGTGGAAAACTGGAAGGAAGGGTGATAGCGCTGACCTTGTGGTAATCAGTGCAAAGTGTTTGATTACCGTCAGGCTTCGGCACCAGCAAGCACGGCGACGACCATTCACTGTTGCTCGGCTCCGCCAAACCATTTAGGAGAAGAAAGTCCACCTCCTCTCTCAGCTATTTCGCCTTTGTGGGGTTCATCCGGTAATGGGGTTGTTTAATAGGAGATGCACTGTCAACCAGGAGGACGTCGTATTGGACGACCCAGCAGGGCCGTGGGACGTCTTGGCAGATCCCTCGAAAATCGTTGAGTAAATTCTTCGCCTCCAGGGACTGCAATGGTGTCAGATGATGCAATTTAAACTCAATATTATCCAAAACGTCACTATTACACAACTTGACAGGCTGGTTCAGGCAGTAATCTTCAGGCACGACTTCATTGTCTGGTACTTGATCCTGGAATAGTACTGCCTCGGATTCTCTAAAGTGATATAGCTCCATGTCACGTGCCTGTGGCGCTCGGGAACTCGCATAGCGTGAGGCATATGTTCACGCCTACATTTCATACACGCTATTAATAAATTGTTAATTGTACTTATTATATTATTATTGTTCTTAGTTACTTAGGTTAATTATATATTTATGTATGTTAGTAAAATGCATCATTGTGTTACTCTGTTAAGTTCAAATCAATAGTAGTATTAATTAATTATAAAAATATCTAGCAAATGTTCTAGATCAGGTGATATGAGACGCTCTCCTCCCAGCGTGGGAACGCTTCCGCAGTAGCGAAAAACCGTGGCATAGGGTAGACGTGTCCATTCGTTCTCTAGCCTTGACCCTTGTCTAGTGCTTTATCCAGTCTTCTGCAATGCCCTAGGGGTTTCAGGTATTAGTGACACGTTTAGTTAGGCCTAGGAAAGGATCCTGGTGGTAAGGAATCTCCTGTTTGGTAGGAGATAATCATTTTGTAGTGATTGTTGTATATATATATATATATTCCGTATGTCTGTGTAATATAGTAATGTTAAGTAATATTTGTTTGGTCCAACTCCTTACGGTATATTTTCGCCCTTCCTGCATCACTCTTATTTTATTATACAATTACTTATTCCCTTAAATTCACGTTTGCTAGTCATTACTCCCTTTAGAGCATAAATTGAATTAATTAATTACACTGGTCAACAAAGTTTTTGTTGCATTGCTATAAACACTTGATTCTACCTAATTTGGGTGTGCTGATCTCATATCTGAAGATAGTTTCTTTCTGTAAGCTCTAGTTTTTTTGCAATCAAGGTATTTTGAAATTTCAAAATTTCGTCTTCGTCTTATTGACCTCGTCGTCTATCTTGAAAAATATGTCATTAAACTGTCATTAAATTAGCTGGGTAATAAACAATAAAATATTACATATTCTAAATTTATTCAACAACACAATTTGAAACATGTTCCATCTAAAACAAAGGTTGAAATTTGTATAAAACTCATTGTTAGGTAAGAAATTTGTTACTATGAGGAGACAAAGCCCAATCACATTTTAGCCAGGTAGGAATTTGCGCTTGAAGCTCTTGCATTTGTGAAATGTCTCAGGGCACTCTCGTTTAATGCTCCAGCAGTAGTCTGCCATCATATGTTTGTCCCATCTCCCTTGGTAGCGGTCTTCCATGGTCTTGAGATCCTGATGAAACCGCTCGCCTTGCTCGTCACTTACTGCCCCTAGGTTCTCAGGGAATCTATCAAGATGACTATATAGGAAATGGAGTTTGACACTCATATTGCATCCAAGGTCATGAAAGGCTGACAACATGGTTGCTACAAGGGTTTCATAGTTGTCAGCCTTTTTATTACCAAGAAAGTTTTCCATTACCGCCACAAATGAAAGCCATGCACCCATTTCCTTGTCGTCCATCTTTCTGACAAAGTCTTGATCACGTACAAGTGCACGAATTTGTGGTCCATCAAACACACCTGCCTTTATCTTCTCAAATGACAAAGCAGGGTGAGCAGAGACTATGTGTTGGAAGCATTCACCATCAGTATTTAATGCTCTGACAAACTGTTTCATCAGGCCCAGCTTGATATGGAGAGGAGGAAATATGATCTTTTCTCGACTGACGATTGGATCATTGACAATGTTTGGCATACCAGCTTCCAGAGTCTCACGTAAGGGCCACTCCTTCAGGTTCCAATGCCTGTCTCTAGCTCGGCTGTCCCACATGCAAAGAAAGCAGGGATACTTTGTAAATCCTCTTTGTTGGCCAAGAAGGAAGTTCACCATTTTGAGGTCAACACAAATTGTCCAGTTGTGCTCATGGTATTTTAGCAGGTGAATCACAGTTTTAATGTCATTATACTCCTCTCGTAAGCACACAGAATGACCCACTGGAACAGCTGCATAGACATTACCATTATGTAGTAGCACACACTTCAGGCTACGCTTACAACTATCTAGAAATAATCGCCAGTCATTTGGACTATACAATGGAATCCCTAATTCCTGGAGAAGACCCGGGATATTATGACAGTAAACAAACTTATTCTCCTCTGTAAAGAATGGCACAAAATCCTGTTCCCGCTTTCTGAAGTCTGAAACTTTTGTGTCTGGTTCAGTAGAGCCTTTTCTTGCAACCTAGAAGCTAGAACTTCTGCTGCATTTTTGGAGAGACCCAACTCACGCACAAGGTCATTCAGCTCTGGCTGACTAAACTTCTGAGGGGTTGATGACTCTGGTGTACCATCAGAAGAATCGTCGGAATCTGCAAGTATTTCTTGAGTTTCATGTTCACTCTCTTGGTCTTTGTCGCTTCCCTCCTCTTCAGCTGGAGACAACCCATTAAAAACTGGAACTGGTAGCTCATCAGAGTGCAAAGTAGGTCGAATTGCTGAAGGGATACTAGGATACGATATTTTATGTCTGTTTTTCTTGCCAACACCCTTCGTATTGATCAGACAAAAATAGCAGTCAGTTGTGTGGTCCTTCGGTTCTCGCCAGGTCATGGGAATTCCGAACGGTAAGCCCTTACGTTTTCCTTTTGTCCAGTCACGCAGCATTTCTTTGCAGTTATGACACACAGCATGTGGAGCCCATTTTTTGTCTTGGTCGCCAAGAGTAAGTCCGAAGTACGCTTTATAGCCGCGCCTCACAAACGATGTTATATTGCGCCTCTGACGAATAAGCGTGAAGTATCCACAAATATAACAGAAGGCATCAGGTTTGTTCACACATTGATTTCTCTTTGTAGCCATGACCAAATCTGAAAGAAAAAACAGACAAAATTATATCTCCCTATTGATACCATAATCGTGTAATTAATTAATTTGACCGCAAACGGCTAGAATGTAAAACCTCAAATTGGATGAAAACTGGAGCATGCAGAACAAAACTGGTTTCAAATATGAAATCAGCAGATCAAAAATGGTAAGAAACAGTAAAGAAATCTCATGCAACTGGGAATTATAAAAAATTTGTTGTCCTGTGTTATCTTCCCTTTTGTGATTCATTTATTTCAACTGTTCTTACTTATTCAAGTACATTTAGTTGAGTAGGGTTTTGGTGAGGATAATTATTGCCGTGTTCCCTATTTGTACATTTATTTGTTAATAACTTGGGGTAGGATTCACTCCCCAAGTATAAAGGGTAGTGGGATCGCGACAAGTGGGGGCCTGTGTGCAGGATCTAACCACCATTGTTGTGTCATATCAAGTGTTGTTACTCGCCAGGTGTTGTTTCATCGCTAAGTATTTTTGGATGCAAGTTGCTGTGTTCACAGTGTTCAATTATATTGCTCCTGTTATTGCTTAAGCTACTGGTGAGTTAACCCTTATCTTGTGTACCAGGTGTTTGGTTAATCCCTTGCTGTGTTTCACAGTTGATTGCATTTTGATATTATTAATTAGCTAGCTAGTTAGCTTAGCTGCCACGGTTACTTTTTTTTTTCGCTACTCGATTTTGAGTTCAACATGTTTGACCTGGAAAGCTTTTTGGCTTCACCTTCAGCCGAAGTACTGAAGGGGCTTACTAAGGCAGAGTGGCAATCCCTCGCTGCTTATTATGAAGTAGAAAGCCGCTCTTCCATGAATAAGGCTAGGTTAGAAGAGGCTGTCCTCAACTACCTTATTGACAATGAAATCATAGCCCAACCGTCGGGAAATTCAGAGGAAATTGTTACACCAAGTAATTTGGCCTTACAAGTTGAACTCAAAAGACTCTAGGTGGAGCTGGAAACTCTCAAACAACGAGGTTTGGCTCAAGGTAGTAATACTTCAATATTCAGTGTAGACAAATGTCTCAACAGTGTTCCTAAATTTAATGAGGAAGAACCAGACAAGTTCTTCTCTCTTTTTGAGAAAATTGCCCGACTTAACACGTGGCCTGTTTCTCAATGGTCTCAACTTATTTATAGATCTTTCACTGGTAAGGCATTAGATGTGTTTTCTGCCCTCTCTGAGGATCAATGTCGAGACTATGCCCTTCTTAAGTCCGCGGTTTTGAGTGCTTATAAACTTGTTCCTGAAGCCTACCGGCAACAGCTCCGTAACTGCCGGAAGACTGACAAACAAACATTTGTGGAGTTCTTCAGGCAGAAACAGGTCCTTTGTCGGAGGTGGATTGAAAGTGAGTCTGCCCATGTAGAACATGACAAGCTTGTTGAACTAATCCTGCTAGAGGAGGTTAGAAAATGTATCCCAGGCGACATTCGAGCACACTTGGATCAGAGAGGTATCTGTACCCTGGCTGATGCTGGTCCAGTGGCTGACCATTATTCCTTAACTAATAGAAATGTAAATTCCAGGTCTTATGCTCCCATGTCCCAGTCCTTCACTTCCTTCAAGCGGCCCACGCCAACATCTACATCGGGGTCCCTGCCTCTTGTCATACCGACCCGACCCTCAGGTTCTGCATCATCTACCCCGGGTGAGCCCATGGTCCATGGGACAGGTGGATCCACTCCTACTGGTGAGAGAAACTCTAGTTGCAGGTACTGTAAGAAGCCAGGACATGTCATCAGCGACTGTCTCAAGTTAAAGAAAAGAAATTCCTCTCACCAAGTGTTAGGTTCTGAATAGTATATTCTATATACAGGAGAGAACACAAACACCTGTATAGTTTTGTAGGTTCGGTTTACTGGATAAGAGTATGTACACAAAGGGGAGCAGCTCTCTCCCTTGGCTAGGCTCCCGGTCAACTGCTATAGACGACGTATGGCAAGTGATACATTAGCAGCTTCCATACGTCGCCAGGCACATTAATTAAGCATGTGGGATATGGTAATAACATTGCCACACGCTGCTAGCTAGGCTGAATAAATAATACATAAATGGAGCACATACATAATATACATACATAATATATAATCCAGCATAAATATACATACACCTCCCTCCCCCCTATACGCTCATAGCAAAGTCTTGAGCGGACCTTTTCTTTTGGATCCGTTCTGAGCGTCGAGGGACTTCATCACTGGGAAGGGTATGGGACTCAACACTGGTGGCGGGGCCAGCAGAAGGCATTGTTACGGGGCGGTTCCTCCACCACACACGACCACTGGGTAACCGCACCTGGTAGTCCCGTGACCTGCCGAGACCCATGACTACGCCTACTTTGTCCCAACGTAGGGAGGTCGGGTCCTGAACACGGACTTGGGTGCCGACACTCAACCTGGGGAGAGAGCGGTCGTGGTCGTTGTAGCGGGCGACGACGTCCTGAACACGTTCGGCGGCTCGGCGATCACAATCCTCTGTCTTGGCCTGCCACTCCTTGGAGAAGGATTGAGGGTGAGCAGGGACACAAGAACGAAGGGGGCGTCCATACAAAACCTGGGCAGGGGAGCGTCCGGTGTAGTTAGGTGTGTTGCGGAGTTCAAGAAGACCCCTGTCGAAGGCCTCGCAGTCAATGTTCCCAGAAGGGGCCACCTTAAGGATGAGGTGCTTCAGGGATTTGACAGCAGCCTCAGCGTGGCCGTTGGACTGCGGGTAATGGGGCGATGACAACACATGCCGGACTCCCCATCGGTCAAGGAACACAGCAAAGTCCCGGCTTGTGAACTGAGGCCCTCCGTCGGTTCGCAGGCGTACAGGAACGCCCACGTCACGGAAGTAGTGGCGGAACTTGCTGATGGTGGCGGCAGACGTCGTGTCATTACCGCACTTGATGACAACCGGCCAACCAGAGAGACGGTCGACGATAACGAGGAAGGACTTTCCTGACACACAGAAAAAGTCGGCCGACACAGACTCAAAGGGGCGGGTGGGGTTGTCGTCACTCATGAAGGGTTCCTGCTGCTTGCTGGGTTGTAATACTTGGCAGGGCTCACACGCACGGACGACATTGGAGATGTCGGAGTTGATGCCGGGCAAGAACACAGTCTGTCGTGCACGTCGTTTGGTGGCCTCAGCTCCACGGTGACTGTCGTGAAGGCGAGCCAAGGCGTGGGGACGTGATGCAGCAGGGACAACTACACGTGCTCCGTACAGAACAAGGTCTCCGTCGCAGTAAAGTTCATCGCGGAGTTTCCAATACGGGAGCAGGGTGTTGTGAAGATCGTAGCGGTTGCTAGGAAATCCATTCCTCATACACTCGACAAGTCGGACATAGGAAGGGTCGTCTCGAAGGTCCTCCATTGCCTTGTCGTCATCTGGTGACAGGTCCGAACGAAGGGATTGGACGGCATGGAGAGTGACCACAGTCCTGACGGAAAGAGCGAGGTCGGCGTCGAGTACATGGTCTTCTGGAGTAGGGCGGCTGACAGGAGAGCGGGATAAGGCATCAGGGATGCAGAGCTCCTTACCAGCACGCCACACTGCAGTGAAGATGTACGCCGAGAGCTTCTCTTTCAGACGCTGGAGGCGAGGGTTCTCAACGGCGTCTAGCGTGTAGTGGTTGAGGATCGGGACAAGCGGGCGATGGTCGGTCACTAGGTGAAAGTGTTGCAGGCCTATGAGGTAAAACCTGCACTTGGACATCGCCCAAACCACAGCCAACAGCTCCAACTCAATAGTGGCGTAGCGCGTCTCAGTGTCAGAGAGGAAACGCGAGCCACACTGGACGAGCCGGAACTGCCCTCCACCATGATCCTGCAGTAGGGCGTATCCCACGCCATACAAGCGTGAGGCATCTGTCTGCAGAACTGTCGGGAAGGCTGGGTCAAACGTGGCGAGGACAGGTGGACGAGACAGGGCCTGTTTCACTTGCTGGAAGGCCTTGTCGTGGTCGGGGGTCCACAGGAATGTCCTCTTGGGGCTCATCAGGGGGCGAACTGGTTGAGCAGCTGCGGAGATGTCCGACGAAAACTCTGCTAACTGGTTGACGAGACCGATGAAGGACCTCAAGTCGGTCAGGTTGGCAGGGGTGGGAAAATCCGTGATGGCGCGGACCTTTTCCGGGTCAGCTGCGATACCATTCCCTGAGAGGGTGTACCCACAAAAGTCAATTGAAGAGCTGGCCAGAACAAACTTGTCGGCATTTAGGGTAATGCCGTGCTTCCGGCACCTGTTGAGTACCTCGTAGATACGGCAGAGGTGATCCATATAATCCTCGTCATACACGAGTATGTCGTCGACCACTTTCACGCAGTTTGCCAGACCTTGTAGAGCCATGTCACCTCGAAGACAGAAAGCGTCTCCTGTAGCGGCGAATCCCATGGGGCCACGGCAGTAACTGTAACGTCCATGCGGGGTGATGAAAGTTGTGAGTGGTCGGTCTTCTTCGGCAAGCTCTATCTGCCAGTATCCACACAGGGCGTCCATCGTCGTGAAGAAGTGCGCCTTCGGGTTCACACTGCGTATAGCTGCAAAGGGCGTGGGAGAAGGGTGCGCAGGACGAGACACCTGGTTGTTGAGCTTGGAAAGGTCAGTGGTGATCCGAACACCACCTTTAGGTTTTGCGACGACAACCATCGGGTGACACCATGGAGACGGGTCATCGCCGGTTGGTACAATAATTTCTTGGGCGACCATGGAGTCCAGCTCGTTTTTGACCGCCTCGCGGAAGGCCAGGGGAACCAGTCGAGGGGTGTAAATAGCGAATGGCTTCGCGTCGTCCCTCAGGTGGATCCTCATGGGGGGACCTGCCATCTTCTTGAGAGGCTTGGATTCCAGAGCGGACTTGGTCACCAGAACGTCGCTGAATTCCTTCAGGAAGTACTTCCGAGCATCGGAAGGAGAGGTGTCACTGGCAAGAGGCAGGGGTAGGGCGGCAGTAGGGTCGTTGCTGCTCCCTTTTTGCACCCTGTTGGCATGTTTTACCTCAAGAATAGGTTTGGGGAAGTCCTGGGAGATGATGGCCAACTCCTGACAATGTCTGTAGGACAGAAAAGGAGTCTGGACACCGTTATGCACATCAATCCAGGCTTGACACGACCTGTTGCCAAAGGTGACTTGTGCTTGGAGTGAACCCAGGGCCGGGGTCATCTGTGAACCATCTGCCATAAAGCGGAGATCCTTGGGGGGCGGTCCTAGATCACTTGGAGAGAGCCCCAAGCATTGCAAATGCTGGGGACCGATGACTGTAGCATCAGCGCCGGTGTCGGGCAACATCTGAAGACGGGATGACGCACTGCGGTAGGTCACAGTGACACTGATGTACTGGGGGACTTTGGTCCTGGGACGCGGAGGGGAGCACACATTCCTAATGTGGCTCGAGCGTTGTCAGGAGTCGTCGTGCCTCTGATTGGAAGACTGTGGGCGGCCCTCTCTGGTGGAAGGGGGCTAAAGCTTCCGCCGACGCGGTCCCTTGGGTTTGTTGGAAGGGCAACACTTGTCATAGTGGCCCAGACGACCGCACACATTGCACTGGACGCGTTTGGCTGGGCACAGTACTGTGAGTGACCAGTGGCCCTTACGGTCACAACTGTTGCAGGTAGACTGAGCAGCTGGACACATTTGTGTTCCGTGCTGCTTACCACAGTTGTTGCAAAATGAACCGGGCGTGGACGTGGTGGGCGAAGGCGTAGGAACGGACTTCTTGTCCTTCTTGTACCGGGACACAGCGCGTACAGCTGTAGGGGGAGCACGGATGGCAGAGGTGGCACACCTGGCAGCCTCATAGGAGCGACATATCGTCGACACATCCTTAAGAGAAGAGGAAGAGTCGAGGGAGGTGAGGCGTTGGACAAGTTCCTCGTCCTTAACACCCATCAGGATCACCTGCTTTAACTGGGTCTCCTCGCACTGCTGGTGGTGGCCTGGACATATATCTACCTCTTCCGAGGCTCTCTTAAGACGTACGTAAAAGGCGTCAAAAGACTCACCCTCCATCTGTCTTCAGCTAAACAATTCCCTCCTGCGCAGAGCTTCATTCTGCTGTCCTTTGATGTGCCGTTGTAGAACGTCCAGTACCTCCTCTACAGACAGCGAAGAGGTTGGGGGTACCTGCAACGTATGTTCCAAGACACGCTGAATTTCCAAGGACAGGCACATACGCAGCTGGATGAGTTGTTTAGGCTGTGACAAACTCTGGAGATCCACCATTGTAGAATAATCAGTCCACCGTCGCCGCCATTCACGAAAAGTCTGGAAATTTACATCAGGCTTCAAGATGGGCGGTGTTTGAGCTGCTGCTTTAAGTGGGGCTGGGGGGCGTGAAGGAAGCATGGATGAGGTATCTGAACCAGTCAGTGCCGAGGCAGTGTTAGAGCCAGGGGCTTGGTTAACAGTGAGGCGAGATATCAAGGCTTCAAACCGTTCACTGTCTTCCAATCTCCGTTGGTGGTCTCGTTCTGCCTCTGCTTGCCTTCTGTGCTCATCAGCCAAACGTCTGTGAGCTTCATCCTCGCGTTTCTCCTCTCTCATAAACTTCAGTAAAGCAATTATCTCTGGAGACAACGCTGAATATTGAGGTGAGGGACTGCGCGATGTTGTGGGGGCTGGAGCGTCGTGGCCGGCCTGGTCATCCATCTCTGGGGGACTATCATCCGCTTGACTCATCCAGGCGCTGGGTCCACGGCTACATAAGGCATGAGACATAACTACTTCATCTGTGTACTATGTCTTAAATCAGTGTTGACCGGTCAGTCCGTCATATCAACAAGATTTCAGACAAAAAATTAATTAAATACACAGATAAGTAGGTTATATATATAAAATATATATAAAGAAGCCGCGCAGTCAGCGAGTGTTAGTACATGTATATGTGTGTGTGTGTGTGTCCCGGGCGGGCATAGCGTCTCGCCCCAGCTGTGAGGGGGGGTGGAGGCGGCGCTGTGAGGGGGGGAAAGGGAGAAGCGCGGCGACTCCCAGTCAGTCCAGTTACCCTCAGGACGCGGTCAGAGACGGGTGCGCTGAACTCTACTCCTTACAAATGCCCAGAACGTGCCGTATACCTTGGGAATCCTTTAGAACAAGGTCACACATGAATGGCACGAAACACACAATGCACTAAACACTTCACAGAAAATCACTGTCACTGACACTGCTCAAAGTTGCTAAATTCTTCGAGGAGGGGTGGCGCGCGGGAGTTGACCCAAGGCGAGGGGTCTATAAGCCGGCTTTCCACAAACTTTGCACTATCACTCGTAATTATCCAGTAAGATCGGTTCACTGCGCCATGTTAGGTTCTGAATAGTATATTCTATATACAGGAGAGAACACAAACACCTGTATAGTTTTGTAGGTTCGGTTTACTGGATAAGAGTATGTACACAAAGGGGAGCAGCTCTCTCCCTTGGCTAGGTTCCCGGTCAACTGCTATAGACGACGTATGGCAAGTGACCCATTAGCAGCTTCCATACGTCGCCAGGCACATTAATTAAGCATGTGGGATATGGTAATAACATTGCCACACGCTGCTAGCTAGGCTGAATAAATAATACATAAATGGAGCACATACATAATATACATACATAATATATAATCCAGCATACATAATATACATACACCAAGGATCCCCCGCTCCTTTGGTCAGGGTGGCCGAGCAATCGGAGAAATTATTGGAGCCCTGTGTCACTGCCCTCAGTCAGACTGTTGCCCTGGATGCTTCCCCCTCTTCTATGATATCAACCTTTGAACCATTTTGTTCTCCTGGTTCCTTAGCTTTGGATCAATTTAGTCAACCCATTTCTGTTAAACTCTTGAGAGACACAGGCTCAGCCTTATCTCTTGTTACTAAAGAAGCTGCTCCATTCCTGGATTCATGCTATACTGGTAGCTGGGTGCTTGTGAACGGTTTGACCGGTAGGTCGCGTATTCCCCCATGTCAAGTGTACCTGCGGTCATCCATAAAGTCAGGCTATGTCACGTTAGGAGTAGTAGATAGCTTACCTGTAGAAGGGGTCTCTCTATTGATAGGAAATGACCTCGTTGGCGACATGATGTTCCCTAATGTTGTGATCTCATCTTGTCCAACTGCCGAGAATAATACTGTGCAGTTAGAAGTAGACTTTCCAGGGTTGTTCCCTGCGTGTGCTGTGACTCGTAGTATTAGGGTGTGTCATACGGAGGCGAATTTTTTTTTTTTTTGAGTTTGAAAAATCGGCCCATGGTATTAATGATGTAGTTCTATGTGCAGAATCATGTGATATCTTCAGATTTGAAAAGTTTTCATTTTTTGCTAGGTAAATTTTAACTTGAAATCTTATGAAAATTCAGTATTCCCACCCTTTTACCAACACCACTAAATAGCTTATTTAAAGTAAAGTAAATGTATCAGGTTAATTTATTAGGATGAAAATGATCCAGAATAGTGAAACGAATGATCTTGACACATTTATTAAATTTAATATTCCTTTAGAAAACAAAATCATCAAATACAAAAACCGGTTTTACTACTACGACCCGGTGTTGCTGCACACCATAGAGAACATGTCTTTCTTGCTTCTGTTTCTACTCATCACCTCCCTGCTGACCACCTGAGTTCGGATGTAGCCTTCCCTCCTCTCCTGGCTGTACACGTGACTTCTGGCCTCGCTCACTTGCTGTACACAACGCTCTATACTCTGGGTGTGCAAGGGCCAGGCAGGGACATGCATGGGGTTGTCCAGGAAAGCTCTGACTTGAACATTGGTGAGGCTGCAGGTAAGAGGGGACTCACTGCCAGCCTGGATGTTATCCAGATCTATGAGATCAGTGAGGGTCTTGGCACCTAGATTGACTTCAGGAGTCTTCCTGACCCTGAAGGAATCGTCACCAACTGATTCGTCATGCCCAGATCCTCTCATAAGTCTCATATCCAAGATCTTTTTGACTGCCACTCTTCTCTCCTCCTCATCCTTACTGCAGAGCATTGTCTGCAGAACTGCCTCGGGATGAGCATGCCAGGAAGATCTCCTCACAGTCTGCTCTACAATCTGAACAACCTTCCTTAGCTGACTCCTCAGGAGCTCAAGCTGGAAGAGAACATTCCTCGGACCTTCGGAGAACGATGACTTGACCTTGGTGTTGAACCAATTTGGCAAGTAGACACTCGCGATGAATTGGACAATAAGTCTCAGGTTGTGAAACTGGTTCCCTTTCAGTTTATGATGAGCGACCCAAATTCTGCAGAACCTGAGAGCCGTTGTGAGCCACCTAGAATGTGAGACTGAACCGATCTGCAGGTAAGCAAGTCTATCAGGCATGACCCCAGTTTTGATGGCACTGCAAATCATGTAACCATAGTACTGGTCAGTACTCAGGTCGTCAATGACAGTATGTGCAAGCTCAACGAGTGGAGGGCCAACTGTGATTTTTTCAAAGCTCGGATCTAGATACCTTACATGAGTGGTCAGTAGACTGGCAAATGAATTTTAATACTGATAAATGCATGGTACTACAGATAGGGAAGACAAATACAAACGTTAAGTATAAACTAGGTAACACGGAAATAGAAAACTCAGTTTGTGAAAAAGATCTAGGTGTATTTGTTAGCAAAGACTTGAAACCTAGAAAACAATGTATTAGCGTTCGCAACAAGGCAAACAGGATTCTAGGGTTCATATCTAGGTCTGTGAGTAACAGAACTGCTGACGTTATCTTGAAACTTTACCTAGCATTAGTGAGGCCACACATGGATTATGCGGTTCAGTTCTGGTGACCTTATTATAGAATGGACATAGATTCTTTGGAGAGAGTACAAACAAGAATGACAAAAATGATCCATAATATTAGAAACCTTACATATGAAGAAAGACTGAAAAGCTTAGGCTTGCATTCATTAGAGAGGCGTAGAGTTAGGGGAGATATGATAGAGGTGTTCAAGTGGGTGAGTGGGATTAACAAGGGTAAAATGGAAGATGTTCTGAAGCTCAGTAATAACGAAATAACTTGAACAAATGGCTTTAAATTAGATAAATTCCGATTCAGAAAGGATATAGGCAAGCACTGGTTTGGTAATAGAGTTGTGGATATGTGGAATAGGCTACCGAGTGCTATAGTAGGATCGGGGACGCTAGGGAGCTTCAAGACGAAGTTGGATAGGCACATGGAAGTGCTGGGATGGGTGTGAAAGGGATCTGCCCTGTATGGGCCAGTCGGCCTCCTGCAGTATCCCAGTTTCTTATGTTCTTATGTTCTTATATTTCTAACTCAGTGGTAGAGTCCAGCATCTTGCCAAGAGGACCAGACCATCTGTTGTTTGAAAGAGTCTTGCCATCCAACTCCTGGATCAGATGTCTGAGTGGCAACTCGTTGGTGTGGAGGTCACAAACAATCCAGACCAGCTTCCTCCCAATCTTCCGCTCTATCCACTGTATGACCCCCCCTTGCCACCCTGTGTTCGTGTTGGTGCTGTCCCCTCCAATGGCCTGCAGGGTCTGGTCTACGTTCCTCTCTCTGAGCCAGTTCACAATGTTATCTGCCACTATCTCAGCTGGTTTCCTGATGTCATCTTTCTCTGGAGTGAAATGCCACAAATACTTCCCTCCTGGTTCACTGCAGCAGGAGTAGTGTTCCTCCTTCACCATGGCAGGGAACAACTTGTCAGAATATCCAACTTTCATGAACACTTTAGTGTCATCCCTTCTCCCATCAAAGAACAAACAATTGATTCCATTTTCTCTTATCCCCTTATCAAACTCCTCTTTTAGGTTACTGACAAGTTTCTCCTGAGCTCTCCTTACTTTGTTATGATCTATCACCAGGTGAACATCATCAGGTGTTATCAAACCACCGTCAATCCAGGCAGCTGTTGCTATCTCTGCACTTTCTCTGAGACCAGTGTGGTGTCGCATGCCGGCCAGAGCTATGCTCGGGATATCTTTCCTATTTCGAATCTTATGCCTGGAAGGTTTGGGATCATTATTTTCTGGGTTAGGGACAAAGTCACCATTCTCCTGGTCAGCACTCGGATCAGCCATGGGGAAGTCATTAAACTCTGAATCAGCTTGACTCCAATCATCGGCCTTTTTTACCTCACCCTGGGCCTTCTCAAGTCTCTTTTCCTCGGCAACTCTTCTCCTCTTCTGTCTCTCTGTGGCAGCCTCCTGTCTCTTGGACTCTGGAATATCTTGGCTAGAAATCATGAGAGCCCCTATACTGCCAGTCTTCTCTCTCTGTGCTTTGACAAATGCCAGTTCGATCACAGGAATCTTCAGTTCACGCTTGCAAAGACAGGAGATGTGGGCCTCGGATTTACAGTCACGATCGCATCCAAACTCAGGACAGAGAACAATTGGGCACTTGCAAGTAATTATGTCAAATAACTGGTCCAGTTGCTTGGCAAAGCTGTCCTTAACTGCAAGTTTTCCTCTCCCAAGAGAGATATCTCTTGCCTTTTCCCAACTGGCTAGCAGTCTCTCACTAATCTTCTTCTGACTTGTTATGACTGGAGGCTTGAACTGAGCGTTAGCCAGAGTGTACTGTGTCAAGACAGCTTTGGTCATATCACTGGCAATGTCTTTGTTTGTGTAAGTTCTTTGGTTCTTTTCACTGATTTGCCTGATTAAAACACCGTATCTCAAAGCATCTCTCAATGTAGGCAACTCCGACTTCAGGAGCTCTCTCCCAGACCCAAGATAGTGACTGAGATGGCTGGATTTTTGGTTCCTCGTCCTGACACAAGCAGCCATCGCAAATATTATTAACTTATAAATGCATCAGAATCTGAAACAGAAAAAAATATTGTTAGTTGGGTTGTTAAAGAATGAAGTCAGAAAGAAATGTTCACTATTTAATTGTAATGCACTAATGCAGCTGTACGTTAGATTTTCGATAAATTTCACGCTAAAATTTACCTAGCAAAAGGTTGCAAAATATTGAAACTGAAATTATTTTCTGTTTATATACACTAAAATCTACCAAAAAAGTGATGGGCCATTAGTTTTAGCTGATCTTCCCTCCTATGACACACCCTACCGTAGTATGAGCCGCAGTACAGAGGTAGAAGAGACTAATGAAGTTGATGAAGTTTCCCTCCAGGACTGTGAGAAGTCCGAGGTTAATCTTATCCAGCCGGACCATACTGATCTTGGTCTCAGTGAAGTTTTGAGGATTCCCCACAACCAGATGACCTCCAGAGTAGTTCTGATGGAGATAGGAACCCAGATGTCACTAGTTTTGGTTCCTCTCCCATCACTAGGAGTAAGTTTATTGAGCTACAAGCAGGGGATCCTGAGCTAGTAGGTTTTCTCAATAGGTCAGCTACTGAGACAGAAGCTGAGCAAGAATCAAATTGCTACTACACTAGGTCTGGTGTATTAATGCGGAAGTTCCGTCCCTCCAATTCTCCTGCCAATCACCCTTGGTTAGTTCATCATCAAGTTGTTATTCCCAAACCTTTTCGGCAGGACATACTTAGTATAGCTCATGATAGGGTGGGTGGTCATTTAGGAGTTAGGAAGACTTATGCAAAAATTTTATCCCAGTTCTTTTGGCCTAGGATGAAGAAAGACGTCAGCTCTTACTGTCGCACTTGCCATGATTGTCAGGTAGCGGGGAAACCGAACCCCAGTGTTAAACCATTCCCTCTGCAGCCTATCCCAGTCATTGAAGAGCCCTTTAGTAAGGTGGTCATAGATTGTGTCGGTCCCTTGCCTAGGACCCCTCGTGGTCATCAGTTCTTGCTAACCATTATTGATTGTGCAACCCGTTATCCTGAAGCCATTCCCTTGCGCCGCATCACAGCGAAGAATGTTATCAAAGCCTTAACCCACTTCTTCACTCACGTAGGCCTTCCTACAGTGGTGCAGTCAGATCAGGGTTCCAATTTTACTTCCCGGTTGTTTAATCAGGTAATGCAAACCCTGGGAGTCCGGCAGTTGAGGTCTTCGGCCTATCACCCTCAGTCACAGGGGGTGGTAGAGAGGTTTCACCAGACACTAAAACTCATGTTGAGCACCTTCTGTCTGGAGACTGGGAAGGATTGGGACGAGGGAGTTGACCTGCTTTTGTTTGCTGTTCGGGACAGTAAACAAGAGTCGCTAGGATTCTCGCCCTTCCAGCTCGTCTATGGACAAGGACATGATGCGCGAGGGCCTCTTAAGGTGTTAAAAGAGTGTTGGTTGAGTGATCAGAGCGCGACGCCCTTAGCTTCATATGTGGTCCAATTCAAGGAGAAGTTGCGTCTGGCTGTAGAACTTGCCCAGTCCAACTTAAGGTGTGCTCAGGTGAAAATGAAACTGCATTTTGATAAGGCCCATCAGGCAAAACCTAGAGAATTCCAAGTGGGGGAGCAGGTGTTGGCCTTCCTGCCCTTACATGATCACCCTTTTAAATCCAAATACAGTGGTCCATATGAAGTACTAGAAAAACAGGGGTCCGTGAATTATGTGATTAGCACCCTTGAACGGCGTAAGAAAAAACGCCTTATCCATGTCAATCTTTTAAAGTCATATCATGTTCGTAACGAAACCCTGGGAAAAGCAGTTGCTTGTGTTGATCAATCCTTGCCAAATTGTATCATTGTGCCAGAGTGTAAGGATGATAAAGATCAGTGTTTTTCTGAAATAATGAATGGGTCTAGTGTAAAAGTTGAAAACTCGACTATCTTGGAGGACCCCAGTGCTAAGTTGTGTCATCTCTCTAGTGACCAAGCCAATAATATAAAGTCTCTATTACAGGAGTATCTTATTATAGTTGGTGATTACCCACTCTCTTGTTCAGTGCTGGAGCATGACGTTGAGACCAGGGGAGCCAAGCCAATCCGACAGCGTCCCTACCGTCTTAATGCCTTCAAGCGGGAGTGTGTGCGAGCCGAGGTACAGCGTCTTCAAGAGCTAGGCCTCGTCGAACCCAGCATCAGTCCATGGGCATCCCCTGTTGTTCTTGATCCAAAGCCAAATGGGTCAATGCGGCTGTGTGTGGATTATCGCAAGGTGAATGCTGTCACTGAACCCGATGGTTATCCCTTGCCACGCATCGACGACGTGATCGACGATCTTGGACAGGCAAGGTACGTGACCAAATTGGATCTCCTCCAGGGCTACTACCAGATAAGACTGACTGAACGCTCTAGGGCCATCTCTGCTTTTGTCACTCCTGAGGGGTTGTACCAATTCACAGTCCTTCCGTTTGGTATGCGGAACGCCCCTGCAACCTTTCAACGCCTCATGAATTTCATCACGTCTGGTCTGGAAGGTGTCCGCTGTAACTTAGACGACCTTATCGTCTTCAGCAGTTCCTGGGAAGATCACATGAGTCGTCTACAAGCCCTCTTCTCCGTACTGGCTGCAAGCAAGCTGACGGTGAACCTCGTCAAAACTGAGTTCGGCCATGCCCACGTCACTTTCTTGGGGCATGTGGTCGGACAAGGGGAAGTCCAGCCTATAGCAGCCAAAATTGAGGCAATTCAACAGTATCCAGTGCCAGGCGATAAGAAGAGTGTGATGAAGTTGCTGGGTATGGCGGGGTACTACCGCCGTTTTTGTACAAACTTCTCCTCCGTTGCCTCTCCCATGACTGACCTGCTGAGTGGCAAGAAAACCTCCAAGTGGACTACGGCTTGCCAGGAATCTTTTGAGAATCTTAAATCCCTGCTGGCAAATGCTCCTGTACTACTTGCACCTGACCTCCAGAAACAGTTCACTCTCCATGTCGACTCCAGTGAAATTGGCGCCGGTGCTGTGCTTCTGCAAGAGGGTGAGAGTGATCAAGTGCTTCAACCACTGTGCTATTTTTCTAGAAAATTTAACAAATATCAAAGAAACTATGCCACCATTGAAAAGGAGGCTTTATCACTGATCATGGCACTAGAAAACTTCAAAGAATATATTGGCAGCACTGCTTATCCCATTCAAGTGTTCACTGACCATAACCCACTTACTTTTGTTGACAAGATGAAACATACCAACCAAAGACTTTTGAGGGGGGCTCTGTCACTTCAGCCCTATAACTTGAACATTTCCCATATCCGCGGAAAAGAGAACGTGTTGGCTGATGCACTTTCTCGAGTCTGATTATTTAGAAACTATGTCTTCAGTATATGCAAATTATTTTTGGTTATATTTTCATTGAGTACCTTGTGTTTATATTATGAATTATTTTGCTTCATATTGATTTAAACCGATTGTGTTAGTTGTTACTTTCACTGTGTAGCTGTATATCCATTTTCGCTTCCAGTTAGTTGTAAGCTCACTTTTTTGGGGGAGGTGTCACGTTAGGGTGTGTCATAGGAGGGAAGATCAGCTAAAACTAATGGCCCATCACTTTTTTGGTAGATTTTAGTGTATATAAACAGAAAATAATTTCAGTTTCAATATTTTGCAACCTTTTGCTAGGTAAATTTTAGCGTGAAATTTATCGAAAATCTAACGTACAGCTGCATTAGTGCATTACAATTAAATAGTGAACATTGCTTTCTGACTTCATTCTTTAACAACCCAACTAACAATATTTTTTTCTGTTTCACATTCTGATGCATTTATAAGTTGATAATATTTGCGATGGCTGCTTGTGTCAGGACGAGGAACCAAAAATCCAGCCATCTCAGTCACTATCTTGGGTCTGGGAGAGAGCTCCTGAAGTCGGAGTTGCCTACATTGAGAGATGCTTTGAGATACGGTGTTTTAATCAGGCAAATCAGTGAAAAGAACCAAAGAACTTACACAAACAAAGACATTGAAAGTGATATGACCAAAGCTCTCTTGGCACAGTGCACTCTGGCTAACGCTCAGTTCAAGCCTCCAGTCATAACAAGTCAGAAGAAGATTAGTGAGAGACTGCTAGCCAGTTGGGAAAAGGCAAGAGATATCTCTCTTGGGAGAGGAAAACTTGCAGTTAAGGACAGCTTTGCCAAGCAACTGGACCAGTTATTTGACATAATTACTTGCAAGTGCCCAATTGTTTTCTGTCCTGAGTTTGGATGCGATCGTGACTGTAAATCCGAGGCCCACATCTCCTGTATTTGCAAGCGTGAACTGAAGATTCCTGTGATCGAACTGGCATTTGTCAAAGCACAGAGAGAGAAGACTGGCAGTATAGGGGCTCTCATGATTTCTAGCCAAGATATTCCGGAGTCTAAGAGACAGGAGGCTGCCACAGAGAGACAGAAGAGGAGAAGAGTTGCCGAGGAAAAGAGACTTGAGAAGGCCCAGGGTGAGGTAAAAAAGGCCGATGATTGGAGTCAAGCTGATTCAGAGTTTAATGATTTCCCCATGGCTGATCCGAGTGCTGACCAGGAGAATGGTGACTTTGTCCCTAACCCAGAAAATAATGATCCCAAACCTTCCAGGCATAAGATTCGAAATAGGAAAGATATCCTGAGCATAGCTCTGGCCAGCATGCGACACCACACTGGTCTCAGAGAAACTGCAGAGATAGCAACAGCTGCCTGGATTGACGGTGGTTTGATAACACCTGATGATGTTCACCTGGTGATAGATCATAGCAAAGTAAGGAGAGCTCAGGAGAAACTTGTCAGTAACCTAGAAGAGGAGTTTGATAAGGGGATAAGGGAAAATGGAATCAATTGTTTGTTCTTTGATGGGAGAAGGGATGACACTAAAGTGTTCATGAAAGTTGGAGATTCTGACAAGTTGTTCCCTGCCATGGTGAAGGAGGAACACTACTCCTCCTGCAGTGAACCAGGAGGGAAGCATTTGTGGCATTTCACTCCAGAGAAAGATGACATCAGGAAACCAGCTGAGATAGTGGCAAATAACATTGTGAACTGGCTCAGAGAGAGGAACGTAGACCAGACACTGCAGGCCATTGGAGGGGACAGCACCAACACGAACACAGGGTGGCAAGGGGGGGTCATACAGTGGATAGAGCGGAAGATTGGGAGGAAGCTGGTCTGGATTGTTTGTGACCTCCACACCAACGAGGTGCCACTCAGACATATGATCCAGGAGCTGGATGGCAAGACTCTTTCAAACAACAGATGGTATGGTCCTCTTGGCAAGATGCTCGACTCTGCCACTGAGTTAGAAATAAATCCGAGCTTTGAAAAAATCACAGTTGGCCCTCCACTCGTTGAGCTTGCACATACTGTCATTGACGACCTGAGTACTGACCAGTACTATGGTTACATGATTTGCAGTGCCATCAAAACTGGAGTCATGCCTGATAGACTTGCTTACCTGCAGATAGGTCCAGTCTCACATTCTAGGTGGCTCACAAAGGCTCTCAGGTTCTGCAGAATTTGGGTCGCTCATCATAAACTGAAAGGGAACCAGCTTCACAACCTGAGACTTATTGTCCAATTCATCGTGAGTGTCTACTTGCCAAATTGGTTCAACACCAAGGTCAAGTCATCGTTCTCCGAAAGTCCGAGGCATGTTCTCTTCCAGCTTGAGCTCCTGAGGAGTCAGCCAAGGAAGGTTGTTCATATTGTGGAGCAGACTGTGAGGAGATCTTCCTGGTATGCTCATCCCGAGGCAGTTCTGCAGACAATGCTCTGCAGTAAGGATGAGGAGGAGAGAAGAGTGGCAGTCAAAAAGATCTTGGATATGAGACTTATGACAGGATCTGTGCATGACGAATCAGTTGGTGACGATTCCTTCAGGGTCAGGAAGACTCTTGAAGTCAATCTAGGTGCCAAGACCTTCACTGTTCTCATAGATCTGGATAACATCCAGGCTGGCAGTGAGCCCCCTCTTACCTGCAGCCTCACCAATGTTCAAGTCAGAGCTTTCCTGGACAACCCCATGTATGTCCCTGCCTGGCCCTCGCACACCCAGAGTATAGAGCGTTGTGTACAGCAAGTGAGCGAGGCCAGCAGTCACGTGTACAGCCAGGAGAGGAGGGAAGGCTACATCCGAGCTCAGGTGGTCAGCAGGGAGGTGATGAGTAGAAACAGAAGCAAGAAAGACATGTTCTCTATGGTGTGCAGCAACACCGGGTCGTAGTAGTAAAACCGGTTTTTGTATTTGATGATTTTGTTTTCTAAAGGAATATTAAATTTAATAAATGTGTCAAGATCATTCGTTTCACTATTCTGGATCATTTTCATCCTAATATATTAACCTGATACATTTACTTTACTTTAAATAAGCTATTTAGTGGTGTTGGTAAAAGGGTGGGAATACTGAATTTTCATAAGATTTCAAGTTAAAATTTACCTAGCAAAAAATGAAATCTTTTCAAATCTGAAGATATCACATGATTCTGCACATAGAACTACATCATTAATGCCATGGGCCGATTTTTCAAACTCAAAAAAAAAAATTCGCCTCCTTATGACACACCCTAGTGTCACGTGCCTGTGGCGCTCTGGAACTCGCATAGCGTGAGGCATATGTTCACGCCTACATTTCATACAAGCTATTAATAAATTGTTAATTGTACTTATTATATTATTATTGTACTTAGTTACTTAGGTTAATTATATATTCATGTATGTTATTAAAATGCATCATTGTGTTACTCTGTTAAGTTCAAATCAATAGTAGTATTAATTAATTATATAAAATATCTAGCAAATGTTCTAGCTCACGTGATATGAGACGCTCTCCTCCCAGCGTGGGCACGCTTCCGCAGTAGCGAAAAACCGTGGCATTGGGTAGACGTGTCCATTCGTTCTCTAGCCTTGACCCTTGTCTAGTGCTTTATCCAGTCTTCTGCAATGCCCTAGGGGTATCAGGTATTAGTGACACGTTTAATTAGGCCTAGGAAGGGATCTTGGTGGTCAGGAATCTCCTGTTTGGTAGGAGATAATCATTTTGTAGTGATTGTTGTATATATATATTCCGTATGTCTGTGTAATATAGTAATGTTAAGTAATATTTGTTTGGTCTAACTCCTTACGGTATATTTTCGCCCTTCCGGCATCACTCTTATTTTATTATACAATTACTTATTCCCTTAAATTCATGTTTGCTAGTCATTACTCCCTTTAGAACATAAATTGAATTAATTAATTATCTTCCCTTTTGTGATTCACTTATTTCAACTGTTCTTACTTATTCAAGTACATTTAGTTAAGTAGGTTTTTGGTGAGGATAATTATTGCCGTGTTCCCTATTTGTACCTTTATTTGTTAGTAACTTGGGGTAGGATTCACTCCCCAAGTATAAAGGGTAGTGGGATCGTGACACTCCAACAGATTGACATGAACCAGTCTCTCAGTTCTCCTTCGATTAGGGGTATCTACCACATAATTCACATCATTATCTTTTTTCTTAATTCTATAAGGACCATAATATCTTGACTGCAAAGAGTTTTTCGCCAGAGGTAGAAAACGTACCACTAGTTCTCCAGGACTGAAGGTCCTTTCTATTGCCTTCTTGTCAACATTTTCTCACATTGTAGCTTGAGCATCTTTTAAATTTTCCTGTGCAAACTTACGAACATGATTTAATCTATTCTTGAATCTCTGTACGTATTTAAGTAGTGGCATACTTTCCCCTTCTGTCAACCAACTTCCTTTCAACATTTTGAGTGGTCCTCCGACTTCGTGTCCAAATATAAGTTGAAAACGAGAATATCCTAAAGACTCCTGTTTACTCTCGCGGAAGGCAAATAGCATTAAGTGAACACCTTCATCCCAGTCTTTATCCTCTTCCATACAATATTTTGTTTTTAACATTCCCTTGAGAGTTTGATGGAACCTCTCTAAGACACCTTGTGATTCAGGGACGCGGCAAGATACTTTTTCACTTTTAGCTCATTCATCACCTGTTGAAACAGATCGGGCGTGAAATTGGGTCACGAATCAGATTGAATGCTACGAGGAATTCCGTGTTGCTGTACACACAATAGTTAAAAGATATTAATTTCCAGCTTTTGTCTTAGGGAAAGGCCCGACATAGCCAATAATTATGTGACTAAAAGGTTCGTGAACAACAGGAATTGGTTTCAGGGTGTAGTGGGAATAACATTATTAGGTTTACCCACCATTTGACAACTGTGACATGTGCGACAGAAATTTGACACGTCCTTTCTCATCCCAGGCCAAAAGAAATGCCTTAGTAGCTTATTATATGTCCCATTTACACCTAGATGACCTCCAGGAAAATCATGTGCAATACTGAGTACATCATGCCTACAGTATACAAAGTAGAAGTCACTATCTGGTGAACTTGGGTATTTTTGTCATCTGCAGGATTATCAATGGGCCTACACTTCCTCAGAGTAGAACATTACTTAAATAATAACATGTTCAATCTGGTGCCTCTTTTTCATCAACAGCAAGACTGAGATAGTAAACAAGTTATTTATCTTCCTGTTGAGCTTTTATGAGATTATCTCGTGTTAGGGGAATATTCTGAATTTCTTTATCATTGGAAGGCTCATTAATCTCGAACAATTTATTCATACCCAATCCACAGTTATCTGAATCACTGCCACAGTTCACGTCAACATTAGGAGAATCATGCTTCGTGTCACCGCACAACTGGGAAAAAGGTTAGAGGCTTTCGAGTGGTGGAACTAAACGAACTATAGGTTTGGGCACAACAAGTTTTCCCGCAACATCATTACCAAGCAAAAATGTTACTCCTTCTACTGGAAGTGGGTTATTCTGGACACCAACTGTCACATACTGATTAACCAGATCAGAATGAAAAAATACCCTTGCTAAAGGAATAGTGACTGCTCCCCCGCCGCCCTGAAGGAAGACATGTTCACCAGTATAAGTATCCTGAATGAACGGTATTGACCCGTTTACCATTATACTGTACTAGCAGAATCGCGGCCCTCCGGGCGGCTCATCAGCTAGGCAACGGAAGGACGCCACCCTCCGGGAGGCTCCACATTGTCTCACTGTAGTGCATTAGGGTAGACCACGTTTTTGGTTTTGCCATTAGCAGCAAGTATGTACAGATTTTTGCCAGTTCCCACTCTGGAGCATCCAACATAGAACTGTCCATGAGAGAAGCAAGGAAACACTTGCTATCCATACCAAGTTTGGTCCGGCGGCTCATCAGCTAGGCCACGGTAGGACGCCACCCTCCGGGAGGCTCCACATTGTCTCACTGTTCACTCCCCAAAACTTCTTCTTCCAACATTATTTCATTAACGGTGTATGTAAGTTCCACTACAACGGTACAGCAAAGTATAGTTTTTTAGCATTAAACTGTTATTTTTTATTGTCTAATCATCACCACATATAACACCATCCATTATCACTACATATAACACCATCCATCATCACTACATATAACACCACCCATCATCACTATATATAACAACATCCATCATCACTACATATAACATCATCCATCATCACTACATATAACATCATCCATCATCACTTCATATAACAACATCCATCATCATTACATAAAACACCACCCATCATCACAACATATAACATCATCCATAATCACTACATATAACACCATCCATCATCACTACATATAACACCATCCATCATCACTACATATAAAACCACCCATCATCGCTACATATAACAACATCCATCATCACTACATATAGCATCATCCCTCAACACTACATATAACACCATCCATCATCACTACATATAACACCACCCATCATCACTACATATAACATCATCCATCATCACTACATATAACATCATCCATCAACACTACATATAACACCACCCATCACCACTGCAGATCGGTAAAGTAGTTTCCGAGATTCTCATGAGAACACGCAAACAAACAAACCTACCCACAAATAGACGGGCGGCTCATCCGCTAGGCACCGGTAGGACGCCACCCTCCGAGAGGCTCCACACTGTCTCACTGTTCAGTCCCCAAAACTTCTTCTTCCATCAATAGTTCATTAATGGTGTATGTAAGTTCCACCATGTTTTTCGCTACAACGGTACAGCAAAGTATATTTTTTAGCATTAAACTGTTATTATTTTATTGTCTAATTATCACTACATATAACACCACCCATCATCACTACATATAACACCATCCATCATCACTACATATAACACCACCCATCATCACTACATATAACAACATTCATCATCACTACATATAACATCATCCATCATCAGTACATGTAACATCATTCATCATCACTACATACAACACCATCCATCATCACTACATATAACACCACCCATCATCACTACATTTAACAACATCCATCATCACTACATATAACATCATCATCCATCATCACTACATATAACACCATCCATCATCACTACATATAACACCATCCATCATCACTACAGGTCGGTAAAGTAGTTTCCGAGATTCTCGTGCGGACACACAGACACACAAACACAGAGACATACTTCTTTGTTTTATAATATATATATATATATATATATATATATATATATATATATATATATATATATATATATATATATATATATATATATATATATACATATATATATATATATATATATATATATATATATATTTATAGATGACGCACCAGCATCGCTTAAAATTTGGACAGGGTAAATAGCATCAGTGGAGTTATCAATTGAAGCTGATCCTTTAAACAGAAAAGGTTCAAACAAGTCAGTCAGGCTAAAGCTAACACAATGAACTGCCTTAGTTTTCTGAGCAGCATTCTTACGAGCTAATATGGGGCAATTAGCAATTACGTGCCCTGGTTGCTTGCAATAATAACATAATGTAATTGATTCCGCCTTAACAACATTCCTTTTGCTAGTTCCAAGTAAATCATGTCTTTGAACATTACTGTTACTTGATATGAACGATGACTATTGTGCCACCATACCAGGCCTATCACCCTCATCACTAGACTCACACTCATTCCCTGGCTTCCAGCTCACAACTTCATGATGACTGAGGTTTGTGTCGTAGACGATGAGTTAGTGCATAATTGTCTGCTAAAATAGATGCTTTGCTTAGAGTGGTCACCTCTCGCTCATCTAAATACAACTTTATATCAGGAAGTACAACGCATTTAAATTCTTCTAAAAGCATTAAATTTTTCAGTGCATCAAAAGTTTTCACATCAAGAGACTTAATTCAACTTTGGAACAGCCTTTCTTTGTCAGAAGCAAAATCCTAGTATGTCTGTGATTCCAACTTCTTAAGATTACGAAACTGTTGCCTATACGCCCCTGGGACCAAGTTAAAAGCTTGAAGGATAGCATCTCTAAGTTTAAAGTAATCTTGACAAGTCTCTTTAGGCAAACTAATGAAGACACTTTAAGCTTTCCCTACAAATACTGTTTGAACCATGATGGACCAACCATCTATAGGCCATTGCAGACACTCAGCAATCTTCTCAAATTGTATAAATAACTCTTGAGGATCTCTCTCATCAAAAGTAGATACTAGTCTAGACCGACTGCTAACATCAAAATTATTCTTCTTCCCTCTTCTCAACTAAAGCTCTAATTCTAGTATCCTTAATTCATGTTCTCTTTGTCGCTGGGCTTCCTCTCTCTGTCGCTGGGCTTCCTCTCTTTGTCGCTGGGCTTCCTCTCTCTGTCGCTGGGCTTCCTCTCTTTGTCTCTGGGCTTCCTCTCTCTGTCGCTGGGCTTCCTCTCTTTGTCTCTGGGCTTCCTCTCTCTGTCGCTGGGCTTCCTCTCTTGTCGCTGGGCTTCCTCTCTTTGTCTCTGGGCTTCCTCTATCTCTATTTGTTTCAAAGTAACTAAGGTCGACATACCACTATCACCATCAACAGAACTTACAACTCATAGCTCTGATGTTGTCACTGATCTCATGTCTGACCACAGCCCAATCCAAGCTAGTATACATGTAGCCAATGACACCCCCACTGGTGGTAAACTCAACAGACGTAGAATCACAGTCAAGCAAGAACATGAAAGCCAGTTCATAGACTTCATACATGACTGGTACAAGGACTACAAGCCTGACAACTACCAAAGTTTCCATGACGATCTGATAGATAGGACCTATGCATACTTCATCAACAATGATTCCACAAAAAAAAGGAGAAAACGTGGTCAGCATAATGGGAACAGGCATCAACATTGCTATAATGACCCTGAGCTGAAAGCACTCAGGGCTAGGGTCAGGAGGGTGGGTAAGGGTTACAAAAAAATTAGAACACCTCAAATGTTACAATTGTATCAAGCTTCCCTTGCTGCTGTCAGGGAACGTGTAAACGAACTCAGACAAAATGCATGGGAGACATATGTCAACAGCCTGAACCAACACACATCCCTCAGCAAAGCCTGGAAAGACATAAACACAATCAGAGGTAAGAACAGTAGACACGTCTCCCATCCAAACCCTCTGCAAAAGTCGAATGAGCTAATAACAAAGTGGGCTCATGTGTCGAGCTATGACATGTTACCAGCTAGGACTCGGGGACTCCTTGATGCGAAGTCTGTAGAGAGAAGTAATCTTATTAGCTTTATGCTGGGCAAACAGCACGATGAGTGTGATGTTCCATATACTGAGTGGGAGCTTGACGCCGCCCTCGCCAGGGGTAGGTCTACTTCCCCTGGAGAGGACGGAGTCACCTACAACATCATTAGACTACTAAGGCGCGTGCCAGGCAATCCATTGTTGGTGTTGTACAATATGAGTCATGCCGAGGGCCAACTACCCACATCAAGGACCAGCAATATTGTTGTACCAATACCGAAACCAGGACAGCCTGATGACTTTCGTCCCATATCACTAACCAGCTGCCTGTGTAAAACCTTTGAGAGGATGGTCCTTGGCAGACTCTTATATAGAATCAGAGAACACATGTCTCCAAACATAAATAGCTTCACCCATGGTAAAGGTGTACATAATTGCATCACCACATTCCTAACTGTGCATGGTGATGAAAGGCACAGATACACCACATTTCTTGACCTAAAAGCTGCACTTGATATTGCCAATAGACAACTGATATTGTACGAACTAGCCAAAATGGATATAGGAGGTAGGCTGTTACACTGGATAAGTGGTTACCTAACCAACAGAAGGGCTGCTGCACTGTTTCAGGGTTACAAAAGTGAAGTTAAAGATATGCAACTAGGTACACCTCAAGATGGAGTACTTAGCCCCACTTTGTTCAATGTTCTTATGAATGCATTATTAAATTTAATACCAGACAACCCCAGCAATATCTCAATCAGCTATGCTGATGATATTCTTATACTAAAACTCATCGTGAAATGCAAACCACCCTGAACCATGTATACGAAGCCTGTGAGAACCTCGGTCTTATTATCTCCACTGAGAAAACTAAGGTGTTCAACAAACAAGCTGGTAACCGCAAACGCGACCCTACCAAGTTCAAGATAGGTAACAAAACTATTGACTAGGTTTCTTTTTTTTTAAATATCTTGGTGTTTCCGTCCCTTGTACCCTACCTGCCATACAACAGCTAACCCGTCAATGTACTGACAAACTGAGACCTCTTAGAAGTATAGCGGGGTACAGCCCGCACTTTGGTGTTAATATTAGAATTGTTAAAACAATGTACCTAGGCTATATAAGATCTCTGATAGATTACCACGCACCAGCCCTGGTCCTTCGTGACGGGAAAGGCGTTGACAAGCTCGAGGAAATGCCACATAACGCCCTCAGAATTATCCTAGGATGTCCCATGAGCACTAAAGTATTTATTATGAGGAAAGAACTAGGTATACCCAGTGTTAAAGATAGAATAATTGAAGTCAACCTCATGATAGCCCTGAGGCTTCTGCGTGGTGAACCTGATGACAATGTTTCCTTAAAATTGCAAGAATGTATGAACCATGGGACTACTGAGTCTAAATGGATCCAAACTACAGCTACACATATGAAGATGTTTGGACTAGACCACCTGTGCAAAGTTGAGACACAACAGCGCTTCCTGCCACCCTGGCGGACAGTTCCCTTCGATATAACAATACCGACATATCCGCCTGAAAAATTAATTATACAAAGCATTTATCTCCAACACACTGCCAAATTGAGAGCTTTTGAACACATACACACTCTACAGACTGATGATAATATCACACAGACCATCTACACTGATGGATCTCTTAACACCGCCTGTGGGAGGGCTGGAAGTGCTATTGTTGTGACTCAACCTGACGGTAATATAATTGAGAAAGGAGTTAGAATTAACAACTGGGCATCCACTCTACAAACTGAATTAGTTGCCATACTCACAGCTATTAAATTCATTGAAACCACTGTTACTGACAGTCTCATCATCACTGACTCTCTATCCTCACTACTTGCCCTTGGCACCCTCGACTCAGGTTGTCACGCTCTTGTCTCTGAAGCCAGACACAAATATGCGTGCCTTGTTGACCGGGATGTCAAGGTCAACTGTTGTGGATCCCCTCTCACATAGGCCTCATAAAACATGACAGAGTTGATGCCCTCGCCAAACTCGCGTCTAACAAAGACACCGTTGAATACAATTTGGGTCTGTCAAAAAGAACCCTTAAAACTGTAATTTGGAAAGATACTTATTGATGAGTTTGACGCAAGTAGACTAGTGCAAACAGGCACTAGTCGATCCATAGGTTACCATGATGAGATGTATCAAGTGAAACATGTATATGGAGCAAGTAACAAGATCACTAGATTACAAGATGTTGTAACCGCTAGATTAAGGTTAGGATATAAGTACCTTTGGTAGTATGTTCCTCAAGCAGATGTAAACAAAACTAAATGTAAAGTGTGTGGCCAGACATATGGCCACACACTTGAACACTACGTCCTCGACTGTGTGAAGATAGAACCTTTTAGGGACAGGTCCAAGCACACTGTGTGTGAAATGGCACAACACTTCATCTCTAATGGCAAGATAGCCGACATGTAAAGATTGTATCCACTTTTTTGCACTTAATAACTATATCAGTTCTCATGTATAGAACCAAATACGCAATGTGCTTGAATACTTCTCACGTAAATGTGAATAACAAAGTGTGAGGCCAGACATACTGCCTCACACGCCTGTACTCACGCATTTGTGAATAAGTTACCCTTTATGTATAGAACTAAACAAATATTGTAATTGAAATACTGTGTAACATTCAGTGCCATAATATCCTGACAACGGGGGTTAATTATTATGACCCGTTGTAAACTCTACTCTGTAATCCTTTTGCGCTACCGCTCACAGGATGAGTGTGGGGTGCACAATAAAGTAGCCGCTGTAAGCGGCAAAATCAAAATCAAGAACTTACATCCAATAGTATTAATATAGACGAAGAGGGAACACCTTTAACTACTAGGTACTCAATAACTATCCTTTGAACTTCGGACAAGGTTGCTGAAGGTTTGACCTCCAGAGCATAATATAAACTACAGCAATAGAAACCCAATCATACTTTTTCAGCTCACTCTTTTGTAACTTTTCCAGTGAAGGTTCCTCAACAAACTCAGCTAATCTAAATTCCATTTTGAATTTATATCCCCAAAGTCTATAACCAATAAAACAAGTAACAAAAGCTTTAGTCAACTTCATTAGCAATAGATAATTATCTGAACAAGTTGAGCTGAAACACTAACTCACGGAGAGATAACTCAAGCAACAAATAATAAAACAAGTGGATAATGAAAACGCAAGGGAACAATCAAAACAAGCGGGTGAGCAGATCAAGGACAGGCCCCCATATGTTAAGGGACATATTTGTCTAGGGGTTATTATAATGTTCCACAACATGAAAACACAAGGGAAGTTAAACGGGGACGGCATTATTCATAATACACTAGAAACTGCTATAATATATTAGGTATTAAACAAATTTACACTATATACTGTACACAGAAAGGTGAAAATAAAAGTTAATCAACTACAACTGAATAACAACAGAGACAAAAAGACAAGAACCTCTAATCTTACAATTAGTACAGAAAATCAGTGTGCTAATCAGTACACAGAATCAGTATACACTATAATTATAATCCGAATCCATACACACAAAGTAAACTTAGCTGTGGGGGAACCACTCGGTAGTACAAACACAAAACCCTCAGAGACACCGGATACGTGTACACAGCGTAAGGCAGAGCCAGTCAGCAAAGCACGTCAAGAAGCCAGGGTAGGGAGTGAGTGACTGCTTCTGGTAGATCTACCAACTATCCTCACAAAGTTGCCAGGTTGTTTACTATTCACTACAAGGATGTAAACATTGACAAAAATAATACATAATTTACAAAACAACAACAGACTATATAGCCTACAACAACTACATATCACAAACAAACATAGTACAAATATAACACGTGTAAGACGAAAAAGAATAGACAGTATGTATGTATGAAGTCCAACACAAAGAAAACGAGACTGATGCTGTAACTCTTTTTATTTACCAAATTAAGAAAATCAACTGTAATCGCCTTCAAAGTAGCTCCCTTCTGAGTTGACACACAGATGCATTCGATGCTGCACAGTTCAAAGAAATTCCGCAGATCATGTTCTGTGAGGGTGTTGAGGAGCTCCATCGTTTTTGCTTTCACCTATTCTACCGACAAAAAAAATGGTTCCTTTGTGCACGGACTTGATCTTTGGGAAGAGGTAGAAATCGCAGGGAGCCACGTCTGGTGAATAGGGTGGTGCTCAAGCACAGTGATGCTTTTATTGGCTAAAAACTGCTTCACAGACAAAGCGTTGTGGGCTGGCGCGATGTCCTGGTGCAAAATCCACCAGTTTCTCCACAATTCTCGTCGTTTCCTTCTCACTCGCGCAATTTCGTCAAGACTTCAACATAATAAAGCTGATTTACCGTCTGGCCGCTGGAATCCCACTCTGCCATGTATGTATGTATGTATGTATGTATGTATGTATGTATGTACTCAGTAATAAATCCTGTCATTCGTAATTAAAGCGAACATATTTTGTTCTCAACAATATTTCTTTATACCCCTCAAAGAAAACATTTCCTTTACCATGGTAGCAGGTCAATCCACTATACACAAAATCGATAATAATTCTTAGATGTTTCTTCAGTAAAAACAAAACAGCGTTCCCATAAAACTAACCGAGAGCTTTTGTAGTCTGAACCAACTGATATTATCTTTACCTGGATAAAATTAACCATTTTTAATTAAGAAAGAAAAATTACCGTTTAAAAAAAGCTGAGAGCTTTTGTAATCCTATCTAGTGGACATAAGCTTCACCCAGTATGAAAAGGAACTGTTTTTAGATTAAGCAAGGGCAATAGTCATATAAAAATAGCCAAGAGTGTATTTTTTCACTGTCATTCACAGCTGGACGGAATTCTTACCTGGGTGAAGTTAATGTTGTGATGAGTCGTTAGCTTACCTGTCGTCCATCTACCTGTGAGAGAGAAATATAATCTGTTGTTACCTGAGAGCATACATACATACATACATACATACATACATACATACATATATACATACATGCATACATACAGTCCATTGCACACACACACACACACACACACACACACACACACACACACACTGATAACAACGATTTTTTAACATTGGTGCAGAGTAAAGTAAAATTTACACAATGATACTTCATACAGATTCTGTGTGTGTGTGCACAGAGTGGTGTAATGCATCTAGTGTGGCAGCATTATGTTAGCGTTAAGGTGCAAGCACTGCCTGCTCCTCTCGCTTTCAACTACCACTGCTGGCTAGTCCTCGTGGCGAACAGGAAAGCAACTTGTATAAGTCTTCCCCTGCCAGTGCACAGCCTCTTCACCATCAAGACTCCTGCTGTGCCTCCTCGTGGCAACACACGGTAACTGGGTGCCTCGTGGGCCCAGGCTAGACCAGCAGTGGGCCCCAGAGGGATGGCATATAGGCCTACTGGCACATGGACACATCCTGAAGCCTGTCAACCACTGCCCTGCTGCCTTGCATATCAAACTTGGAAGGTATAAGGCTACGGGAGTAAACACCGAACGAAAAATCTGTGGTGGAGCCCCGCATCAGGCAGACATGCTTACAGAGCTCAAACAAGACCCCAATGGCGGTATCGGCGGAAGACGTGACCAACATGGGAACCCAACGACTACACCGGAGGACGAAGGCAATGCATGATGGACAGGCTACTAAGGCGAGACCCAACAAACTGGGCTATCGGCAGGTCCATTGCAACTCTCCCTCTCCCCAGTCGTTGCAACACTTGCACCACTGGATCAGGAAAAGGGAGAGCTAAGATGTGTGGTTGCAGTCTCTGCTCCTGCCTCACTACATATAAAAACTCAAGCGCAGCCATCATCCAGCTCATCATACTCCTCATCATCATCAATACCCCTTATACCCCCAAAAGTCCTATGGCGACGGACGAGTAGCGACGGGGACAGGCAGAGATGACTGCCGAGAGTCTCTAGTCACAACTCTGCACATGGGCGGGACAGATAAGATGGGATCTAGGCAGCAGTACAATCCGGTCCTGTCAGTGAGACTGAGCAGCCCTTTCCTGCAGCCACTCTGCTCACCCCACATGGGGAGGGGGCTAGAAAGGGTGCCCCAAACATAACCTGCCTAAAGAACCAACCTGACTGGGCAGCCGCACCCAGTGAGGTCATCCTTCTGCTGTCGAAAACACTATTATAACCACAGATCAAAATAAAAACAAATTATACAACCTCTTATGGTCGCTGCATAGAATGTCAGGATCCTTCTGGATACTAGCACAAATGCACGTCCGGAAAGAAGAACCGCCATTGTGGCAAAAGAGCTGGCTAGGTATAACATCGACACAGCAACCATTAGTGAGTCCCAGCTCCCAGACGAGCGTCAATTCACAGAACAGGGATCTGGCTATACCTTCTTCTGGAAGGGTGAGCCAGCTGCGGAGAGAAACCGCATTTATGGAGTTGGCTTGCCATCCGCCAAGGCATCCCACACACGATCAACGAGTGCCTCATTACACTCAGAGTTCCACTGAATCACTCACGCCATGAGTTTTCTCATCAGCGCATACGTCCTAATACTGGAAGAAGAGGATGACATCAAGGAGGCTTTTTATGACGACCTCGACAGAGTGCTATCCTCTATCCTCAGATTAGATAAGGTTGTGCTCCTTGGTGACTTCAATGCCAGAGTTGGCAGAGATACTGACATTTGTCAGGGAATGGACTAGGCAAGTGTAATCCCAACGGCCCACTCCTCCTCAGTAAATGTGCTGCACACAACCTCACTATCACCAATACTTTGTTTAGGCAGTCAGATAAGTTCAAGGGTTCGCAGCTCTCACTTCACGTCGCCCAAAAATGGCGAAGGCAACAAGCCTCCAGAAGAGGTTTTAACAGTAATGGTCTGAAGGATCCAGCGGCAGCACATGCTTTCAGAGAGCAGCTCGAACATAGACTGATAAACAACCTGACAACAAACAACCCAAATAAAATGCCGAATGGGGTATTCTCGACACCGTCATGACAAAAAACTGCAGAGAGACCCTCGGCCAGATCGAAAGAAAACACCAGGACTGATTTGATGAAAATAACACGGAAATCAATGTACTCGTCGGTGATAAACGTGCTACTTTAACTGACTAGCAGAACTATTCTCAGTCTCGGACCAAAGCTGATAACTTCTGCAAGAAGAAATCGTCGGCCCAGCGCGAACTTCACAAACTAAAGAACGACTGGTTTAAAAACAAAGCATGTGATATGCAAAACTTGCAGATAAACACAAGATGGGCATTTTTTTAAATTCCACTAAAACATTTTATGGGCCAATCACATATGGTACAGCCCCCCTACGCACATTCGACGGTAGCTCCATAATTAAAGATGAAGACGGCCTCAGACAGCATTGGAAAGAGCACTACCATTCGCTGATGAACCGGAAAACCAAAGTGGATGTCCTGACTACCCAGCAGGTTCCTCAGCATCCAGAGCTGACCCACCTCAACTATCCTCCATCCTTGGATGAGGTACCTGTATGTATATTATGCATGTATATTATGTATGTGCTCCATTTATGTAGCTAGCAGCGTGTGGCAATGTTATTACCATATCCCACATGCCTAATTAATGTGCCTGGCGACGTATGGAAGCTGCTAATGTATCACTTGCCATACGTCGCCTATAGCAGTTGACTAAGGAGCCTAGCCGGGGAGAGTGCTGCTCTCCTTTGTGTACATACTCTTATCCAGTAAACCGAACCTACAAAACTATACAGGTGTTTGTGTTCTCTCCTGTATATAGAACTTATTATTCAGAACCTAACAGTACCTACGGCCATCAAACAGATTAAAAATAACAAAGCCTCACGGCCTGATGGAATCCCAGCCGAGGTGTATAAAGCAGGAGGACTTCTGCTGACCAGCCATCTCCAATCTCTCCTGGAGAATATATGGGAAAAGGAGAAAATCCCCCAAGCTTTTAAAGACGCCTCCATTGTCAATATTTATAAGAACAAGGGAGACCGGTCAGACTGTGGCAACTACCGTGGGATCTCGCTGCTCTCCGTAGCTGGCAAGATTATCGCCCGAGTCCTCCTAAACAGACTTCTTCCTGAGGCGGAAAACTTCCTCCCAGAATCTCAATGTAGTTTCAGACCATCACGTGGTACCACTGATATGATCTTTGCTGCCCGCCAGATAAAAGAAAGATGCAGAGAACAGCGTCTGACCTGTACATAGCTTTCATCGACCTAACCAAGGCCTTCGACTCGGTCAACAGGAAAGCCCTCTGGTGGACCCTCAGCCGTTTTGGCTGCCCACTAAAATGAATCGCCAGTGTGAGGCAACTCCACGATGGCATGAACGCAGTGTCCTGCACAAGGGCACCCTGTCAGACTTCTTCCCCATCCAAACAGGGGTTAAACAAGGGTGTGTACTGGCACCAACTCTCTTTTCCATCTTTTTGGCTGCCGTCCTTACTCGAGCCAGTGACAATTTAGCCAGCGGGGTGAACATCGGGTACCGGGTGAAGAGGGGTCTTTTCAACAAAAGACGACTCCAGGCAAGAACAAAGGTGTCGGCAGCTTCCATTACTGAGCTTCAGTATGCAGACGACCTCACCCTTGTTGCTCACACTGAACACGACCTACAGGATATCCTGAACACCTATGCAGACGCATATGCACACTTTGGCCTTGAGGTGAATGTACGTAAGGCCCAGATTCTCTTTCAACCTGCCCCTGGTTCAGAAACCCCTCCACCATCCATCCAGCTTAACGATACTACCCTCTCTAATGTTACCCACTTTCGGTATCTCGGCTCCCACCTGTCCACCACAGCAAATATCGATGAAGAGATTCATCATCGGATCAGATATGCATCTCAAGCCTTGAGAGGACTTCGAAATCATGTCTTCAGCCGTAGGGGCCTGAAATTATCCACAAAGCTGCTCGTATATCGAGCAGTGGTCCTCCCCTCCCTATTATATGGCAGTGAGACATGGATCACATACAGGAGGCATCTGAAGGCACTTGAAAACTTTCACCAACGTAATCTACGTTCCATCCTCAGAGTTCGCTAGGAAGACATGAGAACAAATGCCAGTATTCTTGCTGACACCAACTGTAGGAGCATCGAGGCTACCATTTTCTATGAACAACTACGTTGGACTGGCCATGTTACCCGCATGGACGACAGTCGAATGCCAAAGCAGCTACTTTATTGTCACCTAACGAATGGTAAATGTAACGCTTACGGGGATCTGAAAAGGCATAAGGATAGTCTTAAGACAAACCGAAAAAAGTGCCAAATTGACCCCCTCACCTGGGAGACGATCACTGCACACCGTAACGCTTGGAGGAGCACCACACAAGAAGGTGTGAAAACTTTCGAGTTAGCCCGACTGCATAACGAGGCTGACAAGCCCCAACGCTGGAAAGACGCTCCCGCCGCCCCTCCCACACTAGATGTAGCTCTGCCGGTCCAGTATCAGCCTCTTTAGTCACCTCAGAACTCGCCAACCTAGGTGACATACTTAACAACTCATATCATTGTATCATAGCTGGATGATCCTCGTACTTGGTTCCGAGTGACAGCAAAGTAGTAGTTGAAGTATGTGTGTAAAGATTAGCACTGAACGGAAGAGGCAATAAAATAGTAAAGAAGGAAGCAACACTAATTATAAAAAAAAAGATGTGTGAACTAGAGACAACAATGTCGAGAGAGAGAGAGAGAGGGAGAGAGAGAGAGAATTATAGCCTTAAAGATGGAAGTATTCCTTTTCCTTATGGATAAATATTATAATAGTTGTAACTAATATTTTCATAATAATAATAATAATAATAATAATAATAATAATAATAATAATAATAATAATAATAATAATAATAATAATAATAATAAAAAAAATAATAATAATAATAATAATAATAATAATAATAATAATAATAATAAATAAATAATAAGACACCACCCCTCCATACCTCCCTCCTTCCCTCTTCCTTACCCCTCTATCCCTGCCCCTTCCCTCCTTGCCACATCCCTACCCTCTCCCTTACGCTTATTCCCTCCCTATTCTCCTTCCCTGCCCTCGCTCCTTGCCACATCCCTACCCTCTCTCTGCCCTCCCCCTCCCTACCCCTCTCCCTCCCTTCCCCTAACTAAGATATTGAAAGCGCCCCCCCCCCCCCCACTTAGATGTCACGTACACACACCAGTTTCGATTCTGACAGCAAATTTTAATACAAGAATATTTTTACAGAGTTTTACGAGGCAGTGGCGCGTTCAGGCTGAAGGAAGACGCCATGTTCTCTGAGGTTCTGAGAGAGAGAGAGAGAGATCCAGCTTATTCTTTCATCATATAGTTGTGGATAATTAGTGTATAGTTGAGTGTAGTGTTGAATTGACTGGCTGGGAGTTGAGTGAGTGACTGGCTGGTGGTTGATTGAGTGACTGGCTGAGGGGGTTGATTGGGTGACTGGCTGAGGGGGTTGATTGGGTGACTGGCTGGGGGTTGATTAAATGACTGGTTGGGGGAGGGTGGTTGATTGGCTAACTGGCTGGCGATTGACTGAGTGATTGGCTGGGTTTATGCTAGAGACAGTAGCTTCCACGCTCCCTGCATTCGCCCATGATATACAGATCCGCCCATTGTCCGTCTAGTCGTCTCTCGAATGTCACTGCTATTGGAGACCCCAACCTCTTGCCCGCCCGTCCCGGAAACCGTCCCATATATTCACTACACGAAGTGGCAAGGTGGTTTCTACATAATGCGTTCTCAATACTCTGACCTTGGTATATACACAATGCGGTCTCAATACTCTGACCTTGGTATATACACAATGCGGTCTCAATACTCTGACCATGGTATATACACAATGCGGTCTCAATACTCTGACCTTGGTATATACACAATGCGGTCTCAATACTCTGACCTTGGTATATACACAATGTGGCCTCAATAAAATACATACCCTCTTCATAGTATATTCACAACACCATATTATCGCAATCCATATTTTCTTACTCACTGTATAAATAAATTTCCAATACCATATATTCAATTCGTATTCCAAATAAAAAATAAATAAATCAGTCTCGCTTGTTGCCTAAGATATCCTCGTTGTGTCGTCATACATTGTGCCCTTTAATATTTATTTCTTAAGCTGAACAGAAATAAAACTAATCGACAAAAAATGCTTTTAATAAATCTGATAGGAAATATAAAAGTTGGGGAGTAACTTATCGTATGGGGGGAAGGAACTGCTGCCCACCTGAATAAAATCTTCTTAATATTGTGCAAATGTTATCAAAAGCGATTCATCACTTAAATATGTAAGTTTATTCTCTCTCTCTCTCTCTCTCTCTCTCTCTCTCTCTCTCTCTCCAGCAATATTTGAGATGGCGAGGAGAAAGTATGCCTCAACTTCTGGCAAAAATCTCAAGTGCCACTTCAACGAAACTGAGGGTGCCATATTATTGTACATGTTGTGACTCAAGTGAAAGGTAAAATCAGTCTGTGTTTAGAAATTCTCGTACATATGAGAGACACAAACAACACCTCAGTATTTGTCGAGCTGAGGACACGGTTTTGCCTCAAGGTATCGTTTGAGAGACCGCGGGATATATCATTCCTTGGTAAAGCCTCCCAATCATTGGTCTGGTATCGGAAGGATTGTGAGGAGGGAAGAGCGCTATGGGTGTGACGTGCCCCCCCCCCCCCCCTTTACAAGAAGAAGAAGAAGAAGAAGCAGAAGCAGAAGCAGAAGCAGAAGAAGAAGAAGAAGCAGAAGCAGAAGCAGAAGAAGAAGAAGGGGGAGGAGGAGGAGAAGAAGAAGAAGAAGAAGAAGAAGAAGAAGAAGAAGAAGAAGAAGATCTAGATCTAGATCTAGATCAAAATCTAAATCCTTTGTTTTATCCATGTGTTCAGTAATCAGTCAAGAGTTACCAGGTTACGTCTGACTTACCAAAATATTGTGCTGAAGAAAGGAAGTTGTCCTCACCTCAACCCGTCCCAGCAGTTGAGTATATTTAACCATACTTAATATTACCACCTTTAAACAAGTCCCTATCTGAACTTTGATGATGCAACAGTGATAAAGAAGTTAATGAAGAAAATGATAAATGATATTGGTTCATAGAAAAATTGGGCTGACCATGACAATATAATTTCTCAATAAAGGAAATAAATTGATTGTTATCACTTCATCGTCTCTGTGTATTCCTTGAGGCAAATTTGATACAGAAACTAGACCACCTTTTGCCTCAAGTATGAAGCCAGCCTTAGTAACATATAAAGAATCCCGGGCTGGTAAAATTTCGGAACAGCCAAATTTTCATGATTTTAATTCCCCAATTCCTCCATTTATCGCCATATTAAGTGGCAGGTTTTTCACATTCAGTAGCAAGTGATGTTGAAATAATTCGTCATAAATGCTGTTAAACGATGACACAACCAAGATAAGTGATATCAGTTATCTTTAGTACAGCCTACTCTGATCAAGGGCGGTCATATTGATTCCAAGATGGCCGATAATATCCTTGAACAGTGGTAAGTGATGTGGGACTTAAATTGTTCTTCTAATACGTGCTGCATGCAAGTTAGAGCCTCTTGTACAGTACCTGACATGGATTGGTGTTACGTAGCAATGAATTATTTATGGTTATATGATATTCTATATTATATTCATTATGGGTATATGTAATACTATATTTTCAAAGGTTAGTTTTATGTGGCCGAATGTCACATCTTTTTTCGTTGCAGGTCGGGTGATGTCTTGTAATGGAGAGTGTGTCCGTTTTGTAGAGGAGCCTTCACTGATGAGTGGACTAGTCACACTAAAAATGAATGTAGCGAGTAGAAGAGAGAACTTATTCATTTGAATGGCAGGCGCTTCTGTTACCATCCCACACACCTACAGCGACTGAGTAAAAATATCCCTTCTACCCCCGACACTGCTACTAGTTATACATTGAGGTCAGCCGAGCATAAATTACTTTTAGAACTGATTGCGTGTTATATGGCATTCGAATTCCAAGTGATTCAAACCCACATGATTGTGATGTCTACCCTGTTTTGAACAAAGGATTCCAAAAGTCACTTCTTGAAAAATGCGATGCTGGTCAGATCGGGTCGCGAGCCAGAACCCTGCATGTTCACGACCAACCTACAGCAGATGCCACACTGTATATCATCAAAAGTGTAGTATGGTATTCCGGTTACGAAAACAAGTGCTTAAGAAGTTTACCAGTGACGGTGACGCATCCAAGAAGTCGAAAGTTGGGCGACCCTCAAAAACACAATCAGCCGCAGGATCCAAGTTCCATGGACTAACAGTTAACTGCATTCCTACAGGTTGCAGATTAGAGACTTAGGAATGATGAAGAACACGTGGAAATTGGTGATTTGGTGAACAAGATGTCAGATTTTCTTGGAGGATCAGACTGTGAGCCATACAGACAAAAACACATGACCAGAAACCTCAAGGAGCAGACCATCATAACCAATATAAACAGGACACCAACTGTTGCAACCACGAGGAACATTGCTGAAAATATTCTCCTTGATTTCCACAGAACCCAGAAAGGTGATCCACACAACGAGAAGCTACGAATTCTTGAAGCTGTTGCCAAATTCATCTGTGAGGTCATAATGAATGTCAACACATCTCATAAGGCCAGAGTTGTAAAAAGTACTGGACTTTGTTACTTAAATAAAGGTATTGTTACATTGGCAAAATGTTACTTAAGTAGAAGTAAAAGTATCCAAATTTCAATGTACTCAAGTAGAAGTAAAAAAAGTCTCATTCTTGAAGTACTTAAGTACTAAAAGTAAAAAAGTAACAAAAATATTATTGTTAGTCACAAATATTAAAATAAATCCACAGTAAATCATAAAAAAAATAGTTAACCAAAGATAAAATAAGACACGCAGCATTACACAAGTTTATTTGCAAATCTTTCTATTAAGATTAATCAATACCAGATTCTTAAAATTATAATTGTCCAATCAGGGTCTTTTAGGCCTAAATATAAGCCCAGCATGACCTACCAAGAAAAGAATACGTTCAGCCTCTCTTCTCTCTTCAATCCATCGCAGGGATAGTGACCGGGCTGAAAATATATTCATCCAGCAATATGATCACTTTCTTCCTTATCCACACACGTATCGTCAACGTGGACTTAATGGTCCGCAGACATAACGTTGTCTCTGCTCGTATTAATTTAGGATACAGAGCTCTGACATGTATCTGAAGTGGGAGGTGACCCACACTTCTCTTCCTTTGAACTCTGTAACTGTTCCTCCGCTAACACTCATCAACACAGGGAGTGTCAGTAACCACTATACAGTATGTCACCACCTACTTATTCGTAATAATTTAGATATAATTCTTGCACGCTACCCACGTTTTGGTGGGTGCTAACTTCCATTATCCTTAAATCATATCAATATTGTCTCCATATCACAAGTCATAGCGTGTCCTGCGAGGCACGAGTACCAATGTATTAGTGTCTGACCGCATGGTCTTGTGACTAGGCTTGTCGCCTCCTGGGGTGTAATAAATCAATTAAATAATAAAAATAAGTCCAGCATGACTAAACAGACGCTCACAACAGGGTTGCCAGGTCTGTCCCTTAAACGACAATCTGTCATATTTGAGACCTACTTGTCCAATATTTTTGTAATTAAAAGGGACAGCCCAAAATAACCTTTTCTGTCCTTTTTAAGCTTCCTTCTACTTAAAACGCTTAATGTAACATAAAGCATAATACGTTACTAAGTAATATACTGTTGGCCGTATCATTTTTGTAACCCCTGTTTGTGACGACCTGTACTGAATCCACACGTCCAACACACGTTCTTGCACCCTTTACTCTCCCCAAAAGATGAGCGCCGTTCAGTACACGCATCCTATGGGTCAGATGTGCCAGTACCCTGTTCAGTTCTGGACATCGGTTTTCAGTTGCGAATCTGCAGCTGCGGAAAAGTGTTACAAAGAACTAGCCACCATTGCTCTGAACTCTTGTTGTATTTCTTTGAGTGCCGCATTACCGCATTTGTTGAACGAGTGTTTTCGCATGTAACGAATGTGAAGTCCAAACCATGAAACAAGTAAAGCCCAGATTCCTTGGATGCCATTTTAAGAATGAGAACACAGTTGCACAATAAGAAGAACTGTTGCCAGAAATTTGAAGTAACTGAGTAAATGCTAGCACTCTTCACAAGTCAAATGTACAGCAAGGAGAAACAAAATTTCGACCAAGGGGAAGGTGGCCAGCAACCTAGTATTTCCAGTTCAACCTGCACTATTACCGGAAGTGATGGAGAAAGGGAGGCAACTTCCTTCGATGAAATTTTGTCCATTGAATTTAAAAATTTCATGTAAGTTACATTTTACTTTTATCCTCTTCACCACTGATCGGCTCGTTAACTGCTTGGGCGATCGGTTGTAATGGCCTGGGACTTAGGGATAGAAATCCCTTGCCAGCCTAATCAGGATCTTAAAAGAGGAAAGTCAAGAGCCATGGTTTTCTGAGGGATAACAAACAACCGTTCGAGATTGACATCTCTTTACTTTGAAAATAACACAAAACTCTGACACCACTCACACAAACATCAAATAACAATTACAGGAGTCAAACAATTAAGGGAGTCACACAATTAATGGAAGTCAAACAATTAAGGGAGTCAAACAATTAATGGAAGTCAAACAATTAAGGGAGTCAAACAATTAATGGAAGTCAAACAATAAAGGGAGTCAAACAATTAATGAAATCAAACAATTAAGGGAGTCAAACAATTAATGGAAACAAACAATGAACAGATATTTCGTACCGCGGCGGCCCTGTGGAAGGTTCTGGAGAGCAGTGATCTGCTCTCAGGGGGAAGGTCAAGTCAGCTTCCTCACTTGGCGCCAGCGGGCGATGTCTTGCTACACAGGAGAAATGCCAGGTGCACGGAGGTGTGGAGGAAGTGGCGATGACGTGGCAGCCGAGGTAGTAGCTGGGGTAGGTGTCCGGAGATTGACAGTCGATTTGTGAAGGTCTGGGGAAACAGCCCACTCGTCTGATCTGTGTGTCGAGGCAGCAGTCACGTTCTCACCTCCATCTCCCCCGCCCCCCCAAGTGGGGGACGCGAACAAGCAAACGAGCGGCAGCAACCATCCTGCTCGTTTCAGCCCTGACATAGATCACGTCTCTATTACTCACTGTTGGCAAGTACTGGGCATGCCCTGTCTCCTGAATGTATTTGAACCTGCTCCAGTGTTGTCAAGTCTGGTCTAGAAGGAGCTCACACTCGGGGCCGCCACAACACTTTCTGGCAGATTGTTCCAAGAATTCAAAACTCTCACTCCGAAAAAGTTTGCCCTCACAGTTTTCTGGACCTGCGGCTGACTGTAAGACCTATGCAACCAAAAATAACATATGATTTCTCTTTTTGATTAATTCCACAAACTTGTGCTGGTAGTTGTCCTTTTTTCCCCTTAAATGTCCCTTTTTTACGGAGAGGTTGTCCTGTTTTTAGGAGGAGCAACTGGCAACCCTGGCTTACAAGCAACACATGCAGGTAGTGGGGTGTTAAACTTCAGAGATAAGTCACATAATGTCGGGAAAGACCTCAGTAGCTCCATTCAATCCCATGGACATTCGAAGCAGCTATCAAGCTCCTTCAGTTAAGGAGTTTGTGGATGATTGTTGCCTCCATAGTGACTGAGTCTAACTAAAACGACTCACCGTGAATTGTCCTTCTAATTGAGAGTGGTTGTGGTGACATAACTATTCGATTCTAATTGATGAGTGGTTGAATTTCTCGCACCACGTAACATCTGACGGGTGCTGGGAGGGGGGCAGTGGTACTTAGTTATTTAAGCAGGATTTTAAGTACATTCAGTCTCACAGCCTCTTTGAAATTCATTTTAGGTACAGGTATAGTACATGCAAAGAGCCACTGACGTCTAACAGGAAGACTAAGCCCCTGAAGGAAAGGCGGGGGAGAAGAGAGGGGATTCGATGGGGAAGGGGAGATAAGAGGGTAGGCTGGGTGAGGTGGGTGGTCAAGGTGCTAATGGACACAAGAAGACCAAAGGGAAAGTCCGCTGTCATGGCCACTGTCACCTGACCTGACTTCCCCTCACCTCACTAGACCTCTAGGTATGTGACCTCGTGGTGTCTCCCCATGTAATGACCACGGTCATACACGTCAGTTAACGTAAAATCAGACGATTCATATTACGCTCAGTAGCCTACAAAACACGTAGCTAGGCCTTCATTTAAGTCCCTCGTCTGAGGAGTCCGTTTTCTCATCGCTTCAGGACGCCTGAGTTCTCCGTTTTCTCTCAATCTTAAGGTGCACCCGAGACTCCACTATTCCTTAGTAATGACAGAATTTGAAATTGCAACTATGGGTGCAATTGGTGAGGCAACTTAGATATGTCTGTTACAGTTGGAACATTCAAGATCCATTGTGAGTGGTGTTGAAAGCTTCAACTGTCCTTATTGTTAGTAAAATTGTCAGTGAGTGTCGAGTTTGTCAGTCTGAATTGCACAGCCTCATATTGTCCCTAGGGATAACCATGAATTTCCGATTGCTACTGAAGTTATATTATTTTGTTGCCGAAACATCAGGGAAGCTGATGTTTGTAGTTTAGTTAGTGTCAGTTGTCTATTTTAGAAAGTCATTAATCTACTGAAAAGATTCTGTCAAACTCAAAATCTCCAAGACCTTACAGCTGTTCGCCGGAAGAAACTCCCTGGATTAGATTATAAAGATAGACGTGAAAAATTAGCCTGACCTGTGACACTGACGGTCACAGCTAGGTGTATAGCAACCAATTTGTATAGAAGGTCAGTTGTTGGTGAGATTAATCTTTCTGGTAGGTATACGTGGGCCGGAAGTGCCCCAGGCTCACATATATACGGATGCACGAGGAAAAATCACACATTCGTGACTCTTCCTCAACGCATCTCCAGATATGTGAATGATTTTTTCCCGACGTCATGTTAAGTCAGTTTAACTTAGTCGATTTTGTGAATATCAGTGTTCATGGTTTAACATAGTGAAATAATCCTGTGCCAAAGAAGTCGAGTAAAGTAAATATAGTCTGTATCGTTGCCAGACGTATGTTTTGTATAGTTGAAGTTAGACATACACATTCGTGACTCTTCCTCAACGCATCTCCAAGCACTGTTTGTGTTGGCACCACTACTGAGGTTAGGTAGTCGCCTATGGGCAAGATGATTCTTGACGGATGTCTTTAATATGGCGATATTAGAGTCCAACGACAAGATTACCCAGAGAACCCAGTGCGGAGAGAGTCTAATCCCCAGGCGCTCCCTTGCCAACGAGCCTCGGCTCAGCTGGGTGCAGTAAACAACTCTCGTCCCTGGTGGACGCCGTCTTCCGTCCATTGAACCAGCTATTTGTATTGAGCAGTATTGGTATCGATAATTGGGGATTAACTAGCAGAATTATAATGACCCCAGGTTAAGTATTGAACCCATGAATTTGGTGTTACAGCGGCACTGTTGATTGTAGAAGTTGAGTTCACCAACCCGGTGTACTACCACGTTGTTCCATGTTGTTCATTCCGAACTATTAGGATGTGTTTGGAACTAAGTTAATTTGGGATATTGACAAGTGTGTCATATCGCCCGCTGTATTAGCAATGAAATAATATAATGCTTGTTTTAATGTTGTAACCCAGAATTGAAGATTTAATTTGTTACTTGTAGAGTAAGACAGAAGCGGTCCAGTCTGATCTGAGTGTAATTTATTAACATCTTATTCACTCCATCTGTTAATAAATATTAAATTAGTAAACTACGAGTATCACTACTCAATTCCTTCTGCACAATTGGTTCTCAAAAAATAATTATTGTAATTCACGTGCCTAAACTCACTAACACGCTACCTAACCATTCCTTGAGATATGTTATATTCTAATAAAAGTCTGGGTGGTGGCAGGCTACCGTTGTAAGTATAATAAGTGTTATGCTAAGAATGACATGGTTCCCTAGACTAAGACAAGGTTTAGAATATAATTAAACAGGATATACTTGAAAAAAGGTAAGAACATAGAAATTCAGAAAATACAATACTATATGAAAAGAAATGAAGAAAAGAAAAGAAATATAAGCAGAGAAATATAAGAGCTACTTATATAAGAATATAAGCAAGAATATAAAGAATATAATAGTACAGTATTGAAGAATAATAACAGAAAAGGATAAATCTGAAGGATAAAATATGAAGTAAGGAAAGTCGCGCCCTTACACCCACACTGTACCCTTCACTGCTCATCCACAGCATACCCTCCACCCACACAACTCTTTTACTATGGTTAATAATTAATTACAAAATATCTGACTAGTTTGCCACAAACATTAAAACTGTTTGTTTGTTTGGGTCATATAACGAGAAACCATATTTGTCTTTTCAATTGTATTGGAGTAAAAGTATTTGAAAACCATACTTAAGTAAAAGTAAAAGTACTAAAAAAAATAAGTACTTTTTTAAAAAGTAAATACTCCAAAATGTTACTTGAGTACAGTACTCAAGTAAATTTATTTTGTTACTTTACAACGCTGCATATGACATATACATCCACGAAAGAACAAATTGTTTCGACACAGCAATGCAGTTTTTAACTGAATGCTTGATGCTTCAGCTGCAAGGTATCATGGTATCATGACCAATAAAGATTAAGTGAAACTGGCATCCATCGATCAAGACATGCGAATACTGCAGTGCAGGTATACTGTATCACTCCAAACTGGCCGGGGAATACAACTTCACCTCCATTACTCTACTCGATTTGTGATGGAAGTTCTCCACAAACATGGATTATGTATACTTCTTACAGTTAAGCCAAGTCATTTGCAATGAGTGCACTGATATCCCGTCTCATACAGTTGAATTCGTCCAATACACAGCCGATAATGTTGACCACAACATATGGACTCTGGATATTCAGGAAATCCAACAAGTCGCTTGATGGAATTATTTAGGCAGTGGAAACAGTACTTGTTAACCTCTATAATGGGAAAGCTGACGAAAGTTTGGACACTTTGCGGTACAAGAAATGTTGGGAGAAATTGACCAGTAATTGTATCCAGGCTGTTTCCCCAGACCTTACCTCCAACACCCGCAGCTGCACAGTATTACAGTATGCGAGTTTGTCTACAAACACAGCAAGGAAAGGTCCACGTGACCTACCACCTGTTGACTGGGGATTAGGGTGTGTCATAGGAGGGAAGATCAGCTAAAACTAATGGCCCATCACTTTTTTGGTAGATTTTAGTGTATATAAACAGAAAATAATTTCAGTTTCAATAATTTGCAACCTTTTGCTAGGTAAATTTTAGCGTGAAATTTATCGAAAATCTAACGTACAGCTGCATTAGTGCATTACAATTAAATAGTGAACATTGCTTTCTGACTTCATTCTTTAACAACCCAACTAACAATATTTTTTTCTGTTTCAGATTCTGATGCATTTATAAGTTGATAATATTTGCGATGGCTGCTTGTGTCAGGACGAGGAACCAAAAATCCAGCCATCTCAGTCACTATCATGGGTCTGGGAGAGAGCTCCTGAAGTCGGAGTTGCCTACATTGAGAGATGCTTTGAGATACGGTGTTTTAATCAGGCAAATCAGTGAAAAGAACCAAAGAACTTACACAAACAAAGACATTGAAAGTGATATGACCAAAGCTGTCTTGGCACAGTGCACTCTGGCTAACGCTCAGTTCAAGCCTCCAGTCATAACAAGTCAGAAGAAGATTAGTGAGAGACTGCTAGCCAGTTGGGAAAAGGCAAGAGATATCTCTCTTGGGAGAGGAAAACTTGCAGTTAAGGACAGCTTTGCCAAGCAACTGGACCAGTTATTTGACATAATTACTTGCAAGTGCCCAATTGTTCTCTGTCCTGAGTTTGGATGCGATCGTGACTGTAAATCCGAGGCCCACATCTCCTGTATTTGCAAGCGTGAACTGAAGATTCCTGTGATCGAACTGGCATTTGTCAAAGCACAGAGAGAGAAGACTGGCAGTATAGGGGCTCTCATGATTTCTAGCCAAGATATTCCGGAGTCTAAGAGACAGGAGGCTGCCACAGAGAGACAGAAGAGGAGAAGAGTTGCCGAGGAAAAGAGACTTGAGAAGGCCCAGGGTGAGGTAAAAAAGGCCGATGATTGGAGTCAAGCTGATTCAGAGTTTAATGATTTCCCCATGGCTGATCCGAGTGCTGACCAGGAGAATGGTGACTTTGTCCCTAACCCAGAAAATAATGATCCCAAACCTTCCAGGCATAAGATTCGAAATAGGAAAGATATCCCGAGCATAGCTCTGGCCAGCATGCGACACCACACTGGTCTCAGAGAAACTGCAGAGATAGCAACAGCTGCCTGGATTGACGGTGGTTTGATAACACCTGATGATGTTCACCTGGTGATAGATCATAACAAAGTAAGGAGAGCTCAGGAGAAACTTGTCAGTAACCTAGAAGAGGAGTTTGATAAGGGATAAGAGAAAATGGAATCAATTGTTTGTTCTTTGATGGGAGAAGGGATGACACTAAAGTGTTCATGAAAGTTGGAGATTCTGACAAGTTGTTCCCTGCCATGGTGAAGGAGGAACACTACTCCTGCTGCAGTGAACCAGGAGGGAAGTATTTGTGGCATTTCACTCCAGAGAAAGATGACATCAGGAAACCAGCTGAGATAGTGGCAGATAACATTGTGAACTGGCTCAGAGAGAGGAACGTAGACCAGACCCTGCAGGCCATTGGAGGGGACAGCACCAACACGAACACAGGGTGGCAAGGGGGGGTCATACAGTGGATAGAGCGGAAGATTGGGAGGAAGCTGGTCTGGATTGTTTGTGACCTCCACACCAACGAGTTGCCACTCAGACATCTGATCCAGGAGCTGGATGGCAAGACTCTTTCAAACAACAGATGGTCTGGTCCTCTTGGCAAGATGCTGGACTCTGCCACTGAGTTAGAAATAAATCCGAGCTTTGAAAAAATCACAGTTGGCCCTCCACTCGTTGAGCTTGCACATACTGTCATTGACGACCTGAGTACTGACCAGTACTATGGTTACATGATTTGCAGTGCCATCAAAACTGGGGTCATGCCTGATAGACTTGCTTACCTGCAGATAGGTCCAGTCTCACATTCTAGGTGGCTCACAACGGCTCTCAGGTTCTGCAGAATTTGGGTCGCTCATCATAAACTGAAAGGGAACCAGCTTCACAACCTGAGACTTATTGTCCAATTCATCGTGAGTGTCTACTTGCCAAATTGGTTCAACACCAAGGTCAAGTCATCGTTCTCCGAAGGTCCGAGGCATGTTCTCTTCCAGCTTGAGCTCCTGAGGAGTCAGCCAAGGAAGGTTGTTCAGATTGTGGAGCAGACTGTGAGGAGATCTTCCTGGTATGCTCATCCCGAGGCAGTTCTGCAGACAATGCTCTGCAGTAAGGATGAGGAGGAGAGAAGAGTGGCAGTCAAAAGATCTTGGATATGAGACTTATGAGAGGATCTGGGCATGACGAATCAGTTGGTGACGATTCCTTCAGGGTCAGGAAGACTCCTGAAGTCAATCTAGGTGCCAAGACCCTCACTGATCTCATAGATCTGGATAACATCCAGGCTGGCAGTGAGCCCCCTCTTACCTGCAGCCTCACCAATGTTCAAGTCAGAGCTTTCCTGGACAACCCCATGCATGTCCCTGCCTGGCCCTCGCACACCCAGAGTATAGAGCGTTGGGTACAGCAAGTGAGCGAGGCCAGCAGTCACGTGTACAGCCAGGAGAGGAGGGAAGGCTACCTCCGAGCTCAGGTGGTCAGCAGGGAGGTGATGAGTAGAAACAGAAGCAAGAAAGACATGTTCTCTATGGTGTGCAGCAACACCGGGTCGTAGTAGTAAAACCGGTTTTTGTATTTGATGATTTTGTTTTCTAAAGGAATATTAAATTTAATAAATGTGTCAAGATCATTCGTTTCACTATTCTGGATCATTTTCATCCTAATAAATTAACCTGATACATTTACTTTACTTTAAATAAGCTATTTAGTGGTGTTGGTAAAAGGGTGGGAATACTGAATTTTCATAAGATTTCAAGTTAAAAATTACCTAGCAAAAAATGAAAACTTTTCAAATGTGAAGATATCACATGATTCTGCACATAGAACTACATCATTAATACCATGGGCCGATTTTTCAAACTCAAAAAAAAAAAATTCGCCTCCGTATGACACACCTACTGGGGATGGCACCAGACTGATGGTCGTCTCGTGCCTCTTGTGACAGACCGTCCCCCTGCTACTGAAGCACCACTCAGTATTAACAGATGTAAATTATCAACAGACTGCAGTACAAACAGATGTTTTTGAAGGAAGAACAATATGGAATGTTGTTCAGCATGGGGAAGTTGGCAAGGTTGAGGCTGCATTAACTTACCAAAAGCAGAGGAAGTCAGCAATCATGAACTCTGTGAGGATGATGAAGTTAATAACGTACAGCGAACTGTTATACGAGTTTGTACATCGCTTATGCAGCTATATGCTCCGCATCCCTTCTGTGGTGTTTAACCATTTCTTTTGTTTCACATTTATGGGTTACGTTATCAACCATGTGATACTTCAAGTGTGTTCCGCTCTAATATGTATTATTATTTTATATATAACATGATTTATTTACTTTTCTCCAGGCTGCAGTATATTTGCCTTGAAACTGTGATAATGTTGTGTAGATCAAAATGGTAACTTAATATATAATGAGCATAAAGCACGATAGTGTCTGTAAGTGATCGGTCCACACAAATATGTGATATGTTTTCCTGAAATTTAATACATTTTCTACGATAAATTTATTTTATGGGATAAAATTCTTTCCACTGATATATTACAAAATATAGTGATTAAAGTTGGATTGAAATATCGCATCATGAATTAAGATTTGTCATACTCGACAAAAAATCCTCGACTTTGCTCACACTACATGGTCAGTTTAGACAGTCTCCTTCAGTGTTGGAAGTGGTCAACTTTTCTGGGTGTTCAGGAGTTATTTCTGATTCCAAGAATACCATTTTCATTTCTGTATCATTTTGTCCTATATTCACCCACTGTGGGCAAAAAAAAAGTCTGGGGTATATGTGATTTGGCCATACAAACGGTGTGGCCGTACATGTAGTATGACCGTACCTATAGTGTGGTCGTACACAGTGTGGCTGCTCTTGTGCTACGTAGGTTACTGACTATATGACAATATCCAGTATACAACAATACGCCTCGGAGGTCTGGAGATGCACCTGGCCTTAATTCACTGCGTAATGGACTCCCTCAAGTGAAGCTTCTGCCATTGTCCCAAGAGAGATAGATGAGAGGAGATAGTAGTGTTTAGAGATAGATGGGGAGAGATACTAGTGATTAGAGATAGATGGGGAGAGATACTAGTGTTTAGAGATAAATGGTGAGATATTAGTCTTTAGAGATAGATAGTGAGAGATAGTAGTGCTTAGAAATAGATGGTGAGAGATACTAATCTTTAGATATAGATGGTGAGAGACAGTAGTGTTTAGAGATAGATGGGAAGAGATATTAGTCTTTAGAGATAGATGGGGAGAGATACTAGTCTTTAGAGATAGATGGGGAGAGATAATAGTCTTTAGAGATAGTTGGTGAGAGATACTAGTCTTTAGAGAGAGATGGTGAGAGATACTAGTCTTTAGAGATAGATGGTGAGAGATACAAGTCGTTAGAGATAGATGGTGAGAGATACTAGTCTTTAGAGATAGATGGTGAGAGATACTAGTCTTTAGAGATAGATGGTGAGAGATAGTAGTGTTTAGAGATAGATGGTGAGAGATACTAGTCTTAAGAGATAGATGGGGAGAGATACTAGTCTTTAGAGATAGATGGTGAGAGATACTAGTCTTTAGAGATAGATGGGGAGAGATACTAGTCGTTAGAGATAGATGGGGAGAGATACTAGTCTTTAGAGATAGATGGGGAGAGATACTAGTCTTAAGAGATAGATGGGGAGAGATACAAGTCTTTAGAGATAGATGGGGAGAGATACTAGTCTTTAGAGATAGATGGGGAGAGATACTAGTCTTAAGAGATAGATGGGGAGAGATACTAGTCGTTAGAGATAGATGGGGAGAGATACTAGTCGTTAGAGATAGATGGGGAGAGATACTAGTCTTAAGAGATAGATGGGGAGAGATACTAGTCGTTAGAGATAGATTGTGAGAGATACTAGTCTTTAGAGATAGATGGGGAGAGATACTAGTCTTTAGAGATAGATGAGGAGAGATAGTAGTGTTTAGAGATAGATGGTGAGAGATACTAGTCTTAAGAGATAGATGGTGAGAGATACAAGTCTTTAGAGATAGATGGGGAGAGATACTAGTCTTAAGAGATAGATGGGGAGAGATACTAGTCGTTAGAGATAGATGGGGAGAGATACTAGTCTTAAGAGATAGATGGGGAGAGATACTAGTCGTTAGAGATAGATGGTGAGAGATACTAGTCTTTAGAGATAGATGGTGAGAGATACTAGTCTTTAGAGATAGATGGGGAGAGATACTAGTCTTTAGAGATAGATGGGGAGAGATACTAGTCTTAAGAGATAGATGGGGAGAGATACTAGTCGTTAGAGATAGATAGTGAGAGATAGTAGTGTTTAGAGATAAATGGTGAGAGATACTAGTCTTAAGAGATAGATGGGGAGAGATACTAGTCGTTAGAGATAGATAGTGAGAGATAGTAGTGTTTAGAGATAGACGGTGAGAGATACTAGTCTTTAGAAATAGATGGTGAGAAATACTAATCTTTAGAGATAGATGGTGAGAGATAGTAGTGTTTAGAGATAGATGGTGAGAGACACTGGTCATTATAGATAGATGGTGAGAGATACTAGTCTTTAGAGATAGATGGGGAGAGATACTAGTCTTTAGAGATAGATAGTGAGAGATAGTAGTGTTTAGAGATAGATGGGGAGAGATAGTCATGTTTAGAGATAGATGGGGAGAGATACAAGTGTTTAGAGATAGATGGGGAGAGATACTAGTCTTTAGAGATAGATGGAGAGAGATAGCAGTGTTTAGAGATAGATGGGTGAGAGATACTCTTGGTCTACGATTTTTTTTTTGTGTGTGTGTGTGTTGCGTCACCCAAGTGGTGGTGTCTGACCTGTAAATATTAGATGTTGGTCAGGTATTCTGCCCCCTGCATGGTGAGTCTCTAGGGTGCTGTCTGGCCGTAAGCACGAACTTGCCAAAACGAATATAAATTATCTGTGTCTTGGACTGTGCATGTCTGATTCGTCCGATTACTGTGTTGTTTCCAACTTTATTTTGTGTACATCAATGTATTTAAATTACAAGTTTTTGTTTGTATTCAAAGTCGATGTTTCCCTTTTCATTAATGACAATATATGGGTACCACTGTGCGAAATACCCACAGACAAACAACCATTCAGACAGGGAACAATAGAGCAGATCTTATTGAAACTTTCAACTCCTGATAGGGATGAAAAACGTGAACTTAGGCCATTTCTCTGTGTTGTCTCGCACCACCAACACGAGGGGACATAACTACAAGCTCGCCAAGTTATCCTCCAGAACGAATACAGGGAAACACTTCTTCACACAGAGGCTGGTAGACCTATGGAGCGGTCTACCAGCCCCAGCTGTGGTATAGAAAACAGTACTGGGCTTCATAACAGCCCTTGACAAAACTATCTAGAACAATGGAGGGATCCTACATAAGCCAGTGGCCTCTTTCCTTCCTCATGGCCACCTCTAGTGGGTGGCCATTAGGTACATATGGAAAGGTAATACAGAAACGCACAAATACATACATACATACATACATACATACACAAACTGAACCCCACACACACACACACACACACACACACACACAAACACACCATCACAAGACCTAAGCTTCGCAAAAAATCGTACAGCTTGTGCCAAACTGTCCCGCTGAGGACCCCCGTCAGCAGGTGTATGTGTGTGTGCCAAGCTTCTATACACGATTCACAGGTGAGGGAGTGTGGATGGTGGTCTCAGCAGGGTGTGGAGTGATCAAACTTCAGTAACCTCTCCTGTTCTCCCAAGACTGGGGAGGAGGAAGTGGGCTTGGCGTCTTAAATCTAACCTAACTTAACCTAACCTAACCTAACCTTGATGTCCGATGCGGTGAATTTCTTTTCATTGTCCTTATTTTTTGCATAATAAGATTTACAAGATAGAACATGATGTACACTGATCCTGGGTTGTGCGTTTCTGTACTGTTTGTAATTATTAAGTACAAATGACTAGGTATCATACTGTACTGTACATGGGTCGTGTGTGTGTGTGTGTGTGTGTGTGTGTGTGTGTGTGTGTGTGTGTGTGTAATATAACAGCTTGTGCAACATGACATGACAGCAGCCGAAATATAGTGATCCCGAGTAACGTTCATGCAGTCATCAAAGCAAACTACTTCTACCTGTTTGTACACTTGTCTGCGACTGTGTCTGTATCCGTGTCTGTACCTGCACCCGTGTCTGTATCTGTACCCGTGTCTATACAGTTTATATACCCCGGCCCTTTTCTAACTGATAAAAATCCGATTTATGTATCTAGACTGTACAGTTTATATACAGTCGGTATCTTCTGTACCCTCATATACAGTTAGATGTTAGAGGATGCACTGGCCTTCTTCTAACTGGTGATCACGTACAGTCATCCAGTTTTAATTAATCCTGATGGCTTTTACAGTCTTTCATCCGACTGAGACCTGTGGATATACCCCTTTAAGTTGCTGGTTTAGTTAAGTGAAATTGCAAGAGAGGGGAGAGGGGGGTATTAGGGAAGTGAAGAGAGAGAGAGAGAGAGAGAGAGAGAGAGAGAGAGAGAGAGAGAGAGAGACACTCTGTATGTTGGGATCACCTCACATATCGTGCTGGAAGAAGTCCAACCTATCCAATAATATTTTGGGCCTACAATAGTCTCACCATCGCCCCACCATAGCCATGGTAGTCTCCTACCATGGTCAAAGCAGTGTCCTACCACAGTGCTTCCATTGCCCTGTCAGTCTTATCAGTGTCATACCACAGTCCTAGCACTGTCCTACCACAGTCCTAACAGTGTCCTTCCACAGTCCTAGCAGTGTCCTACCAGCCCTAGCAGTGGTCTACCGCAATCCTAGCAGTGTCCTACCAGCCCTAGCAGTGGTCTACCGCAATCCTAGCAGTGTCCTACCAGCCCTAGCAGTGTTCTACCACAATCCTAGCAGTGTTCTACCAGCCCTAGCAGTGTTCTACCGCAATCCTAGCAGTGTCCTACCAGACCCAGCAGTGTTCTACCACAATCCTAGCAGTGTCCTACCAGCCCTAGCAGTGTTCTTCCACAATCCTAGCAGTGTTCTACCAGCCCTAGCAGTGTTCTACCACAGTCCTAGCAGTGTCCTACCAGCCCTAGCAGTGTTCTACCACAATCCTAGCAGTGTTCTACCAGCCCCAGCAGTGTTCTTCCACAATCCTAGCAGTGTTCTACCAGCCCTAGCAGTGTTCTACCACAATCCTAGCAGTGTTCTACCAGCCCTAGCAGTGTTCTACCACAATCCAAGCAGTGTTCTACCAGCCCTAGCAGTGTTCTACCACAATCCTAGCAGTGTCCTACCAGCCCTATCAGTGTTCTACCAGCCCTAGCAGTGTTCTACCAGCCCTAGCAGTGTTCTACCACAATCCTAGCAGTGTTCTACCAGCCCTAGCAGTGTTCTACCACAATCCAAGCAGTGTTCTACCAGCCCTAGCAGTGTTCTACCACAATCCTAGCAGTGTCCTACCAGCCCTAGCAGTGTTCTACCAGCCCTAGCAGTGTTCTACCACAATCCTAGTAGTGTTCTACCAGCCCTAGCAGTGTTCTACCACAATCCTAGCAGTGTTCTACCAGCCCTAGCAGTGTTCCAGGAGGGTGAAGGGGAAGGAGAGTTCGCGCAGGAGGCCACACCACTAAATCCATTTATTGTTTCTACTACCTCACATTACGGTGCCGGGGGAGGTAAACAAATATACAGTGTCTCTCTCTCTCTCTCTCTCTCTCTCTCTCTCTCTCTCTCTCTCTCTCTCTCTCTCTCTCCATTTGCCCATCATTAGTTTCAGTACATCATTTGCACATGTACTCTCACCACGTTTGAAGTACAGCTAAATTCACCAAATAGTACATTATTTTGAGTGTATCTGTATGAGTAATGTCACTATGTGGGACTTACTATGTATGTATGGTAGATCAGACAGACGGGTATCCTCAAATAGAAACAACACTAATGAATATGACTTATATTGTATATGAACCTCTGTCCGGACTTAGTTATTCAGAAGAGGCAAATTGTACTCCAAACTTGGCCAATAAAGTTGTTACCTAACTACTCTCATTTTCTGTTTAAGTTGGGACTGTTTTGGAGAACTTAGTGTGACCAGCGATTTAGCAACAACAATAATAATGACAGCATTCTTCTTCTTCTTCTTCTTCTTCTTCTTCTTCTTCTTCTTCTTCTTCTTCTTCTTCTTCGTCTTCTTCTTCTTCTTCTTCTCCTCCAACAATTAATACCAGCAGTTATTGCATTGTAAACCTGTTTCCCCCTCTCTTCCCATCTCTTCGTCTTCTCCTCCTCCTTCATCTCGTCCCATTCTCTACCTCTCCTTTATTCCTTCCTTTCGTTGTAAACTTTCCCTTATCATCTACTTTAGTGATTTTCAGGAGATAAGTGAATATATCTTGTCATAACCCTTCCTCATTTTTTCTCTCTCTTCTTCTTCTTCTTCTTCCTCCTCCCCCTCCTCCTCCACTTACTCTCTTCATATTTCCTTCTTCCACCTTCTCCTAAACCTCCTCCACTTATCTGTATATCTTTCCCTCCTCTTTCTCCCCTCCTTCACTTACCTTTTCATCCTTTCTTCCACATCCTCCATCCTCCTCCCTCTTACTCTCTTATTCCTCCTCCTCCTCCTCTTCCTCTCATTCGACGTCGCCCTACGTAATGGACCTCTCCCCGCCTCTATTAGACAAGGCTTTTATGATAATGGCTCTGTATGGCGTATTATGACGCATTGGCCCGTCAGATGCCTGGTCCTGAGATACTAGAGAGTGCCACCCTTAACCACCCATCCTAGTGCCACACAGACAACCCCTCCTAGTACCATCGTCACCATCCCTCCTAGTGCCACCCTCTCCACCCTTACTAGTACGACCCTAATCACCCCTACTAGTGTCACAGAGACCACCCCTCCTAGTGCCATTTTCACCACCCCTCCTAGTGCCACCCTCGCCACCCCTACTTGTGCCACGCTCACCATCCCTACTAGTGCCATCTTCACCATCCCTCCTAGTGCCACCCTCACCATCCATACTAGTGCCACCCTCACCACCCGTACTAGTGCCACCCTCACCACCCATACAAGTGCCACCCTCACAATCCCTACTAGTGCCACTCTCACCATCCTTATTAGTGCTACCCTCACCATCCGAACTAGTGCCACCCTCACCATCCTTACTAGTGCCACCCTCACCACCCTTACTAGTGCCACCCTCACCACCCATACAAGTGCCACCCTCACAATCCCTACGAGTGCCACCCTCACCACCCTTATTAGTGCCACCCTCACCATCCGTACTAGTGCCACCTTCACCACCCCTACTAGTGCCACGGTCACAATCCCTAACATTGCCACCTTCACCACCTATACTAGTGCCACACTCACTATCCCTACTAGTGCCACGCTCACCACCCGTACTAGTGCCACCCTAACCACCCTTACTAGTGCCACCCTCACCACCGCTAATAGTGCCACCCTCAACACCTCTACTAGTGCCACCCTCACCACCCCTACTAGTGCCACCCTCACCATCCCTACTAGTGACACCCTAACCACCCCTACTAGTACCACCCTCACTATCCTTACTAGTGCCACCCTCACCACCTCTACTAGTGCCACCCTCACCACCCCTACTAGTGCCACCCTCACCACCCTTACTAGTGTCACCCTCACCACCCCTAGTAGTGCCACCCTCACCACCCCTACTAGTGCCACCCTCAACACCCTTACTAGTGCCACCATCACCACCTCTACTATTGCCACCCTCACTACCCTTACTAGTGCCACCCTAACCACCGCTACTAGTGCCACCCTCACCATCTCTACTAGTGCCACCCTCACCACCCTTACTAGTGCCACCCTCACCACCCTTAATAGTGCCACCCTCACCACCACAACTAGTGCCACCCTCACCACCCCTACTAGTGCCATCCTCACCACCTCTACTAGTGCCACCGTAACCACCACTACTAGTGCCACCCTCACCACCTCTACTAGTGCCACCTTCACCACCCTTACAAGTGCCACCCTCATCACCCTTAATAGTGCCACCCTCACCACCTCAACTAGTGCCACCCTCACCACCCCTACTAGTGCCATCCTCACCACCTCCACTAGTGCCACCGTCACCACCACTACTAGTGCCACCCTCACCACCCTTACTAGAGCCACCCTCACCACCCTTAATAGTGCCACCCTCACCACCTCAACTAGTGCCACCCACACCACCCCTACTAGTGCCATCCTCAACACCTCTACTAGTGACACCCTCACCACCCTTAATAGTGCCACCCTCACCACCTCAAATAGTGCCACCCTCACCACCCCTACTAGTGCCATCCTCACCACCTCTACTAGTGCCACCGTCACCACCACTACTAGTGCCACCCTCACCACCTCTACTAGTGCCACCCTCACCTCACTTACTAGTACCACCCTCACCAACGCTACGAGTACCACCCTAACCACCCCTACTAGTATCACCCAAACCAACTCTACTAGTGCCACCCTAACCACCCCTACTAGTACCACTTCTCACCACCTCTACTAGTACCACCCTAACCAGCCCTACTAGTACCACCCTAGCGACGCCTACTAGTACCACCCACACCACCTCTACTAGTACCACCCTCACCACCCCTACTAGTGCCACCCTCACCACCCCTACTAGTGCCACCCTCACCACCTCTACTAGTGCCACCCTCACCACCTCTACTAGTGCCACCCTCACCACCCCTACTAGTACCACCCTCACCACCTCTACTAGTGCCACCCTCACCACCTCTACTAGTGCCACCCTATCCACCTCTACTAGTGCAACCCTCACCACCCCTACTAGTACCACCCTCACCACCCCTACTAGTGCCACCCTCACCACCCCTACTAGTACCAACCTCACCACCTCTACTAGTGCCACCCTCACCACCTCTACTAGCGCCACCCTCACAACCTCTACTAGTGCCACTCTCACCACCTCTACTAGTGCCACCCTTACCACCCCTACTAGTGCCACCCTAAGCACCCTTACTAGTGCCACCCTCACCACCTCTACTAGTGCCATCCTCACCACCTCTAATAGTACCACCGTCACCACCACTACTAGTGCCACCCTCACCAACTCTACTAGTGCCACCCTAACCACCCCTAATAGTATCACCCTCACCACCTCTACTAGTGCCACCGTCACCACCACTACTAGTGCCACCCTCACCACCTCTACTAGTGCCACCCTCACCTCACTTACTAGTACCACCCTCACCAACGCTACTAGTACCACCCTAGCCACCCCTACTAGTATCACCCAAACCAACTCTACTAGTGCCACCCTAACCACCCCTACTAGTACCACTGTCACCACCTCTACTAGTACCACCCTAACCAGCCCTACTAGTACCACCCTAACGACGCCTACTAGTACCACCCACACCACCTCTACAAGTACCACCCTCACCACCCCTACTAGTGCCACCCTCACCACCCCTACTAGTACCACCCTCACCACCTCTACTCATGCCACCCTCACCACCTCTACTAATGCCACCCTCACCACCTCTACTAGTGCCACCCTCACCACCTCTACTAGTGCCACCCTACCCACCTCTACTAGTGCAACCCTCACCACCCCTACTAGTACCACCCTCACCACCCCTACTAGTGCCACCCTCACCACCCCTACTAGTACCACCCTCACCACCTCTACTAGTGCCACCCTCACCACCTCTACTAGTGCCACCCTCACAACCTCTACTAGTGCCACCCTTACCACACCGACTAGTGCCACCCTAAGCACCCTTACTAGTGCCACCCTCACCACTTCTACTAGTGCCACCCTCACCACCCCTACTAGTGCCACCCTAACCACCTCGACGAGTACCACCCTCACCATCCCTACTAGTGCCACCCTCACCAACTCTACTAGTGCCACCCTCACCACCTCTACTAGTGCCACCCTCACCACCCCTACTAGTGCCACCCTAACCACCTCGACGAGTACCACCCTCACCATCCCTACGAGTGCCACCCTCACCACCACTACTAGTGCCACCCTCACCACCCCTACTAGTGCCACCCTAACCACCTCGACGAGTACCACCCTCACCACCTCTACTAGTGCCACCCTCACCACCCCTAAAAGTGCCACCCCCACCATCCCTACTAGTTCCACCCTCACCACCCTTACTAGTGCCACCCTCACCACCTCTACTAGTGCCACCCTCACTACCCCTAATAGTGCACACCCTCACCATCCCTACTAGTGCCACCCATATAACCCCTACTAGTGCCACCCTTACTATCCCTACTAGTGCCACCCTAACCACCTCGACGAGTACCACTCTCACCATCCCTACTAGTGCCACCCTCACCAACTCTACTAGTGCCACCCTCACCACCTCTACTAGTGCCACCCTCACCACCCCTAAAAGTGCCACCCTCACCATCCCTACTAGTGCCACCCTCACCACCCTTACTAGTGCCACCCTCACCACCTCTACTAGTGCCACCCTCACCACCCCTACTAGTACCACCCTCACCACCTCTACTAGTGCCACCCTCACCACCTCTACTAGTGCCACCCTATCCACCTCTACTAGTGCAACCCTCACCACCCTTACTAGTGCCACCCTCACCACCCATACAAGTGCCACCCTCACAATCCTACGAGTGCCACCTTCACCACCCCTACTAGTGCCACGGTCACTATCCCTAACATTGCCACCTTCACCACCTATACTAGTGCCACACTCACTATCCCTACTAGTGCCACGCTCACCACCCGTACTAGTGCCACCCTAACCACCCTTACTAGTACCACCCTCACCACCGCTAATAGTGCCACCCTCAACACCTCTACTAGTGCCACCCTCACCACCCCTACTAGTGCCACCCTCACCATCCCTACTAGTGACACCCTAACCACCCCTACTAGTGCCACCCTCAACACCCTTACTAGTGCCACCATCACCACCCTTACTAGTGTCACCCTCACCACCCCTAGTAGTGCCACCCTCACCACCCTTACTAGTGCCACCCTCAACACCCTTACTAGTGCCACCATCACCACCTCTACTATTGCCACCCTCACTACCCTTACTAGTGCCACCCTAACCACCGCTACTAGTGCCACCCTCACCATCTCTACGAGTGCCACCCTCACCACCCTTACTAGTGCCACCCTCACCACCCTTAATAGTGCCACCCTCACCACCTCAACTACTGCCACCCTCACCACCCCTACTAGTGCCTCCTCACCACCTCTACTAGTGCCACCGTAACCACCACTACTAGTGCCACCCTCACCACCTCTACTAGTGCCACCTTTACCACCCTTACAAGTGCCACCCTCACCACCCTTAATAGTGCCACCCTCACCACCTCAACTAGTGCCACCCTCACCACCCCTACTAGTGCCATCCTCACCACCTCTACTAGTGCCACCGTCACCACCACTACTAGTGCCACCCTCACCACCCTTACTAGAGCCACCCTCACCACCCTTAATAGTGCCACCCTCACCACCTCAACTAGTGCCACCCACACCACCCCTACTAGTGCCATCCTCAACACCTCTACTAGTGACACCCTCACCACCCTTAATAGTGCCACCCTCACCACCTCAAATAGTGCCACCCTCACCACCCCTACTAGTGCCATCCTCACCACCTCTACTAGTGCCACCGTCACCACCACTACTAGTGCCACCCTCACCACCTATACTAGTGCCACCCAAACCACCCTCACCAACTCTACTACTGCCACCCTAACCACCCCTAATAGTACCACCCTCACCACCTCTACTAGTGCCACCGTCACCACCACTACTAGTGCCACCCTCACCACCTCTACTAGTGCCACCCTCACCTCACTTACTAGTACCACCCTCACCAACGCTACTAGTACCACCCTAACCACCCCTACTAGTATCACCCAAACCAACTCTACTAGTGCCACCCTAACCACCCCTACTAGTACCACTTCTCACCACCTCTACTAGTACCACCCTAACCAGCCCTACTAGTACCACCCTAGCGACGCCTACTAGTACCACCCACACCACCTCTACTAGTACCACCCTCACCACCCCTACTAGTGCCACCCTCACCACCCCGACTAGTACCACCCTCACCACCTCTACTAGTGCCACCCTCACCACCTCTACTAGTGCCACCCTCACCACCCCTACTAGTACCACCCTCACCACCTCTACTAGTGCCACCCTCACCACCTCTACTAGTGCCACCCTATCCACCTCTACTAGTGCAACCCTCACCACCCCTTCGAGTACCACCCTCACCACCCCTACTAGTGCCACCCTCACCACCCCTACTAGTACCAACCTCACCACCTCTACTAGTGCCACCCTCACCACCTCTACTAGTGCCACCCTCACAACCTCTACTAGTGCCACTCTCACCACCTCTACTAGTGCTACCCTTACCACCCCTACTAGTGCCACCCTAAGCACCCTTACTAGTGCCACCCTCACCACCTCTACTAGTGCCATCCTCACCACCTCTAATAGTGCCACCGTCACCACCACTACTAGTGCCACCCTCACCAACTCTACTAGTGCCACCCTAACCACCCCTAATAGTACCACCCTCACCACCTCTCCTAGTGCCACCGTCACCACCACTACTAGTGCCACCCTCACCACCTCTACTAGTGCCACCCTCACCTCACTTACTAGTACCACCCTCACCAACGCTACTAGTACCACCCTAGCCACCCCTACTAGTATCACCCAAACCAACTCTACTAGTGCCACCCTAACCACCCCTACTAGTTCCACTGTCACCACCTCTACTAGTACCACCCTAACCAGCCCTACTAGTACCACCCTAACGACGTCTACTAGTACCACCCACACCACCTCTACACGTACCACCCTCACCACCCCTACTAGTGCCACCCTCACCACCCCTACTAGTACCACCCTCACCACCTCTACTCATGTCACCCTCACCACCTCTACTAATGCCACCCTCACCACCCCTACTAGTACCACCCTCACCACCTCTACTAGTGCCACCCTCACCACCTCTACTAGTGCCACCCTACCCACCTCTACTAGTGCAACCCTCACCACCCCTACTAGTACCACCCTCACCACCCCTACTAGTGCCACCCTCACCACCCCTACTAGTACCAACCTCACCCCCTCTACTAGTGCCACCCTCACCACCTCTACTAGTGCCACCCTCACAACCTCTACTAGTGCCACCCTTACCACACCGACTAGTGCCACCCTAAGCACCCTTACTAGTGCCACCCTCACCACTTTTACTAGTGCCACCCTCACCACCCCTACTAGTGCCACCCTAACCACCTCGACGAGTACCACCCTCACCATCCCTACTAGTGCCACCCTCACCAACTCTCCTAGTGCCACCCTCACCACCTCTACTAGTGCCACCCTCACCACCCCTACTAGTGCCACCCTAACCACCTCGACGAGTACCACCCTCACCATCCCTACGAGTGCCACCCTCACCACCTCTACTAGTGCCACCCTCACCACCCCTACTAGTGCCACCCTAACCACCCCTAAAAGTGCCACCCTCACCATCCCTACTAGTTCCACCCTCACCACCCTTACTAGTGCCACCCTCACCACCTCTACTAGTGCCACCCTCACCACCCCTACTAGTGCCACCCTAACCACCTCGACGAGTACCACCCTCACCATCCCTACGAGTGCCACCCTCACCACCTCTACTAGTGCCACCCTCACTACCCCTAATAGTGCACACCCTCACCATCCCTACTAGTGCCACCCATATAACCCCTACTAGTGCCACCCTTACTATCCCTACTAGTGCCACCCTAACCACCTCGACGAGTACCACCCTCACCATCCCTACTAGTGCCACCCTCACCAACTCTACTAGTGCCACCCTCACCACCTCTACTAGTGCCACCCTCACCACCCCTAAAAGTGCCACCCTCACCATCCCTACTAGTGCCAGCCTCACCACCCTTACTAGTGCCACCCTCACCACCTCTACTAATGCCACCCTCACCACCTCTACTAGTGCCACCCTCACCAACCCTACTAGTGCCACCCTCAGCACCCGTATTAGTGAAACCTTCACCAACCCTACTAGTATCACCCTCACCACCTCAACTAGTGCCATCCTCACCACCCCTACTAGTGCCATCCTCACCACCTCTGCTAGTGCCACCCTCACCACCCTTACTAGTGCCATCCTCACCACCCTTAATAGTGCCACCCTCACCATCCCTACTAGTGCCACCCTCACCACCTCTACTAGTGCCACCCTAACCACCCCTACTAGTGCCACCCTCACCATCTCTACTAGTGCCACCCTCACCACCCTTACTAGTGCCACCCTCACCACCCTTAATAGTGCCAACCTCACCACCTCAACTAGTGCCACCCTCACCACCCCTACTAGTGCCATCCTTACCACCTCCACTAGTGCCACCGTAGCCACAACTACTAGTGCCACCCTCACCACCTCTACTAGTGCCACCCTCACCACCCTTACTAGTGTCACCCTCACCACCCTTAATAGTGCCACCCTCACCACCTCAACTAGTGCCACCCTCACCACCCCTACTAGTGCCATCCTCACCACCTCTACTAGTGCCACCGTAACCACAACTACTAGTGCCACCCTCACCACCTCTACTAGTGCCACCCTCACCATCTCTACTAGTGCCACCCTTACCACCCTTACTAGAGCCATTCTCTCCACCCTTACTAGTGCCACCCTCACCACCTCTACTAGTGCCACCCTCACCACCCCTACTAGTGCCACCCTCACCATCCCTACAAGTGCCACCCCTACCACCCGTATTAGTGCCACCCTCACCACCCTACTAGTGCCACCCTCACCACCTCTACTAGTGCCACCCTCACCACCTCTACTAGTGCCACCCTCACCACCTCTACTAGTGCCACCCTCACCACCTCTACTAGTGCCACCCTCACCACCCTACTAGTGCCACCCTCACCACCCTTACTAGTGCCACCCTCACCACCTCTACTAGTGCCACCCTCACCACCCCTACTAGTGCCACCCTCACCACCTCTACTAGTGCCACCCTCACCACCCTACTAGTGCCACCCTCACCATCCCTACTAGTGCCACCCTCACCACCTCTACTAGTGCCACCCTCACCACCCCTACTAGTGCCACCCTCACCACCTCTACTAGTGCCACCCTCACCACCCTTACTAGTGCCACCCTAACCACCCCTACTAGTGCCACCCTAACCCCCTCTACTAGTGCCAACCTCACCACCCTTACTAGTGCCACCCTCACCACCCCTACTAGTAATACCCTCACCACCCTTACTAGTGCCACCCACACTACCTCTACTAGTGCCACCCTCACCACCCCTACTAGTGCCACCCTCACCACCTCTACTAGTGCCACCCTCACCACCCTTACTAGTGCCACCCTCACAACCCTTACTTGTCACCCTCACCATCTCTACTAGTGCCACCCTCACCACCCCTACTAGTACCACCCTCACCACCCCTACTACTGCCACCCTCACCACCCCTACTAGTACCACTCTCACCAATTCTACTAGTGCCACTCTCACCACCTCTACTAGTGACACCCTCACCACCCGTACTAGTGCCACCCTAACCACCCTTACTAGTGCCACCCTCACCACCGCTAATAGTGCCACCCTCAACACCTCTACTAGTGCCACCGTAACCACCACTACTAGTGCCACCCTCACCACCTCTACTAGTGCCACCTTTACCACCCTTACAAGTGCCACCCTCACCACCCTTAATAGTGCCACCCTCACCACCTCAACTAGTGCCACCCTCACCACCCCTACTAGTGCCATCCTCACCACCTCTACTAGTGCCACCGTCACCACCACTACTAGTGCCACCCTCACCACCCTTACTAGAGCCACCCTCACCACCCTTAATAGTGCCACCCTCACCACCTCAACTAGTGCCACCCACACCACCCCTACTAGTGCCATCCTCAACACCTCTACTAGTGACACCCTCACCACCCTTAATAGTGCCACCCTCACCACCTCAAATAGTGCCACCCTCACCACCCCTACTAGTGCCATCCTCACCACCTCTACTAGTGCCACCGTCACCACCACTACTAGTGCCACCCTCACCACCTATACTAGTGCCACCCAAACCACCCTCACCAACTCTACTACTGCCACCCTAACCACCCCTAATAGTACCACCCTCACCACCTCTACTAGTGCCACCGTCACCACCACTACTAGTGCCACCCTCACCACCTCTACTAGTGCCACCCTCACCTCACTTACTAGTACCACCCTCACCAACGCTACTAGTACCACCCTAACCACCCCTACTAGTATCACCCAAACCAACTCTACTAGTGCCACCCTAACCACCCCTACTAGTACCACTTCTCACCACCTCTACTAGTACCACCCTAACCAGCCCTACTAGTACCACCCTAGCGACGCCTACTAGTACCACCCACACCACCTCTACTAGTACCACCCTCACCACCCCTACTAGTGCCACCCTCACCACCCCGACTAGTACCACCCTCACCACCTCTACTAGTGCCACCCTCACCACCTCTACTAGTGCCACCCTCACCACCCCTACTAGTACCACCCTCACCACCTCTACTAGTGCCACCCTCACCACCTCTACTAGTGCCACCCTATCCACCTCTACTAGTGCAACCCTCACCACCCCTTCGAGTACCACCCTCACCACCCCTACTAGTGCCACCCTCACCACCCCTACTAGTACCAACCTCACCACCTCTACTAGTGCCACCCTCACCACCTCTACTAGTGCCACCCTCACAACCTCTACTAGTGCCACTCTCACCACCTCTACTAGTGCTACCCTTACCACCCCTACTAGTGCCACCCTAAGCACCCTTACTAGTGCCACCCTCACCACCTCTACTAGTGCCATCCTCACCACCTCTAATAGTGCCACCGGCACCACCACTACTAGTGCCACCCTCACCAACTCTACTAGTGCCACCCTAACCACCCCTAATAGTACCACCCTCACCACCTCTCCTAGTGCCACCGTCACCACCACTACTAGTGCCACCCTCACCACCTCTACTAGTGCCACCCTCACCTCACTTACTAGTACCACCCTCACCAACGCTACTAGTACCACCCTAGCCACCCCTACTAGTATCACCCAAACCAACTCTACTAGTGCCACCCTCACCACCCCTACTAGTACCACCCTCACCACCCCTACTAGTGCCACCCTCACCACCCCTACTAGTACCAACCTCACCCCCTCTACTAGTGCCACCCTCACCACCTCTACTAGTGCCACCCTCACAACCTCTACTAGTGCCACCCTTACCACACCGACTAGTGCCACCCTAAGCACCCTTACTAGTGCCACCCTCACCACTTCTACTAGTGCCACCCTCACCACCCCTACTAGTGCCACCCTAACCACCTCGACGAGTACCACCCTCACCATCCCTACTAGTGCCACCCTCACCAACTCTCCTAGTGCCACCCTCACCACCTCTACTAGTGCCACCCTCACCACCCCTACTAGTGCCACCCTAACCACCTCGACGAGTACCACCCTCACCATCCCTACGAGTGCCACCCTCACCACCTCTACTAGTGCCACCCTCACCACCCCTACTAGTGCCACCCTAACCACCCCTAAAAGTGCCACCCTCACCATCCCTACTAGTTCCACCCTCACCACCCTTACTAGTGCCACCCTCACCACCTCTACTAGTGCCACCCTCACCACCCCTACTAGTGCCACCCTAACCACCTCGACGAGTACCACCCTCACCATCCCTACGAGTGCCACCCTCACCACCTCTACTAGTGCCACCCTCACTACCCCTAATAGTGCACACCCTCACCATCCCTACTAGTGCCACCCATATAACCCCTACTAGTGCCACCCTTACTATCCCTACTAGTGCCACCCTAACCACCTCGACGAGTACCACCCTCACCATCCCTACTAGTGCCACCCTCACCAACTCTACTAGTGCCACCCTCACCACCTCTACTAGTGCCACCCTCACCACCCCTAAAAGTGCCACCCTCACCATCCCTACTAGTGCCAGCCTCACCACCCTTACTAGTGCCACCCTCACCACCTCTACTAATGCCACCCTCACCACCTCTACTAGTGCCACCCTCACCAACCCTACTAGTGCCACCCTCAGCACCCGTATTAGTGAAACCTTCACCAACCCTACTAGTATCACCCTCACCACCTCAACTAGTGCCATCCTCACCACCCCTACTAGTGCCATCCTCACCACCTCTGCTAGTGCCACCCTCACCACCCTTACTAGTGCCATCCTCACCACCCTTAATTGTGCCACCCTCACCATCCCTACTAGTGCCACCCTCACCACCTCTACTAGTGCCACCCTAACCACCCCTACTAGTGCCACCCTCACCATCTCTACTAGTGCCACCCTCACCACCCTTACTAGTGCCACCCTCACCACCCTTAATAGTGCCAACCTCACCACCTCAACTAGTGCCACCCTCACCACCCCTACTAGTGCCATCCTTACCACCTCCACTAGTGCCACCGTAGCCACAACTACTAGTGCCACCCTCACCACCTCTACTAGTGCCACCCTCACCACCCTTACTAGTGTCACCCTCACCACCCTTAATAGTGCCACCCTCACCACCTCAACTAGTGCCACCCTCACCACCCCTACTAGTGCCATCCTCACCACCTCTACTAGTGCCACCGTAACCACAACTACTAGTGCCACCCTCACCACCTCTACTAGTGCCACCCTCACCATCTCTACTAGTGCCACCCTTACCACCCTTACTAGAGCCATTCTCTCCACCCTTACTAGTGCCACCCACACCACCTCTACTAGTGCCACCCTCACCACCCCTACTAGTGCCACCCTCACCATCCCTACAAGTGCCACCCCTACCACCCGTATTAGTGCCACCCTCACCACCCCTACTAATACCACCCTCACCACCTCTACTAGTGCCACCCTCACCACCTCTACTAGTACCACCCTCACCACCTCTACTATTGCCACTCTCACCACTTCTACTAGTGCCACCCTCCCCACCCCTACTAGTGCACCCTAACCACCCTTACTAGTGCCACCCTCACCACCTCTACTAGTGCCACCCTCACCACCCCTACTAGTGCCACCCTAACCACCTCGACGAGTACCACCCTCACCATCCCTACGAGTGCCACCCTCACCACCTCTACTAGTGCCACCCTCACCACCCCTACTAGTGCCACCCTCACCACCTCGACGAGTACCACCCTCACCATCCCTACGAGTGCCACCCTCACCACCTCTACTAGTGCCACCCTCACCACCCCTACTAGTGCCACCCTCATCATCCCTACAAGTGCCACCCCTACCACCCGTATTAGTGCCACCCTCACCACCCCTACAAATACCACCCTCACCACCTCTACTAGTGCCACCCTGACCACCGCTACTAGTACCACCCTCACCATACTAACTAGTGCCACCCTCACCACCTCAACTAGTGCCACCCTAACCACCTCTACTAGTGCCACCCTCAACACCCCTAATATTGCCACCCTCACCATCCCTACTAGTGCCACCCATACCACCCTTACTAGTGCCACCCTCACAACCCTTACTAGTGCCACCCTAACTACCCCCTCTAGTACCACCCTCACCACCTCTACTAGTGCCACCCTAACCACCCCTACTAGTGCCACCCTCACCCCCTCTACTAGTGGCAACCTCACCACCCTTAATAGTGCCACCCTCACCACCCCTACTAGTAATACCCTCACCACCCTTACTAGTGCTACCCTCACCACCCTTACTAGTGCCACCCTCACCACCCCTACTAGTGCCACCCTAACCACCCCTACTAGTGCCACCCTCACCACCTCTACTAGTGCCACCCTAACCACCCCCACTATTGCCACCCTCACCCCCTCTACTAGTGCCACCCTCACCACCCATACTAGTGCCACCCTAACCACCCCTTCTAGTACCACCCTCACCACCTCTACTAGTGCCACCCTAACCACCCTTACTAGTGCCACCCTCACCACCCCTACTAGTACTACCCTCACCACCCTTATTAGTGCTACCCTCACCACCCTTACTAGTGCCACCCTAACCACCCCTTCTAGTACCACCCTCACCACCTCTACTAGTGCCACCCTAACCACCCCTACTAGTGCCACCCTCATCCCCTCTACTAGTGCCACCCTCACCGCCCTTACTAGTGCCACCCTCACCACCCTTACTAGTGCCACCCTCACCACCTCTACTAGTGCCACCCTCACCACCCCTACTAGTGCCACCCTCACCACCTCTACTAGTGCCACCCTTACCACCCCTACTAGTGCCACCCACACCATCCCTACTAGTGCCACCCTCACCACCTCTACTAGTGCCACCCTTACCACCCCTACTAGTGCCACCCTCACCACCTCTACTAGTGCCACCCTCACCACCCTTACTAGTGCCACCCTAACCACCCCTACTAGTGCCACCCTCACCCCCTCTACTAGTGCCAACCTCACCACCCTTACTAGTGCCACCCTCACCACCCCTACTAGTAATACCCTCACCACCCTTACTAGTGCCACCCACACTACCTCTACTAGTGCCACCCTCACCACCCCTACTAGTGCCACCCTCACCACCTCTACTAGTGCCACCCTCACCACCCTTACTCGTGCCACCCTCACTACCCTTACTTGTATCACCCTCACCATCTCTACTAGTGCCACCCTCACCACCCCTACTAGTACCACCCTCACCACCCCTACTACTGCCACCCTCACCACCCCTACTAGTACCACTCTCACCAATTCTACTAGTGCCACTCTCACCACCTCTACTAGTGACACCCTCACCACCCTTATTAGTGCCACCCTCACTACCCTTACTAGTGCCACCCTCACCACCTCTACTAGTGCCACCCTCACCACCCCTACTAGTGCCACCCTTACCACCCCTACTAGTGCCACCCTAAGCACCCTTACTAGTGCCACCCTCACCACCTCTACTAGTGCCATCCTCACCACCTCTAATGGTGCCACCATCACCACCACTACTAGTGCCACCCTCACCAACTCTACTAGTGCCACCCTAACCACCCCTAATAGTACCACCCTCACCACCTCTACTAGTGCCACCGTCACCACCACTACTAGTGCCACCCTCACCACCTCTACTAGTGCCACCCTCACCTCACTTACTAGTACCACCCTCACCAACGCTACTAGTACCACCCTAACCACCCCTACAAGTATCACCCAAACCAACTCTACTAGTGCCACCCTAACCACCCCTACTAGTACCACTGTCACCACCTCTACTAGTACCACCCTAACCAGCCCTACTAGTGCCACCCTAACGACGCCTACTAGTACCACCCACACCACCTCTACAAGTACCACCCTCACCACCCCTACTAGTGCCACCCTCACCACCCCTACTAGTACCACCCTCACCACCTCTACTCATGCCACCCTCACCACCTCTACTAGTGCCACCCTCACCACCCCTACTAGTACCACCCTCACCACCTCTACTAGTGCCACCCTCACCACCTCTACTAGTGCCACCCTACCCACCTCTACTAGTGCAACCCTCACCACCCCTACTAGTACCACCCTCACCACCCCTACTAGTGCCACCCTCACCACCCCTACTAGTACCAACCTCACCACCTCTACTAGTGCCACCCTCACCACCTCTACTAGTGCCACCCTCACAACCTCTACTAGTGCCACCCTTACCACACCGACTAGTGCCACCCTAAGCACCCTTACTAGTGCCACCCTCACCACTTCTACTAGTGCCACCCTCACCACCCCTACTAGTGCCACCCTAACCACCTCGACGAGTACCACCCTCACCATCCCTACTAGTGTCACCCTCACCAACTCTACTATTGCCACCCTCACCACCTCTACTAGTGCCACCCTCACCACCCCTACTAGTGCCACCCTAACCACCTCGACGAGTGCCATCCTCACCACCCCTACTAGTGCCACCCTAACCACCTCGACGAATACCACCCTCACCACCTCTACTAGTGCCACCCTCACCACCCCTAAAAGTGCCACCCTCACCATCCCTACTAGTTCCACCCTCACCACCCTTAATAGTGCCACCCTCACCACCTCTACTAGTGCCACCCTCACTACCCCTAATAGTGCACACCCTCACCATCCCTACTAGTGCCACCCATATAACCCCTACTAGTGCCACCCTCACCACCTCTACTAGTGCCACCCTATCCACCTCGACGAGTACCACCCTCACCATCCCTACTAGTGCCACCCTCACCAACTCTACTAGTGCCACCCTCACCACCTCTACTAGTGCCACCCTCACCACCCCTAAAAGTGCCACCCTCACCATCCCTACTAGTGCCACCCTCACCACCCTTACAAGTGCCACCCTCACCACCTCTACTACTGCCACCCTCACCACCTCTACTAGTGCCACCCTCACCAACCCTACTAGTGCCACCCTCAGCACCCGTATTAGTGAAACCTTCACCAACCCTACTAGTATCACCCTCACCACCTCAACTAGTGCCATCCTCACCACCCCTACTAGTGCCATCCTCACCACCTCTGCTAGTGCCACCCTCACCACCCTTACTAGTGCCATCCTCACCACCCTTAATAGTGCCACCCTCACCATCCCTACTAGTGCCACCCTCACCACCTCTACTAGTGCCACCCTCACCACCCTTACTAGTGCCACCCTCACCACCCTTAATAGTGCCACCCTCACCACCTCAACTAGTGCCACCCTCACCACCCCTACTAGTGCCATCCTCACCACCTCCACTAGTGCCACCGTAACCACAACTACTAGTGCCACCCTCACCACCTCTACTAGTGGCACCCTCACCACCCTTACTAGTGTCACCCTCACCACCCTTAATAGTGCCACCCTCACCACCTCAACTAGTGCCACCCTCACCACCCTTAATAGTGCCACCCTCACCACCTCTACTAGTGCCACCCTCACTACCCCTAATAGTGCACACCCTCACCATCCCTACTAGTGCCACCCATATAACCCCTACTAGTGCCACCCTCACCACCTCTACTAGTGCCACCCTATCCACCTCGACGAGTACCACCCTCACCATCCCTACTAGTGCCACCCTCACCAACTCTACTAGTGCCACCCTCACCACCTCTACTAGTGCCACCCTCACCACCCCTAAAAGTGCCACCCTCACCATCCCTACTAGTGCCACCCTCACCACCCTTACAAGTGCCACCCTCACCACCTCTACTACTGCCACCCTCACCACTTCTACTAGTGCCACCCTCACCACCCCTACTAGTGCCACCCTAACCACCTCGACGAGTACCACCCTCACCATCCCTACTAGTGTCACCCTCACCAACTCTACTATTGCCACCCTCACCACCTCTACTAGTGCCACCCTCACCACCCCTACTAGTGCCACCCTAACCACCTCGACGAGTGCCATCCTCACCACCCCTACTAGTGCCACCCTAACCACCTCGACGAATACCACCCTCACCACCTCTACTAGTGCCACCCTCACCACCCCTAAAAGTGCCACCCTCACCATCCCTACTAGTTCCACCCTCACCACCCTTAATAGTGCCACCCTCACCACCTCTACTAGTGCCACCCTCACTACCCCTAATAGTGCACACCCTCACCATCCCTACTAGTGCCACCCATATAACCCCTACTAGTGCCACCCTCACCACCTCTACTAGTGCCACCCTATCCACCTCGACGAGTACCACCCTCACCATCCCTACTAGTGCCACCCTCACCAACTCTACTAGTGCCACCCTCACCACCTCTACTAGTGCCACCCTCACCACCCCTAAAAGTGCCACCCTCACCATCCCTACTAGTGCCACCCTCACCACCCTTACAAGTGCCACCCTCACCACCTCTACTACTGCCACCCTCACCACCTCTACTAGTGCCACCCTCACCAACCCTACTAGTGCCACCCTCAGCACCCGTATTAGTGAAACCTTCACCAACCCTACTAGTATCACCCTCACCACCTCAACTAGTGCCATCCTCACCACCCCTACTAGTGCCATCCTCACCACCTCTGCTAGTGCCACCCTCACCACCCTTACTAGTGCCATCCTCACCACCCTTAATAGTGCCACCCTCACCATCCCTACTAGTGCCACCCTCACCACCTCTACTAGTGCCACCCTCACCACCCTTACTAGTGCCACCCTCACCACCCTTAATAGTGCCACCCTCACCACCTCAACTAGTGCCACCCTCACCACCCCTACTAGTGCCATCCTCACCACCTCCACTAGTGCCACCGTAACCACAACTACTAGTGCCACCCTCACCACCTCTACTAGTGGCACCCTCACCACCCTTACTAGTGTCACCCTCACCACCCTTAATAGTGCCACCCTCACCACCTCAACTAGTGCCACCCTCACCACCCCTACTAGTGGCATCCTCACCACCTCTACTAGTGCCACCGTCACCACCACTACTAGTGCCACCCTCACCAACTCTACTAGTGCCACCCTTACCACCCTTACTAGAGCCATTCTCTCCACCCTTACTAGTGCCACCCACACCACCTCTACTAGTGCCACCCTCACCACCCCTACTAGTGCCACCCTCATCATCCCTACAAGTGCCACCCCTACCACCCGTATTAGTCCCACCCTCACCACCCCTACTAATGCCACCCTCACCACCTCTACTAGTGCCACCCTCACCACCTCTACTAGTACCACCCTCACCACCTCTTCTATTGCCACTCTCACCACTTCTACTAGTGCCACCCTCCCCACCCCTACTAGTGCACCCTAACCACCCTTACTAGTGCCACCCTCACCACCTCTACTAGAGCCACCCTCACTACCCCTACTAGTGCCACCCTGACCACCCCTACTAGTACCACCCTCACCATACTAACTAGTGCCACCCTCACCACCTCAACTAGTGCCACCCTCACCACCTCTACTAGTGCCACCCCCAACACCCCTAATATTGCCACCCTCACCATCCCTACTATTGCCACCCATACCACCCTTACTAGTGCCACCCTCACAACCCTTACTAGTGCCACCCTAACCACCCCTTCTAGTACCACCCTCACCACCTCTACTAGTACCACCCTAACCACCCCTACTAGTGCCACCCTCACCCCCTCTACTAGTGCCACCCTCACCACCCTTACTAGTGCCACCCTCACCACCCCTACTAGTAATACCCTCACCACCCTTAGTAGTGCTACCCTCACCACCCTTACTAGTGCCACCCTCACCACCCCTACTAGTGCCACCCTAACCACCCCTACTAGTGCCACCCTCACCACCTCTACTAGTGCCACCCTAACCACCCCCACTAGTGCCACCCTCACCCCCTCTACTAGTGCCACCCTCACCACCCTTACTAGTGCCACCCTAACCACCCCTTCTAGTACCACCCTCACCACCTCTACTAGTGCCACCCAAACCACCCTTACTAGTGCCACCCTCACCACCCCTACTAGTACTACCCTCACCACCCTTACTAGTGCTACCCTCACCACCCTTACTAGTGCCACCCTAACCACCCCTTCTAGTACCACCCTCACCACCTCTACTAGTGCCACCCTAACCACCCCTACTAGTGCCACCCTCATCCCCTCTACTAGTGCCACCCTCACCGCCCTTACTAGTGCCACCCTCACCACCTCTACTAGTGCCACCTTCATCACCTCTACTAGTGCCACCCTCACCACCTCTACTAGTGCCACCCTCACCACCTCTACTAGTGCCACCCTAACCACCCCTACTAGTGCCACCCTCACCACCTCTACTAGTGCCACCCTCACCACCCCTACTAGTGCCACCCTCACAACCCTTTCTAGTGCCACCCACACTACCTCTACTAGTGCCACCCTTACCACCCTTACTAGTGCCACCCTCACCACCCTTACTAGTACCACCCTCACCACCTTTGCTAGTGCCACCCTCACCACCCCTACTAGTGCCATTCTCTCCAACCTTACTAGTGCCACCCACACCGCCCTTACTAGTGCCACCCACACTACCCTTACTCGTAACACCCTCACCACCTCTACTAGTGCCATCCTACCCACCCCTACTAGTGCCACCCTCACCACCTCTACTAGTGCCACCCTCACCACCTCTACTAGTGCCACCCTAACCACCCCTACTAGTGCCACTCTCACCACCTCTACTAGTGCCACCCTCACCACCCTTATTAGTGCCACCCTCACTACCCTTACTAGTGCCACCCTCACCACCTCTACTAGTGCCACCCTCACCACCCCTACTAGTGCCACCCTCACCACCCTTTCTAGTGCCACCCACACTACCTCTACTAGTGCCACCCTTACCACCCTTACTAGTGCCACCCTCACCACCCTTACTAGTACCACCCTCACCACCTTTGCTAGTGCCACCCTCACCACCCCTACTAGTGCCATTCTCTCCAACCTTACTAGTGCCACCCACACCGCCCTTACTAGTGCCACCCACACTACCCTTACTAGTAACACCCTCACCACCTCTACTAGTGCCATCCTACCCACCCCTACTAGTGCCACCCTCACCACCTCTAGTAGTGCCACCCTAACCACCCCTACTAGTGCCACCCTCACCACCTCTACTAGTGCCACCCTCACCACCCTTATTAGTGCCACCCTCACCTCCCTTACTAGTGCCACCTTCACTACCTCTACTAGTGCCACCCTCACCACCCCTACTAGTGCCACCCTCACCACCCCCTGGGTTATGTTATGTTATGCTAGGTTAGGTTAGGTTTGGTTAGGTCGGGTCGGGTCAGGGTAGGTTAGATTTGGTTATATTACGTTAGATTAGATTAGGTTAGGTGAAGGCTCTAATAACATACTTACATAGATACCAGTACACACAAATAAAAAAAATGTACTAAATAAACAAAATGAAAAAATAAAATAAAATATAAAGTTGTTCTGGATTGGATACAAGGTGGCTGGGCGGACGTAGAAGACTCGTACCTCCATGTTGAGGTACACAAACTATCCCCGGCATTGATTCTTTAGGCTTGACTGGGCACTACAAACATCTCCCAGGACTAATTTACATACTGGCTGGTAGAGATGAATTCTGACTCGTCGAACTTAGACAAACAAGACTAAAAAAAAAGTCAACCCAGTCGACCTTGTGATATCGACCTAATAGATCTTATCAATCTAATCCTCATCCTAATCATTAACCGAATCACCATCCTAATCATCAACCCAATCATCATCCTAATCATCAACCCAATCACCAACCTAATCATCAACCCAATCACCATCCTAAACATCAACCCAATCACCATCCTAATCAGCAACCCAATCACCATCCTAATCATCAACCCAATCACCATCCTAATCATCAACCCAATCACCATCCCAATCGCAGTTTCTCCAATCACCACAAAAATAATTATTTACTCTGAAAACTTTCTTTATTCTCAATGTACTTAAGTGAAGTTTTAATGTTACGTCAAGTTAAGAATCAATTTTCCACAAATTCACAAAGTTCAATAATAAGTTCGATTTCGTTCAAGTTCATCATCTTTCAGGATTGACTCGTGAAAGTTTCGAGGGTCAAGTTCAAGTTTGGATCTACCTGAAACGATTGATAAGGTTCTGAGAATTTTTATCCAGTTAAATTTTCCTCTGAAGCAACTCGAAAAAATTCCGAGGTTAAATTTTTTAGCATTTTCGTCCGTTTTTATCATGTCCATAATAATTCTTCTTCGGTCAAGTTCTTTACCAAGTTCAAGTCCAAAAATTCTTGAGAGTTTAATTTACACTGGACAAAATTATACCACACAATATCACACTCTACAATTATAGCACGCAATATCACACTGGAGAATTATACCACACAATATCACACTGGACAATTATAGCACGCAATATCACACTGGAGAATTATACCACACAATATCACACTGGACAAAATTCAACCTCACAATATCACACCGGACAAAATTCTACCATCTTAAGTATTTTCCCCAGTACAAGTAAGAGTGTAAAATATACCCCAGGTGTTACTTTACCTTACAGATTTAATTAACTTTGGATCTCACTGTAGTTTCTTACCTTATTTGTCAATACTCTATTCTCCCCCCCCCCCTTCCCTTTCTCTTTTATATCCTCTCCCTTCCTCCTTCTTCTCTTCCTTCCTCTCTTCTTCCTTTCCTTCCTCTCTTCTTCCCTTCCTTCCTCTCTTCTTCCCTTCCTCTTTCCTCTCTTCTTCCCTTTCTCCTTCCTCTCTTCTTCCCTCCTTTCTCTTCGTCTTCCCTTCCTTCCTTCTTCCTCTCTCCTGCCTTTCTCTTTTTCCTTTTCCTCTCTCCTTCCACTACCTTCCTCTTTTTCCCCTCTCTCTTTCCCTTCCTCATTTTTCCCTTCCTCCGTATTCCTTCCCTCTCCTTGCTCCTTCTCTTCTTCCGTTCCTTCCTCTCTTCTCTCCTTCCCTTCCTCCCTTCTCCCCTTCCTTCCTCTCTCCTTCCATCCCCTGCCTCCAGTCCCTCCTTCCCTACCTTCTTTCGTCCCTTCCCTTCTACCTTCCTCTCTCATTCTCTTCCCTTCCTCCTGTCCCTCTCCTTCCCTTCCTTTCCAACTCCCTCTCACCTCAAGCCTTTTGAAGAGGATGTACTTTTAATCGCCTATTACTAACAGAAAGAAATCTATTTATTATTACCTATTACCTACCTGAGGCTTTCCCCTCCCTCCTCGCAATTGGTACCTTTATGCAGGAAGCTGTGTGGTGGGACGACTGTGTGGCAATAATTATTTTTGTATTTCCTTTCAGTTCTAAGTTTCTTTTTAAACATCAGAGGACGACAAGAGTCAGAGTGATCGGTAATCTCTCTCTCTCTCTCTCTCTCTCTCACATCTCCCAATTCTCTCTCTCTCTCTCACTCCAAACTGTTGTCATCACAGGGTACAAATCGCTCCCACTACCTGTCTGTGGGAGCCGACGACGGAGTTCTGGAGAGGTGAAAGGCGGCCTCCTGCAGCTCAGTACCTACGTCAGGATCTTGTACCGTCACCAGCCCTCCAATTTTTCTTCCTGATACGTCAGGAGTCTCGGCCGGTGACTTATTAGGAGCTCAAGGGGGGGCAGCAGGTGTGGTGACGGAGAGAAATGAATGAATCAGTCCTTGCTTAAAACCCGTTTTCTTTGGAGACCAGTTTGTTACCAGTCATTTCCTTTACTAATTAGGGGTATTTATTTATTTCACCAATTAGTCATTTCCTTCACCAACTAGAGGCATTTCCTTCAACTACTGTAGAGGCATTTTCTTCACAAACTAAAGGTATTTCCTTCAACCACTGTAGAGGCATTTTCTTCAACTAATGGCATTCCCTTCACAAACTAGAGGCATTTCCTTCACAAACTAGAGGCATATTCTTCACTAGCTAGAGGCATTTCCTTCACTAACTAGACATTTTCCTCACCAACTAAAGGCATATCCTTCACAAACTAAAGGCATATTCTTCACTATCTAGAGGCATATTCTTCACTAACTATAGGCATTTTTCTCACCAACTAGAGGCATTTCCTTCAGCATCTCAGCCATGTGTTCATTTTCACCCGAGGGACATATTCTCGCCTTCCTCTCTTTACAATGTCGCCTTTATAAACTAGGCAACACATTTTAACATTTTAATATTTTACAGAGTGACATTTCCTTTATAAATGCTGATAGTGGTATTTCATTCATTCAGCTTTAAGATTAATGGACTTTTTAAGCACTGGGCAGACCAAAATATCACGTACTAATACCAAAACTCTGAATAAAAGATTGAACACCAATTTTAGTACTGAATCGTATTATAGAAACAAGAGAACATCTGGGGAAAGGATTATGACTTTTTCACCCTCCAGAATTATTCTCTACTGTATTACTTTTGTTTACCTGATTCTATGATCTGTCTTGAGTCTTTACAACTATCTGTGGCATATCATCACCCTCCTACATACACACAGCCTCCCCCCACCCCACCACACATACATACATGTACGCATTCTCCCCTACACACACACACACACACACACACACACACACTCCAACATACACCCCCCCCCCCCCTGCATTATTTTAAACGGTCAACATGGTGGGACAAGCAAATAACTTCCCCCATGAGAAAATATACACGAGTGGTGGCCTGACCTCAAGCCTTCAAAGGCCCGCACGTAATATTTTCCATCGACTCGATGTTAAGGACGAGTAGAAGATGGCGTTCAAAAGAGAGCCAAAGTTCCGCTGAGACTATATCACAAGCAGAGGCACCACAGCGTTCACATGAAACACCCCAGCGTTCACGCAAGACACCCCAGCGTTAACAAGAGGCACCCGAGCGTTCACATGAGACAACCCAGCGTTCACAAGAGACACCCCAGCGTTCACATGAAACACCCCAGCGATAACAAGACGCACCCCAGCGTTAAAAAGAGACACCCCAGCGTTAACAAGAGACACCCCAGCGTTCACAAGAGACAATCCAGCGTTAACAGGAGACACCCCAGAGTTCAGAGGAGGCACCCCAACGTTCACAGGAGACATCCCAGCGTTCGGAAGAGGTACCCAGCGTTCACAGGAAACCCCAGCGTTCACATAAGACACCCAGCGTTCACAAGAGCCACCCCAGCGCACACATGAGACACCCCAACGTTCACATGAGGGACCTCAGTGCTCACATGAGACACCCCAGCGTTCAGAAGAGACACCCAAGCGATAACAAGAGGCCCCCAGCGTTAAAAAGAGGCACCCTAGCGTTCACAGGAAGCACCCCAGCGTTCACAAGAGGCACCCCAGCGTTCACAAGAGGCACCCCAGCGTTAATAAGAGACACCTCAGCGTTAACAAGAGACACCCCAGCGTTAACAAGAGACACCCCAGCGTTCACAAGACACAACCCAGCGTTAACAAGAGACACCCCAGCGTTCACAAGAGACACCCCAGCGTTCACAACAGGCACCTCAGCGTTAACAGGAGACACCCCAGAGTTCACAGGAGACACCCTAGCGTTCAGAAGAGACACCCAAGCGATAACAAGAGGCACCCCAGCGTTAAAAAGAGGCACCCTAGCGTTCACAGGAGGCACCACAACGTTCACAAGAGACACCTCAGAGGTCACAAGTGACACCCCAGCGTTCACAAGGGGCACCCCAGCGTTCACAACATACACCCCAGCGTTCACATGAGACATCCCAGTGTTCACAAGAGACCCCCCAGCGTTCACATGAGACACTCCAGCGTTCATATGAGACACCCCAGCGTTCACAAGAGGCACCTCAGCGTTAACAGGAGACACCCCAGCGTTAACAAAGACACCCCAGCGTTCACAAGAGGCACCCCAGCGTTCACAAGAGACACCCCAGCGTTCACAAGAGACACCCCAGCGTTCACAAGAGACACCCCAGCGTTCACATGAGACACCCCAGCGTTCACAAGAGACACTCCAGCGTTTACATGAGACACCCCAGCGTTCACATGAGACACCCCAGCGTTCACAAGAGACACCCCAGCGATCGCACGAAACACCCCAGCGTTCACAATAGACATCCCGACGTTAACAAGAGACACCCCAACGTTCGCAAAAGGAACCCCGGCGTTCACAAGAGGTAAGCCAGCGTTCACAAGAGGCACCCCAGCGTTCACAAGAGACACCCCAGCGTTCACAAGAGACACCCCAGCGTTCACATGAGACACCCCAGCGTTCACATGAGACACCCCAGCGCTCACAAGAGACACCCCAGCGTTCACAAGAGACACCCCAGCGTTAACAAGAGGCACCCCAGCGTTAAAAAGAGACACCCCAGAGTTCACAAGAGACACCCCAACGTCACAAGAGACACCCCAACGTTCACAAGAGACACCCCAACGGTCACAAGAGACACCCCAGCGTTCACAAGAGACACCCCAGCGTTCACAAGAGACACCCCAGCGTTCACAAGAGACACCCCAGCGTTCACAAGAGACACCCAGCGTTCACATGAGAAACCCCAGCGTTCATAAGAGGCACCCCAGCGTTCACAAGAGACACCCAGCGTTCACAAGAGACACCCCAGCGTTCACATGAGACACCCCAGCGTTCACAGAGACACCCCAGCGTTCACAAGAGACACCCAGCGTTCACAGAGACACCCAGCGTTCACAAGAGACACCCCAGCGTTCACAAGAGACACCCCAGCGTTCACAAGAGACACCCCAGCGTTCACAAGAGACACCCCAGCGTTCACAAGAGACACCCCAGCGTTCACAGAGACACCCCAGCGTTCACAAGAGACACCCCAGCGTTCACATGAGACACCCCAGCGTTCACAAGAGACACCCCAGCGTTCACAAGAGACACCCCAGCGTTCACAAGAGACACCCCAGCGTTCACAAGAGACACCCCAGCGTTCACAAGAGACACCCCAGCGTTCACAAGAGACACCCCAGCGTTCACAAGAGACACCCCAGCGTTCACAAGAGACACCCAGCGTTCACAAGAGACACCCCAGCGTTCACAAGAGACACCCCAGCGTTCACAAGAGACACCCCAGCGTTCACAAGAGACACCCCAGCGTTCACAAGAGACACCCCAGCGTTCACAAGAGACACCCCAGCGTTCACAAGAGACACCCCAGCGTTCACAAGAGACACCCCAGCGTTCACATAAGACACCCAGCGTTCACAAGAGACACCCCAGCGTTCACAAGAGACACCCCAGCGTTCACAAGAGACACCCCAGCGTTCACAAGAGACACCCCAGCGTTCACAAGAGACACCCCAGCGTTCACAAGAGACACCCCAGCGTTCACAAGAGACACCCCAGCGTTCACAAGAGACACCCCAGCGTTCACAAGAGACACCCCAGCGTTCACAAGAGACACCCCAGCGTTCACAAGAGACACCCCAGCGTTCACAAGAGACACCCCAGCGTTCACAAGAGACACCCAGCGTTCACATGAGACACCCCAGCGTTCACAAGAGACACCCCAGCGTTCACAAGAGACACCCCAGCGTTCACAAGAGACACCCCAGCGTTCACAAGAGGCACCCCAGCGTTCACAAGAGACACCCCAGCGTTCACAAGAGACACCCCAGCGTTCACAAGAGACACCCCAGCGTTCACAAGAGACACCCCAGCGTTCACAAGAGACACCCCAGCGTTCACAAGAGACACCCCAGCGTTCACAAGAGACACCCCAGCGTTCACAAGAGACACCCCAGCGTTCACAAGAGACACCCCAGCGTTCACAAGAGACACCCCAGCGTTCACATGAGACACCCCAGCGTTCACAAGAGACACCCAGCGTTCACATGAGACACCCCAGCGTTCACAAGAGACACCCCAGCGTTCACAAGAGACACCCCAGCGTTCACAAGACACCCCAGCGTTCACAAGAGACACCCCAGCGTTCACAAGAGACACCCCAGCGTTCACATGAGACACCCCAGCGTTCACAAGAGACACCCCAGCGTTCACATGAGACACCCCAGCGTTCACAAGAGACACCCCAGCGTTCACATGAGACACCCCAGCGTTCACAAGAGACACCCCAGCGTTCACATGAGACACCCCAGCGTTCACAAGAGACACCCCAGCGTTCACAAGAGACACCCCAGCGTTCACATGAGACACCCCAGCGTTCACAAGAGACACCCCAGCGTTCACAAGAGACACCCCAGCGTTCACAAGAGACACCCCAGCGTTCACAAGAGACACCCCAGCGTTCACAAGAGACACCCCAGCGTTCACAAGAGACACCCCAGCGTTCACAAGAGACACCCCAGCGTTCACAAGAGACACCCCAGCGTTCACAGACACCCGGTCAAGAGACACCCCAGCGTTCACAAGAGACACCCCAGCGTTCACAAGAGACACCCCAGCGTTCACAAGAGACACCCCAGCGTTCACAAGAGACACCCCAGCGTTCACAAGAGACACCCAGCGTTCACAAGAGACACCCCAGCGTTCACAAGAGACACCCCAGCGTTCACAAGAGACACCCCAGCGTTCACAAGAGACACCCCAGCGTTCACAAGAGACACCCCAGCGTTCACAAGAGACACCCCAGCGTTCACAAGAGACACCCCAGCGTTCACAAGAGACACCCCAGCGTTCACAAGAGACACCCCAGCGTTCACAAGAGACACCCCAGCGTTCACAAGAGACACCCCAGCGTTCACAAGAGACACCCCAGCGTTCACAAGAGACACCCCAGCGTTCACAAGAGACACCCCAGCGTTCACAAGAGACACCCCAGCGTTCACAAGAGGAAACCCAGCGTTCACAAGAGGCACCCCAGCGTTCACATGAGACACCCCAGCGTTCACAAGAGACACCCCAGCGTTCACAAGAGACACCCCAGCGTTCACAATAGACACCCCATCGTTCACAAGAGACACCCCAGCGCTCACAAGAGACACCGCAGCGTTCACAAGAGGCACCCCAGCGTTCACAAGAGACACCCCAGCGTTCACAAGAGACACCCAGCGTTCACAAGAGACACCCCAGCGTTCACAAGAGACACCCCAGCGTTCACAAGTGACACCCCAGCGTTCACAAGAGGCACCCCAGCGTTCACAAGAGACACCCCAGCGTTCACATGAGACACCTCAGTGTTCACAAGAGACACCCAGCGTTCACATGAGATACCCCAGCGTTCACATGAGATACCCCAGCGTTCACCATCGGCACGCCAGCGCTCACATGAGACACCCCAGCGCTCACAAGAGACACCCCAGCGTTCACATGAGACACCCCAGTGTACAACCAAGAGACCCCCCAGCGTTCACATGAGATACTCCAGCATTCATATGAGACAACCCAGTGTTCACAAGAGACACTCCAGCGTTCACATGAGACACCCAAGCGTTCACATGAGACACCCCAGCGTTCACATGAGACACCCCAGCGTTCACAAGAGACACCCCAGCGTTCACATGAGACACCCCAGCGTTCACATGAGACGCCCCAGTGTTCACAAGAGACACTCCAGCGTTCACATGAGACACCCAAGCGTTCACATGAGACACCCCAGCGTTCACATGAGACACCCCAGCGTTCACAATAGACACCCCAGCGTTCACAAGAAACCCCAGCGTTCACAAGAGGCACCCCAGCGCTCACATGAGACACCCCAACGTTCACATGAGACACCCCAGCGGTCAGAAGAGACTCCCAAGCGTTAACAAGAGACACCCCATCGTTCAAAAGAGACACCCCAGAGTTCACAATAAACACCCCAGCGTTCACATGAGACACCCCAACGTTCACATGAGGGCACCCAGTGCTCACATGAAACACCCCAGCGTTCAGAAGAGACTCCCAAGCGTTAACAAGAGACACCCCAGCGTTCAAAAGAGACACCCCAGCGTTCACAAGAGACACCCCAGCGTTCACATGAGACACCCCAACGTTCACATGAGGGAACCCAGTGCTCACATGAGACACCCCAGCGTTCAGAAGAGACTCCCAAGCGTTAACAAGAGACACCCCAGCGTTCAAAAGAGACACCCCAGAGTTCACAAGAGACACCCCAGCGTTCACATGAGACACCCCAACGTTCACATGAGGGTACCCAGTGCTCACATGAGACACCCCAGCGTTCAGAAGAGACTCCCAAGCGTTAGCAAGAGACACCCCAGCGTTCAAAAGAGACACCCCAGAGATCAAAAGAGACACCCCAGCGTTCACATGAGACACCCCAACGTTCACATGAGGGTACCCAGTGCTCACATGAAACACCCCAGCGTTCAGAAGAGACACCTCGGTGTTCACAAGATGCACCCCAGCGTTAACAAACGACACCCCAGCGTTCACAAGAGACGCCCTAGCGTTCACAAGAGATACCCCAGCATTCACATGAGACACCCCAGCGTTCACAAGAGACACCCCAGCGTTCAGTTGAGACACCCCAGTGTTCACAAGAGACACCCCAGCGTTCACTTGAGACACCCCAGCGTTCACAAGAGAAACCCCAACGTTCACAAGAGACACCCCAGCGTTCACAAGAGACACCCCTGCGTTCACAGGAAGCACCCCAACGTTCACAAGAGGTACCCCAGCGTTCACATGAGACACCCCAGCGTTCACATGAGACACCCCAGCGTTCACAAGAAACACCCCAGCGTTCACAAGAGACACCCCAGCGTTCACACGAGACACCCCAGCGTTGACATGATACACCCCAGCGTTGACATGAGACACCCCAGCGTTCACAAGAGACACCCCAGCGTTCACATGAGACAACCCAGCGTTCACAAGAGACACCCCAGCGCTAACAAGAGACACCCCAACGTTCACAAAAGGAACCCCAGCGTTCACAAGAGGTAACCCAGCGTTCACAAGAGGCACCCCAGCGTTCACAAGAGACACCCCAGCGTGCACAAGAGACACCCCAGCGTTAACATGAGACACCCCAGCGTTCACAAGAGACACCCCAGCGTTCACAAGAGACACCCCAGCGTTCACAATAGACACCCCAGCGCTAACAAGAGACACCCCAGCGTTCACAATAGACACCCCAGCGTTCTCAAGAGACACCCCAACGTTCACAAGAGAGACCCCAACGTTCACAAGAGACACCCTGGCGGTCACAAGTGACACTCCAGCGTTCACAAGAGGCACCCCAGCGTTAACATGAGTCACCCCAGCATTTACAAGAGACACCCCAGCGTTCATAAGAGACACCCCAGCGTTCACAATAGACACCCCAGCGCTCACAAGAGACACCCCAGCGTTCACAAGAGACACCCCAGCGCTCACAAGAGGCACAGCAGCGTTAACAAGAGGCACCCCAGCGTTCACAAGAGACACCCGAACGTTCACAAGAGACACCCCAGCGGTCAGAAGTGACACCCCAGCGTTCACAAGAGGCACCCCTGCGTTCACAAGAGACACCCCAGCGTTCACAAGAGACACCCCAGCGTTCACATGAGACACCCCAGTGTTCACAAGAGACACCCCAGCGTTCATAAAAGACACCCCAGCGTTTACAGGAAGCACCCCAACGTTCACAAGAGGTACCCCAGCGTTCACATGAGACACCCCAGCGTTCACATGAGATACCCCAGCGTTCACCATCGGCACGCCAGCGCTCACATGAGACACCCCAGCGCTCACAAGAGACACCCCAGCGTTCACATGAGACACCCCAGCGTTCACAAGAGACACCCCAGCGGTCACAAGAGACACCCCAGCGTTCACATGAGACACCCCGTCACAGAGACCCCAGCGTTCACATAGACCCGCACAACCCAGTGTTCACAAGAGACACACCAGCGTTCACATGAGACACCCAAGCGTTCACATGAGACACCCCAGCGTTCACATGAGACACCCCAGCGTTCACAAGAGACACCCCAGCGTTCACAAGAGACACCCCAACGTTCACAATAGACACCCCGGCGTTAACAAGAGACACCCCAGCGTTCACAGGAGGCACCCCAACGTTCACAGGAGACATGCCAACGTTCGGAAGAGGTACCCCAGCGTTCACAAGAAACCCCAGCGTTCATAAGAGGCACCCCAAAGGTCACGAGAGACACCCCAGCGTTCACATGAGACACCCCAGCGTTCACAAGAGGCACGCCAGCGCTCACATGAGACACCCCAGCGTTTACATGAGACACCCCAACGTTCACAAGAGACACCCCAGCGTTCAAAAGAGACACCCCAGCGTTCACAAGAGACACCCCAGCGTTCAAAAGAGACACCCTAGAGTTCACAAGAGACACCCCAGCGTTCACATGAGACACCCCAACGTTCACATGAAGGTTGCCATTGCTCACATGAAACACCCCAGCGTTCAGAAGCGACTCCCAAGCGTTAACAAGAGACACCCCAGCGTTCAAAAGAGACACCCCAGCGTTCACAAGAGACACCCCAGCGTTCACATGAGACACCCCAACGTTCACATGAGGGTACCCAGTGCTCACAAGAGACACCCCAGCGTTCAGAAGAGACTCCCAAGCGTTAACAAGAGACACCCCAGCGTTCAAAAGAGACACCCCAGAGTTCACAAGAGACACCCCAGCGTTCACATGAGACACCCCAACGTTCACATGAGCACCCCAGCGTTCACAAGAGACACCCCAGCGTTCACAAGAGACACCCCAGCGTTCACATGAGACACCCCAGCGTTCACATGAGACACCCCAGCGTTCACAAGAGATACCCCAGCGTTCACATGAGACACCCTAGCGTTCACAAGACTCCCCAGCGTTTACATAAGCCACCCCAGCGTTCAGAAGAGACACCCCAGCTTTCAGAAGAGACACCCCTGTGTTCACATGAGACACCCCAGCGTTCACAAGAGACACCCCAGCGTTTACATGAGACACCCCACCGTTCACATGAGACACCCCAGCGTTCACAAGAGACACCCCAGCGTTCACAATAGACACCCCGGCGGTCACAATAGACACCCAGGCGTTAACAAGAGACACCCCAGCATTAACAAGAGACACCCCATCGTTCACAAAAGGAACCCCAGCGTTCACAAGAGGTAACCCAGCGTTCACAAGAGGCACCCCAGCGTTCACAAGAGACACCCCAGTGTTCACAAGAGACACCCAAGCGTTAACATGAAACACCCCAGCGTTCACAAGAGACCCCCCAGCGTTCACAAGAAACACCCCAGCGTTCACAATAAACACCCCAACGCTCACAAGAGGAACCCCAGCGCTCACAAGAGACACCCCAGCGCTCACATGAGGCAACCCAGCGTTAACAAGAGGCACCCCAGCGTTAACAATAGACACCCCAGCGTTCACAAGAGACACCCCAGCGTTCACAAGAGACACCCCAACGTTCACAAGAGACACCCCAACGTTCGCAAGAGACACCCCAGCGTTCACAAGAGACACCCCAACGTTCACAAGAGACACCCCAACGTTCACATGATATACCCCAGCGTTCACATGAGACACCCCAGCGTTCACAAGATACACCCCAGCGTTCACATGAGACACCCCAGCGTTCACAAGAGACACCCCAGCGTTAACATGAGACACCCCAGCGTTCACAAGAGACACCCCAGCGTTCACAAGAGACACCCCAGCGTTCACAATAGTTACGCCAGCGCTCACAAGAGGGACCCCCAGCGTTCACAAGAGACACCCCAGCGTTCACAAGAGGCACCCCAGCGTTAACAATAGACACCCCTGCGTTCACAAGAGACACCCCAACGTTCACAAGAGACACCCCAACGTTCAGAAAAGACACCTCAACGGCCACAAGTGACACGGCAGCGTTCACAAGAGGCACCCCAGCGTTCACAAGAGACACCCCAACGTTCACATGAGGGACCCCAGTGCTCAAATGAGACACCCCAGCGTTCAGAAGAGACACCCAAGCGTTAACAAGAGACACCCCAGCGTTCACAAGAGACACCCCGGCGTTCACAAGAGGCACCCCAGCGTTAAAAAACAACATCCCAGCGTTCAAGAGAGGCGCCCCAGAATTCACAAGAGACACCCCAGCGTTCACAAGAGACACCCCAGCGTTCACAAGAGACACCCCATCGTTCACATGAGACACCCCAGCGTTCACAAGAGACACCCCAGCGTTCACAGGAAGCACCCCAGCGTTAAAAAACAACATCCCAGCGTTCAAGAGACCCCCAGTTCACAGAGACACCCCAGCGTTCACAAGAGTCACCCCAGCGTTCACAATAGACACCCCATCGTTCACATGAGACACCCCAGCGTTCACAAGAGACACCCCTGCGTTCACAGGAAGCACCCCAACGTTCACAAGAGGTACCCGAGCGTTCACATGAGACACCCCAGCGTTCACAAGAACACCCCAGCGTTCACAAGAGACACCCCAGCGTTCACAAGAGACACACCAGCGTTCACATGATACACCCCAGCGTTCACATGAGACACCCCAACGTTCACAAGATACACCCCAACGTTCACATGAGACACCCCAGCGTTCACAAGAGACACCCCAGCGTTAACATGAGACACCCCAGCGTTCACAAGAGACACCCCAGCGTTCACAAGAGACACCCCAGCGTTCACAATAGACACCCAGGCGTTAACAAGAGACACCCCAGCATTAACAAGAGACACCCCTTCGTTCACAAAAGGAACCCCAGCATTCACAAGAGGCAACCCAGCGTTCACAAGAGGCACCCCAGCGTTCACAAGAGACACCCCAGTGTTCACAAGAGACACCCAAGCGTTAACATGAGACACCCCAGCGTTCACAAGAGACACCCCAGATTTCACAAGAAACACCCCAGCGTTCACAATAAACACCCCAGCGCTCACAAGAGGAACCCCAGCGCTCACAAGAGACACCCCAGCGCTCACAAGAGGCAACCCAGCGTTAACAAGAGGCACCCCAGCGTTAACAATAGACACCCCAGCGTTCACAAGAGACACCCCAGCGTTCACAAGAGACACCCCAACGTTCACAAGAGACACCCCAACGTTCACAAGAGACACCCTAGCGGTCACAAGTGACACCCTAGCGTTCACAAGAGGCACCCCAGTGTTCACAAGAGACACCCCAGCATTCACAAGCGACACCCCAGCGTTCATATGAGACACCCCAGTGTTCACAAGAGACACCCCAGCGTTCACTTGAGACACCCCAGCGTTCACAAGAGAAACCCCTGCGTTCACAGGAAGCACCCCAACGTTCACAAGAGGTACCCCAGCGTTCACATGAGACACCCCAGCGTTCACATGAGACACCCCAGCGTTCACAAGAAACACCCCAGCGTTCACAAGAGACACCCCAGGGTTCACACGAGACACCCCAGCGTTGACATGATACACCCCAGCGTTGACATGAGACACCCCAGCGTTCACAAGAGACACCCCAGCGCTAACAAGAGACACCCCAACGTTCACAAAAGGAACCCCAGCGTTCACAAGAGGTAACCCAGCGTTCACAAGAGGCAACCCAGCGTTCACAAGAAACACCCCAGCGTGCACAAGAGACACCCCAGCGTTAACATGAGACACCCCAGCGCTAACAAGAGACACCCCAGCGTTCACAATAGACACCCCAGCGTTCTCAAGAGACACCCCAACGTTCACAAGAGACACCCCAACGTTCACAAGAGACACCCTGGCGGTCACAAGTGACACCCCAGCGTTCACAAGAGGCACCCCAGTGTTCACAAGAGACACCGCAGCGTTCACAAGAGACATCCCAGCGTTCACATGAGACACCCCAGTGTTCACAAGAGACCCCCAGCGTTCACATGAGACACCCCAGCGTTCACAAGAGACACCCTAGCGTTCACAAGAGACACCCTAGCGTTCATAAGAGACACCCCAGCGTTCACAGAAAGCACCCTAACGTTCACAAGAGGTACCCCAGCGTTCACATGAGACACCACAGCGTTTACATGAGACACCCCAGCGTTCACAAGAGACACCCCAGCGTTCACAAGAGACACCCCAACGTTCACAGGAGGCACCCAGCGTTAACAAGAGGCACCCCAGCGTTCACAATACACACCCCAGCGTTCACAAGAGACACCCCAACGTTCACAAGAGACACCCCAACGTTCAGAAAAGACACCTCAGCGGACACAAGTGACACGGCAGCGTTCACAAGAGGCACCCCAGCGTTCACAAGAGACACCCCAACGTTCACATGAGGGACCCCAGTGCTCACATGAGACATCCCAGCGTTCAGAAGAGACACCCAAGCGTTCACAAGAGACACCCCAGCGTTCACAAGAGACACCCCGGCGTTCACAAGAGGCACCCCAGCGTTAACAAACGACACCCCAGCGTTCAAGAGAAGCGCCCCAGCGTTCAAAAGAGACACCCCAGCGTTCACAAGAGACACCCCAGCGTTCACAAGAGACACCCCATCGTTCACATGAGACACCCCAGCGTTCACAAGAGACACCCCAGCGTTCACATGAGACACCCCAGCGTTCACATGAGACACCCCAGCGTTCACAAGAGACACCCCAGCGTTCACGAGAGACACCCCAGCGTGCACAATAGACACCCCGGCGTTAACAAGAGACACCCCAGCGTTAACAAGAGACACCCCAACGTTCACAAAAGGAACCCCAGCGTTCACAAGAGGGAACCCAGCGTTCACAAGAGGCACCCCAGCGTTCACAAGAGACACCCCAGCGTTCACAAGAGACACCCAGGCGTTAACATGAGTCACCCCAGCGTTTACAAGAGACACCCCAGCGTTCATAAGAGACACCCCAGCGTTCACAATAGACACCCCAGCGCTCACAAGAGGCACCTCAGCGTTCACAAGAGACACCCCAGCGCTCACAAGAGGCACCACAGCGTTAACAAGAGGCACCCCAGCGTTAACAAGAGACACCCCAGCGTTCATAAGAGACACCCCAGCGTTCACAAGAAACACCCCAGCGTTCACAAGAGACACCCCAGCGTTCACACGAGACACCCCAGCGTTGACATGATACACCCCAGCGTTCACATGAGACACCCCAGCGTTCACAAGAGACACCCCAGCGCTAACAAGAGACACCCCAACGTTCACAAAAGGAACCCCAGCGTTCACAAGAGGTAACCCAGCGTTCACAAGAGGCAACCCAGCGTTCACAAGAAACACCCCAGCGTGCACAAGAGACACCCCAGCGTTAACATGAGACACCCCAGCGCTAACAAGAGACACCCCAGCGTTCACAATAGACACCCCAGCGTTCTCAAGAGACACCCCAACGTTCACAAGAGACACCCCAACGTTCACAAGAGACACCCTGGCGGTCACAAGTGACACCCCAGCGTTCACAAGAGGCACCCCAGTGTTCACAAGAGACACCGCAGCGTTCACAAGAGACATCCCAGCGTTCACATGAGACACCCCAGTGTTCACAAGAGACCCCCAGCGTTCACATGAGACACCCCAGCGTTCACAAGAGACACCCTAGCGTTCACAAGAGACACCCTAGCGTTCATAAGAGACACCCCAGCGTTCACAGAAAGCACCCTAACGTTCACAAGAGGTACCCCAGCGTTCACAAGAGACACCCCAACGTTCACAGGAGGCACCCCAGCGTTAACAAGAGGCACCCCAGCGTTCACAATACACACCCCAGCGTTCACAAGAGACACCCCAACGTTCACAAGAGACACCCCAACGTTCAGAAAAGACACCTCAGCGGACACAAGTGACACGGCAGCGTTCACAAGAGGCACCCCAGCGTTCACAAGAGACACCCCAACGTTCACATGAGGGACCCCAGTGCTCACATGAGACATCCCAGCGTTCAGAAGAGACACCCAAGCGTTCACAAGAGACACCCCAGCGTTCACAAGAGACACCCCGGCGTTCACAAGAGGCACCCCAGCGTTAACAAACGACACCCCAGCGTTCAAGAGAAGCGCCCCAGCGTTCAAAAGAGACACCCCAGCGTTCACAAGAGACACCCCATCGTTCACAAGAGACACCCCATCGTTCACATGAGACACCCCAGCGTTCACAAGAGACACCCCAGCGTTTACATGAGACACCCCAGCGTTCACATGAGACACCCCAGCGTTCACAAGAGACACCCCAGCGTTCACGAGAGACACCCCAGCGTGCACAATAGACACCCCGGCGTTAACAAGAGACACCCCAGCGTTAACAAGAGACACCCCAACGTTCACAAAAGGAACCCCAGCGTTCACAAGAGGGAACCCAGCGTTCACAAGAGGCAACCCAGCGTTCACAAGAGATACCCCAGCGTTCACAAGAGACACCCAGGCGTTAACATGAGTCACCCCAGCGTTTACAAGAGACACCCCAGCGTTCATAAGAGACACCCCAGCGTTCACAATAGACACCCCAGCGCTCACAAGAGGCACCTCAGCGTTCACAAGAGACACCCCAGCGCTCACAAGAGGCACCACAGCGTTAACAAGAGGCACCCCAGCGTTAACAAGAGACACCCCAGCGTTCATAAGAGACACCCCAGCGTTCACAAGAGACACCCCAACGTTCACAAGAGACACCCTGGCGGTCACAAGTGACACCCCAGCGTTCACAAGAGGAACCCCAGCGTTCACAAGAGACACCCCAGCGTTCACAAGGGACACCCCAGCGTTCACATGAGACACCCCAGTGTTCACAAGAGACACCCAGCGTTCACATGAGACACCCCAGCGTTCAGATGAGACACCCCAGTGTTCACAAGTGACACCCCAGCGTTCATAAAAGACACCCCAGCGTTTACAGGAAGCACCCCAACGTTCACAAGAGGTACCCCAGCGTTCACATGAGACACCCCAGCGTTCACATGAGACACCCCAGCGTTTACATGAGATACCCCAGCGTTCACCATCGGCACGCCAGCGCTCACATGAGACACCCCAGCGCTCACAAGAGACACCCCAGCGTTCACATGAGACACCCCAGTGTACAACCAAGAGACCCCCCAGCGTTCACATGAGATACTCCAGCATTCATATAAAACACCCCAGTGTTCACAAGAGACACTCCAGCGTTCACATGAGACACCCCCAACGTTCACAAGAGACACCCCAACGTTCACAAGAGACACCCTACCGGTCACAAGTGACACCCTAGGGTTCACAAGAGGCACCCCAGCGTTCACAAGAGACACCCCAGCATTCACAAGAGACACCCCAGCGTTCACATGAGACACCCCAGTGTTCACAAGAGACCCCCCAGCGTTCACATGAGACACCCCAGCGTTCATATGAGACACCCCAGTGTTCACAAGAGACACCCCAGCGTTCACATGAGACACCCCAGCGTTCACATGAGACACCCCAGCGTTCACATGAGACAACCCAGCGTTCACAAGAGACACCCCAGCGCTAACAAGAGACCCCCCAACGTTCACAAAAGGAACCCCAGCGTTCACAAGAGGTAACCCAGCGTTCACAAGAGGCACCCCAGCGTTAACATGAGTCACCCCAGCGTTTACAAGAGACACCCCAGCGTTCATAAGAGACACCCCAGCGTTCACAATAGACACCCCATCGTTCACAAGAGACACCCCAGAGCTCACAAGAGGCACCGCAGCGTTAACAAGAGGCACCCCAGCGTTAACAAGAGACACCCCAGCGTTCATAAGAGACACACCAGCGTTCACAAGAGACACCCCAACGTTCACAAGAGACACCCCAGCGGTCACAAGTGACACCCCAGCGTTCACAAGAGACACCCCAGCGTTCACAAGAGACACCCCAGCGTTCACAAGAGACACCCCAGCGTTCACAAGAGACACCCCAGCGTTCACATGAGACACCCCAGCGTTCATATGAGACACAACAGTGTTCACAAGAGACACCCCAGCGTTCACATGAGACACCCCAGCGTTCACAAGAGACACCCCAGCGTTCACAAGAGACACCCCAACGTTCACAATAGACACCCCGGCGTTAACAAGAGACACCCCAGCGTTCACAGGAGGCACCCCAACGTTCACAGGAGACATCCCAGCGTTCAAGAGACCCCAGCGTTCACAAGAAACCCCAGCGTTCACAAGAGGCACGCCAGCGTTCACATGAGACACCCCAGCGTTTACATGAGACACCCCAACGTTCACAAGAGACACCCCAGCGGTCAGAAGAGACCCCAGCGTTCACAAGAGACACCCCAGCGTTCACAAGAGACACCCCAGCGTTCACAAGAGACACCCCAGCGTTCACATGAGACACCCCAGTGTTCACAAGAGACACCCCAGCGTTCACATGAGACACCCCAGCGTTCACAAGAGACACCCCAGCGTTCACATGAGACACCCCAGCGTTCACATGAGACACCCCAGCGTTCACATGAGACACCCCAGCGTTCACATGAAACCCCAGCGTTCACATGAGACACCCCAGCGTTCACAAGAGACACCCCAGCGTTCACATGAGACACCCCAGCGTTCACATGAGACACCCCAGCGTTCACAAGAGACACCCCAGCGTTCACAAGAGACACCCCAGCGTTCACAAGAGACACCCAACGTTCACAATAGACACCCCAGCGTTCACAAGAGACACCCCAGCGTTCTAAGAGGCACCCCAGCGTTCACAGAGACACCCAGCGTTCACAATAGTAACCCCAGCGTTCACAAGAGACACCCCAGCGTTCACAAGAGACACCCCAGCGTTCACAAGAGACACCCCAGCGTTCACATGAGACACCCCAGCGTTCACAAGAGGCACGCCAGCGCTCACATGAGACACCCCAGCGTTCACATGAGACACCCCAACGTTCACATGAGGACCCAGTCTCACATGAGACACCCCAGCGTTCAGAAGAGACACCCAGCGTTCACAAGAGACACCCCAGCGTTCACAAGAGACACCCCAGCGTTCACAAGAGACACCCCAGCGTTCACATGAGACACCCCACAGTTCACATGAGGGACCCCAGTGCTCACATGAGACACCCCAGCGTTCAGAAGAGACACCCCGGCGTTCACAAGAGGCACCCCAGCGTTAACAAAGACACCCCAGCGTTCACTAGAGGCGCCCCAGCGTTCACAAGAGATACCCCAGCGTTCACATGAGACACCCCAGCGTTCACAAGAGACACCCCAGCGTTCACATGAGACACCCCAGCGTTCAGAAGAGACACCCCAGCGTTCACAAGAGACACCCCAGCGTTCACATGAGACACCCCAGCGTTCACAAGAGACACCCCAGCGTTCACAGAGACACCCCAGCGTTCACATGAGACACCCCAGCGTTCACAAGAGACACCCCAGCGATCACAATAGACACCCCGGCGGTCATAATAGACACCCAGGCGTTAACAAGAGACACCCCAGCGTTAACAAGAGACACCCCAACGTTCACACAAGGAACCCCAGCGTTCACAAGAGGTAACCCAGCGTTCACAGGAGGCACCCCAGCGTTCACAAGAGACACCCCAGTGTTCACAAGAGACACCCCAGCGTTCACATGAGACACCCCAGCGTTCACAAGAGACACCCCAGCGTTCACAAGAGACACCCCAGCGTTCACAATAGACACCCCAGCGCTCACAAGAGGCACCCCAGCGCTCACAAGAGACACCCCAGCGCTCACAAGAGGCAACCCAGCGTTAACAAGAGGCACCCCAGCGTTAACAATAGACACCCCAGCGTTCACAAGAGACACCCCAGCGTTCACAAGAGACACCCCAACGTTCACAAGAGACACCCCAACGTTCACAAGAGACACCCTAGCGGTCACAAGTGACACCCCAGCGTTCACAAGAGGCACCCCAGCGTTCACAAGAGACACCCCAGCGTTCACAAGAGACACCCAGCGTTCACATGAGACACCCCAGCGTTCACATGAGACACCCCAGCGTTCACAAGAGACACCCCAGCGTTCACAAGAGACACCCCAGCGTTCACAAGAGACACCCCAGCGTTCACAAGAGACACCCCAGCGTTCACATGAGACACCCCAGCGTTCACATGAGACACCCCAGCGTTCACAAGAGACACCCCAGCGTTCACATGAGACACCCCAGCGTTCACAAGAGACACCCCAGCGTTCACATGAGACACCCCAGCGTTCACATGAGACACCCCAGCGTTCACATGAGACACCCCAGCGTTCACAAGAGGCACCCAGCGTTCACAAGAGACACCCCAGCGTTCACATGAGACACCCCAACGTTCACATGAGGGACCCCAGTGCTCACATGAGACACCCCAGCGTTCACAAGAGACACCCCAGCGTTAACAAGAGACACCCCAGCGTTCACAAGAGACACCCCAGCGTTCACAAGAGGCACCCAGCGTTAACAAGACACCCCAGCGTTCACAAGAGGCACCCCAGCGTTCACAAGAGACACCCCAGCGTTCACAAGAGACACCCCAGCGTTCACATGAGACACCCCAGCGTTCACATGAGACACCCCAGCGTTCACAAGAGGCACCCAGCGTCACGTGACACCCCAGCGTTCACAAGACACCCCAACGTTCACATGAGGTACCCCAGCGTTCACATGAGACACCCCAGCGTTCACAAGAGACACCCCAGCGTTCACAAGAGACACCCCAGCGTTCACAAGAGACACCCCAGCGTTCACAAGAGACACCCCAGCGTTCACAAGAGACACCCCAGCGTTCACATGAGACACCCCAGCGTTCACAAGAGACACCCCAGCGTTCACATGAGACACCCCAGCGTTCACATGAGACACCCCAGCGTTCACAAGAGACACCCCAGCGTTCACAAGAGACACCCCAGCGTTCACAAGAGACACCCCAGCGTTCACATGAGACACCCCAGCGTTCACAAGAGGCACCCCAGCGTTCACATGAGACACCCCAGCGTTCACAAGAGACACCCCAGCGGTCACAAGAGACACCCCAGCGTTCACAAGAGACACCCCAGCGTTCAAAGAGACACCCCAGCGTTCACAATAGACACCCCAGCGTTCACATGAGACACCCCAGCGTTCACAAGAGACACCCCAGCGTTCACAAGAGACACCCCAGCGTTCACATGAGACACCCCAGCGTTCACATGAGACACCCCAGCGTTCACATGAGACACCCCAGCGTTCACATGAGATACCCCAGCGTTCACCATCGGCACGCCAGCGCTCACATGAGACACCCCAGCGCTCACAAGAGACACCCCAGCGTTCACATGAGACACTCCAGCGTTCACATGAGACACCCAAACGTTCACAAGAGACACCCCAGCGTTCACAAGAGACACCCCAGCGTTCACAAGAGACACCTCAACGTTCACAATAATCTCCCCGGCGTTAACAAGAGACACCCCAGCGTTCACAGGAGGCACCCCAACGTTCACAGGAGACATCCCAGCGTTCGGAAGAGGTACCCCAGCGTTCACAAGAAACCCCAGCGTTCATAAGAGGCACCCCAAAGGTCACGAGAGACACCCCAGCGTTCACTTGAGACACCCTAGCGTTCACAAGAGGCACGCCAGCGCTCACATGAGACACCCCAGCGTTTACATGAGACACCCCAACGTTCACATGAGGGTACCCAGTGCTCACATGAGACACCCCAGCGTTCAGAAGAAACACCCAAGCGTTAACAAGAGACACCCCAGCGTTCAAAAGAGACACCCCAGCGTTCACAAGAGACACCCCAGCGTTCACATGAGACACCCCAACGTTCACATGAGGGTACCCAGTGCTCACATGAGACACCCCAGCGTTCAGAAGAGACACCCCGGCGTTCACAAGAGGCACCCCAGCGTTAACAAACGACACCCCAGCGTTCACTAGAGGCGCCCCAGCGTTCACAAGAGATACCCCAGCGTTCACATGAGACACCCCAGCGTTCACAAGAGACACCCCAGCGTTTACATGAGACACCCCAGCGTTCAGAAGAAACACCCCAGCGTTCAGAAGAGACACCCCAGTGTTCACATGAGACACCCCAGCGTTCACAAGAGACACCCCAGCTTTTACTTGAGACACCCCAGCGTTCACATGAGACACCCCAGCGTTCACAAGAGACACCCCACCGTTCACAATAGACACCCCGGCTGTCACAATAGACACCCAGGCGTTAACAAGAGACACCCCAGCATTAACAAGAGACACCCCAACGTTCACACAAGGAACCCCAGCGTTCACAAGAGGTAACCCAGCGTTCACAGGAGGCACCCCAGCGTTCACAAGAGACACCCCAGTGTTCACAAGAGACACCCCAGTGTTAACATGAGACACCCCAGCGTTCACAAGAGACACCCCAGCGTTCACAAGAGACACCCCAGCGTTCACAATAAACACCCCAGCGCTCACAAGAGGCACCTCAGCGCTCACAAGAGACACCCCAGCGCTCACAAGAGGCAACCCAGCGTTAACAAGAGGCACCCCAGCGTTAACAATAGACACCCCAGCGTTCACAACAGACACCCCAGCGTTCACAAGAGACACCCCAACGTTCACAAGAGACACCCCAACGTTCACAAGAGACACCCTAGCGGTCACAAGTGACACCCCAGCGTTCACAAGAGGCACCCCAGCGTTCACAAGAGACACCCCAGAGTTCACAAGCGACACCACAGCGTTGACATAATACACCCCAGCGTTGACATGAGACACCCCAGCGTTCACAAAAGACACCCCAGCGTTAACAAGAGACACCCCAACGTTCACAAAAGGAACCCCAGCGTTCACAAGAGGTAACCCAGCGTTCACATGATACACCCCAGCGTTCACATGAGACACCCCAGCGTTCACAAGAGACACCCCAGCGTTCACATGAGACACCCTAGCGTTCATAAGAGATACCCCAGCGTTCACATGAGACACCCCAGCGTTCACATGAGACACCCCAGCGTTCACTTGAGACACCCCAGCGTTCACAAGAGGCACGCCAGCGTTCACATGAGACACCCCAGCGTTCACATGAGACACCCCAACGTTCACATGAGGTACCCCATTGCTCACATGAGACACCCCAGCGTTCAGAAGAGACACCCAAGCGTTAACAAAAGACACCCCAGCGTTCACAAGAGACACCCCGGCGTTCACAAGAGGCATCCCAGCATTAACAAACGACACCCCAGCGTTCACAAGAGGCGCCCCAGCGTTCACAAGAGACACCCCAGCGTTCACAAAGACACCCCAGCGTTCACATGAGACACCCCACCGTTCACTTGAGACACCCCAGCGTTCACAAGAGGCACGCCAGCGCTCACGTGATACACCCCAGCGTTCACATAAGACTCCCCAACGTTCACATGAGGGACCCCAGTGTTCACATGAGACACCCCAGCGTTCACAAGAGACACCCCAACGTTCACAAGAGAAACCCCATCGTTCACAAGAGACACCCCAGCGTTCACAAGAGACACCCCAGCGTTCACAAGAGACACCCCATCGTTCACATGAGACATCCCAGCGTTCGCAAGAGACACCCCAGCGTTTACATGAGACACCCCAGCGTTAATATGAGACACGCCAGCGTTCACAATAGACACCCCGGCGTTAACAAGAGACACCCCAGCGTTAACAAGAGACACCCCAGCGTTCACATGAGACACCCCAGCGTTCACAAGAGGCATCCCAGCGTTCACATGAGACACCCCAGCTTTCACAAGAGACACCCCAGCGGTCACAAGTGACACCCCAGCGTTCACAAGAGACACCCCAGCGTTCATAAGAGACACCCCAGCGTTCACAGGAAGCACCGTAACTTTCACAAGAGGTACCCCAGCGTTCACATGAGACACCCCAGCGTTCACAAGAGACACCCCAGCGTTCACAAGAGGCACGCCAGCGCTCACATGAGACACCCCAGCGTTCACATGAGACACCCCAAAGTTCACATGAGGGACCCCAGTGCTCACATGAGACACCCCAGCGTTCAGAAGAGACACCCAAGCGTTAACAAGAGACACCCCAGCGTTCACAAGAGACACCCCGGCGTTCACAAAAGGCACCCCAGCATTAACAAACGACACCCCAGCGTTCACAAGAGGCACCCCAGCGTTCACAAGAGACACCCCAGCGTTCACAAGGGACACCCCTGCATTCACAAGAGACACCCCATCGTTCACATGAGACACCCCAGCGTTCGCAAGAGACACCCCAGCGTTTACATGAGACAACCCAGCGTTCATATGAGACACGCCAGCGTTCACAAGAGACATCCCAGCGTTCACAAGAGACACCCCAACGTTCACAATAGACACCCCGGCGTTAACAAGAGACACCCCAGCGTTAACAAGAGACACCCCAACGTTCACAAAAGGAACCCCAGCGTTCACAAGAGCTAACCCAGCGTTCACAAGAGGCACCCCAGCGTTAACAAGAGACACCCCAGCGTTCACAAGAGACACCCCAGCGTTAACATGATACTCCCCAGCGTTTACAAGAGACACCCCAGCGTTCATAAGAGACACCCCAGCGTTCACAATAGACACCCCAGCGTTCACAAGAGACACCCCAGCGTTTACATGATACACCCCAGCGTTCACATGAGACACCCCAGTGTTCACAAGAGACACCCCAGCGTTCACATGAGACACCCCAGCATTCATATGAGACACCCCAGTGTTCACAAGAGACACCCCAGCGTTCACATGAGACACCCCAGCGTTCACAAGAGACACCCCAGCGTTCATAAGAGACACCCCAGCGTTCACAGGAAGTACCCCAACTTTCACAAGAGGTACCTGGCGTTCACATGAGACACCCAGCGTTCACATGAGATACCCCAGCGTTCACAAGAGACACCCCAGCGTTCATAAGAGACACCCCAGCGTTCACAGGAAGTACCCCAACTTTCACAAGAGGTACCCGGCGTTCACATGAGACACCCAGCGTTCACATGAGACACCCCAGCGTTCACAAGAGACACCCCAGCGTTCACAAGAGACACCCCAGCGTTCACATGAGACACCCCAGCGTTCACAAGAGACACCCCAGCGTACAAGAGACACCCCAGCGTTCATAAGAGACACCCCAGCGTTCACAGGAAGCACCGCAACTTTCACAAGAGGTACCCCAGCGTTCACATGAGACACCCCAGCGTTCATAAGAGACACCTAAGCGTTCACATGATACACCCCAGCGTTCACATGAGACACCCCAGCGTTCACAAGAGACACCCCAGCGTTCACATGAGACACCCCAGCGTTCACATGAGACACCCCAGTGTTCACAAGAGACACCCCAGTGTTCACATGAGACACCCCAGCATTCATATGAGACACCCCAGTGTTCACAAGAGACACCCCAGCGTTTACATGAGACACCCCAGCGTTCACATGAGACACCCCAGTGTTCACATGAGACACCCCAGTGTTCACAAGAGACACCCCAGTGTTCACATGAGACACCCCAGCATTCATATGAGACACCCCAGTGTTCACAAGAGACACCCCAGCGTACAAGAGACACCCCAGCGTTCATAAGAGACACCCCAGCGTTCACAGGAAGCACTGCAACTTTCAGAAGAGGTACCCCAGCGTTCACATGAGACACCCCAGCGTTCACAAGAGACACCCCAGCGTTCACATGAGACACCCCAGCGTTCACATGAGACACCCCAGCGTTCACATGATACACCACAGCGTTCACAAGAGACACCCCAGCGTTCACAAGAGACACCCCAGCGTTCACATGAGACACCCCAGCGTTCACAAGAGACACCCCAGCGTTCACATGAGACACCCCAGCGTTCACATGAGACACCCCAGCGTTCACATGAGACACCCCAGCGTTCACAAGAGACACCCCAGCGTTCACAAGAGACACCCCAGCGTTCACAAGAGACACCCCAGCGTTCACATGAGACACCACAGCGTTCACATGAGACACCCCAGCGTTAACATGATACACCCCAGCGTTCACATGAGACACCCCAGTGTTCACAAGAGACACCCCAGCGTTCATATGAGACACCCCAGCATTCATATGAGACACCCCAGTGTTCACAAGAGACACCCCAGCGTTCACATGAGTCACCCCAGCGTTCACATGAGACACCCCAGCGTTCACATGAGACACCCCAGCGTTCACATGAGACACCCCAGCGTTCACATGAGACACCCCAGACGACCTTCACCTTAGACCAGCAGCTATTGTTGGAGATCACACCTCGTCCATCTCACTCAAGAAGGCCAAGACTCTCTCCTGCCTCACTCTTTGTCTCCAGGTCTTTCAAGAGTTATACATTGAGTTATACATCAAGAGTTATACATCACGAGCTACACATCAAGAGTTATACATCAAATTATAAATCAAGTTATACATCAAGAGTTATATATCAAGAGTTATACATCAAGAGTTCTACATCAAGTTATACATCAAGAGTTTACATCAATTTATACATCAAGAGTTATACATCAAGAATTATATATCAAGAGTTATACATCAAGAGTTCTACATCAAGTTATACATCAAGAGTTTACATCAATTTATACATCAAGAGTTATACATCAAGAGTTATACATCACGAGTTACACATCAAGAGTTATACGTCAAGTTATAAATCAAGTTATACATCAAGATTTATATATGAAGAGTTATACATCAAGAGTTCTACATCACGTTATACATCAAGAGTTTACATCAATTTATACATCAAGAGTTATACTTCAAGAGTTTACCTTAAGTTATACATCAAGCGTTATACTTTAAGAGTTTACGTCAAGTTATAAATCACGATTTATAGACGAAGAGTTATACATCAAGAAATATACATCAATAGTTGTATATCAAGTTATACATCAAGAGTTATACATCAAAAGTTATGCATTAGTTATACATCAAGTTATATGTCAAGAGTTATACATTAAGTTATACATCAAGTTTTATATCAAGAGTTATACGTTACGTTATACATCAAGTTATACATTACCTTATACATCAAGAGTTATACATTACGTTATACATTAAGAGTTATACATTAAGTTATACATCAAGTTATATATCAAGAGTTATACGTTAAGTTATACATCAAGTTATACATTACCTTATACATCAAGAGTTATACATTAAGTTATACATAAAGTTACACATCAAGAGTTTATACACCAGGAGTTATACATTAAACAAAAGTCCTAATGACGTAATTTATTATAAACATCACAAAACTATGAATAATTACAGAGCCTTTTGACACTGTTTCGTGATGACCCCAACTGTACCCAACATTTAGTGACAACGATGCAGTTATCACACAAACTGATTCAACATTACATAAAAGTTTACAGTACTATAATTCAATGGACAGATTGTATATGATGTGCTAATTATACGGCGACTGGTGAATCAGTTATAGAATGACACAGCTCATTACACACATGGTACATAACATGGAGGCTATTTTTGTGTGTTTGTACCTTGGATGACTGCGTGTGTGTGTATGTGTGTGTACTTAGCGAGTTCCTTCACTTGCTAAGTTTAATATATCAAGCAACGTTTTACAAGCTTTAACGCGACCAAGTGTAGGGAACGACATAGAGTACTAACAACATACTGTACAGTGGGTGGTAAAATGGCGCCTCCAACTATTCTGCCTCAATAAACAACAATAAAGCCGTGTAACTTTTCTCTTCTGTCTCTATAGCCAACCATTCATCAATCTCTTCAACTCGTTAACCGAAACACCCAGTTTACAAGGCGTAAAGCAATCAATTTCATCAATCGTCGACAGCCCACTCATCAACGATATTAACGGCTCCTAATTTTCCGGTTCGAGATCTAAATCAGCGGCTGTGACGCACCTGGTGGCGCTGTCGCAGGTAAATTCATTACATTAGTGTAGCACGAGCGTTACCTTTTTTACCCTTTAACTTTCCTGCCTTAATACCGAACACGGAAATTCTGGGTGATTAGCTACTTATTGATTGACTCTCTCTCTCTCTCTCTCTCTCCCCATATGTGTATATACCTACATATATATATATATATATATATATATATATATATATATATATATATATATATATTTATATATATTTATATATATATATATATATATAAATATATATATATATATATATATATATATATATATATATGCAAGTAAATCACTGTAGGTGCGCGTGATCCAGGTATATGTTGATAACCACTAGCAATGAAGAAAAAGAAGAAAAACACGAAGTTCCCAAGCGCTTTCGTGTAATTCACATCTTCAGGGGTGAGTACAGACTATCTGTACTCACCCCTGAAGATGTGAATTACACGAAAGCGCTTGGGAACTTCGTGTTTTCTTTTTTCTTCTTTACTTGTGGTTATCAATATATATATATATATATATATATATATATATATATATATATATATATTTCATTAGCCCAATAAAGCACGCGGACTTCTACATACAATCAACACCTCAACCCGCCAGGATTCGAACCCACGGCCCACAAGCCTATGACTGTGACCGGGGAACGCTAACCGCTGGACCACCTGGGTTCGAATCCTGGCGGGTTGAGGTGTTGATTATATATATATATATATATATATATATATATATATATATATATATATATATATATATATATATATATATGCAAGTAAATCACTTTAGGTGCGCATGATCTAGGTATATGCTGATAACCACCAGGAAAGAAGAAAACACGAAGTTCCCAAGCGCTTTCGTGTAATTCACATCTTCAGGGGTGAGTACAGACTAGATAGAGTAATGCAAAACAAGATGAATATATACAGAGGAGGGTGAGACCAGGTCCACAATGGTCAGGTAATGACCCTACTAATCTTTAAATGGCACACAACGGTTGGTGGTTGGGTCAGATGGGACAGTGAGAGGGCGGGTCACTGTCCCATCTGACCCAACCACCAACCGTTGTGTGCCATTTAAAGATTAGTAGGGTCATTACCTGACCATTGTGGACCTGGTCTCACCCTCCTCTGTATATATTCATCTTGTTTTGCATTACTCTATCTAGTCTGTACTCACCCCTGAAGATGTGAATTACACGAAAGCGCTTGGGGACTTCGTGTTTTCTTCTTTCCTGGTGGTTATCAGCATATATATATATATATATATATATATATATATATATATATATATATATATATATATATATATATATATATATATATGTATATATATATATATATATATATATATATATATATATATATATACTAAAAATGAAGTATATATATGTACCTCGCGTTTCATACCAGCTGGATTCGGTAAAATGCTACTGACACCACATAAGAGGCACGGGCAGTTTCCCAATGAGGTTCACGGCGCCATCAGCTCGATGAACAGGCTTTGTGTGAAATATAACAGAGTCTAGAACTGCTTTTAGTGTCCTTGTGGGCTAGCCGGTAAGCGTTCCCTAGTCACACCCAGTAGGTCGATTCCTTGCTTGTGAGGTCGTTGATTATATATATATATATATATATATATATATATATATATATATATATATATATATATATATATATATATATATGTATAATTGATAAAATCACACAGGGAAAATTTAAACAATGGAGCACCTTAGCTTTCGTCTTTATTCAAGACATCTTCAGAGGCAACTGAATTTTTTTATCGAATCACCTGGAGTCTACCAAAATGTCAGTTATTTCTGCTATGTTTTTGAGATATTTGCGTATTTGTGACGCTGAATTTATTGATGAACAATTGAAACACATTCGTTCCATTGCACAAAAACTTGGGTACCCTTCAGTGTTTGTTGATCATTGTTTTAAAAGAGCTAAAAAATCCTTTCATTCTACTCAAACCAGGCGGCAAATTCCTACACTTAAGAATATTTTGACTCTGCCTTATCACAATGAATTTGTCCCGTTAGTTCAGTCTCTTAAATTATTAAATATTAATGTTGTTTTTAAGTATGACTCAACCATTACCAATATAATAATCAAGAATAGCACAACTTTGAATGTAAATAAGAACATAAGAAAATAAGGAGTCTGCAATACTCCAGTTGGCCTGTGCATGGCAGCTCCTGTCGAGAGTTACTACCACTCTCTATCATCCATGAATCTATCCAGCCACCTTTTGAAACTTTCCAGCGTTCCAGCACTTACTACAAAGTTGCTAAGCTTGTTCCACTCGTCCACCACCCTGTTTGTGAACCAGTTCCTTCCTATCTCCCTCCTAAACCTAAACTTATCCAACTTAAATCCGTTGCTCCGAGTCCTATCCTGCTCGGATATTATAAGAACTTTATCTATATCCCCTTTATTGATTCCTTTCACCCACTTAAATACTTCTATCATATCTCCCCACACTCTTCGTCTTTCTAGGGAATGCAAGTTTAGTTTCTTTAACCTATCCTGATATGGAGGGTTTCTAAGTCCCGGAATCATTTTCGTCATTCTTCGCTGCACCGACTCTAGTGAATTGATATCCATTCTGTAATACGGGCACCAGAACTGAACCGCATAATCGAGGTGCGGCCTGACTAGCGCAAGATATAGTTGCAACAAGACCTCTGCACTCTTATTACTTACGCTTCTAGATATAAAACCCAATACTCTGTTTGCTTAATTTCGAACATTAACGCACTGTTTTCTAGGCCGTAGGTCCGGGCTTACAAGTACCCCTAGGTCTCTTTCACAAGTCGACTTCTCTAGGTTGATGTTGTTAAGGCTGTATACATTATAAGTATTTGTTCTTCCAATATTAGGTACGCTGCACTTACTGGTGTTGAATTTAATTTGCCATTTTTCAGACCACCCCTGCAGTTTATTTAGATCCTCCTGTAATGCATTTGCATCCTGCCCTGAATTAATCTGCCGCCGTATTTTGGTGTCATCCGCAAACTTGCTTATGTCACTGCTGATCCCAGTATCAAGATCGTTTATGTAGATTATGAACAAGAGTAGGCCTAGTACTGACCCCTGGGAAATCCCACTGGTTACACGGCCCCACGCAGATATAACACCATCTACACTGAACCCCTGCGTTCTATCGGTGAGCCATGATTTTATCCAATTTAAAACTTTCCCCTTATACCATGAGCTTAAATTTTTCTCAGAAGCCTCTGATGCGGTACTCTGTCAAATGCTTTGCTAAAGTCTAAGCAAATAACATTGTAATTTTCGTCATTATATACTACCTCGAAGACTTTCCTAAAAAACGTCAGCAGATTTGTAAGACAAGATTTTCCCTTTGTAAACCCATGTTGAGAGTCGTAGATTAATTTGCTTTTCTCTAGATGCGATCGGATGCTCTCTGCTATAAATGATTCAAGAAATTTCCCCACTACTGACGTCAAACTGATCGGCCGGTAATTTGACGCTGATGCTCTGTCTCCCTTTTTGAATATGGGTACTACATTTGCCTGTTTCCACAAGTCTGGCACAACTCCCGTGTCTAATGATTTTGTAAATAAATTTACGAGGGGTCCGCTAATCTGTTCCCTAAACTCTTTCAAGACTTCAGGGGAAATTTCATCCTGCCCTGGGGATTTTGTCTTCTTTAGTTTATTTATCCTCTTAAGAACATCCACTTTTCTGATAGTGATATTCTTTAATTTTTCTTCTTTCTTTCCCCTAAATATCAGTTCCACCTCTGGAATTTCCTTGCAAATTTCTTCTGTGAAAACTGATAATCTTCTTCCTTTCCCCTAAATATCAGTTCCACCTCTCGAATTTCCTGGCGAATTTCTTCTGTGAAAACTGATAAGAAGCAGCTGTTCAATGCTTTGCTTATTTCTTCACTGCCATTTATCACTTCTCCCCTCCCTGACTTTAAAGGCCCAACTTTGTCCTTGACCTTTGTCCTATATTCCTGGAAAAATCCCTTGGGATTCGCCTTGGATTCTCTTGCTATTTTGATTTCATAGTCTCTCTTTGCTTTCCTTACATTTTTCTTAACATTCCTAGATAGTTCATTATACCTTTTTCTGAGCTGCTCCTCCCCTCCCTTGAATTTCTTATATATTCCTTTCTTTATTCCTATGTCATGTTTAAGTTTTCTGGTCATCCACCTTGGCTCATTCTTATTTGACCTAATTTTTCTGTATGGTATATTTTGTTCTTGTGCTTTATGTAGTATACTAGTGAATATATTATGGAAGTGTTTATTGTATTCCATGTTGCAAATATAATGAAAATTATGTAGGACAGACTGCTTGGAGAACATATAAGCATTGGGGTGGAGGAGAATGCAGTGGGAGCGGGTAAACAAAGTGAAAGATTACAGGGAAATAGTGTTAGGAATGATGACAAAACTAAATTAGACAGGGGGTTTAAAACTGAACTCGGTAAGGGGAGGACTCAGAACACGACTAACTTAAATGTATACTACGCGAACAGTAGAAGTATGAGAAACAAAATGGATGATATTTGGGCCTTGGTTTGTACCGAAAAAATCGATATAATAGCATTCACTGAAACATGGATCAACCTAGACTTACGTGAGTTACCGGTCGAATACCAAATTGCTGGTTACAAACTGTTCCATACCGATAGGCAGACCAGGAAAGGAGGCGGAGTAGCAATCTATGTTTGGGATAATCTGAAGTGTAAAATAAATAAGGAAATAAAAACCGAGCGGAATACAGAAACACTTTGGATAGAAATAATCGACGGTCGGGAAAAATTAATCACAGGAGTAATATATAGACCTCCTAATCTTGATAGAGTCAATGAGCAACTTATCTGGGATGAAATGCGCAGGGCTTCCATACACAACAAAGTCTGTATAGTAGGCGACTTTAACCTTGGCCAAATAGACTGGACTGACCTTACGGGTAACTCAGAATCACAGGATTTTCTCGAGACCATCCAGGACTGTTTCCTAAGTCAACATATAACCGAACCCACCCGGGGTAATAATATACTGGATTTAGTTCTGTCAAATAGAGAAAACCTTATTAGCAATGTCGAGGTAGGGAACAAACTTGCAAACAGCAATCACAGTGAAATTTGATTCCAGTTCGATTTTCAGGGCAGACGTCAGGAAAATTCCACTGAAGTACCAGATTTCAGAAGGGCAAACTTTGACAGTTTAAAGAGGCAGCTGAGAGAGGGGGTGTCACTCTTGGGTGTGAACTACTTGGACCTGAATGTTGAAACCGACCTGATAACGAGATCTGAGGTTGTCGAGTTCCACGACAAATTAAATAATGAGTTACTTAATGCACAAAGGCAGAACATACCATACAAAAAATTCTGATCAGACAACAATGACCCTAAGGGGATAAATAATTATTTAAAGAACCTCATTGGCCAAAGGAAGGCTATAGGTAAAAGGATAAATCGTGGCGAAATTTACCTCTGGGATTATTATAGGGTATTGGCGAGTAGGGTTAAAACCGAGATAAGGAAAGCCAAGAGGAATAATGAGGCAAGGATAGCAAGGGAGGCGAAGACAAACCCCAAAGGATTCTACCAAATGTATCAAACTAAAACAAGAGAAAAGATTGGACCAATACGGTCAGATACCGGCGAGCTCACTGATAACGACAGAGAAATGAGCAATAATTTGAATATATATTTTTCAACAGTTTTTACCACCAAAAATTTAAACATGATACCCGGGGCACCGACTCTATTCAGAGATAGTGAAGAAAACAAATTAAGCGAGATAGTAGTGACTAGTAACGATGTTAGTAAGCAAATAGACAAACTAAAGCCTAATAAGTCACCTGGTCACGATGAGATATTTGCCAGAGTATTAAAGGAATGTAAGGAAGAGCTTAGTATGCCCTTAGCAAAGTTGTTTAACATGTCCTTAAAAACAGTTGTAGTACCAGAATCCTGGATGATAGCGAATGTAATACCGATTTCAAGAAGGGGAATAGATCACTTTCCTCAACTACCGCCCAATCAGTCTAACATCAATAGTAGGTAAATTACTGGAAGCAATCATTTCAAACTCTATTCGAAATCACCTGGAGAAACAAGGATTGATCAATGATACCCAGTATGGCTTCACAAGCAGACGTTCATGTCTAACTAATCTATTAACATTCTTTTCATCAGTTTTCGAATCGGTGGACGAGGGGCACAATTATGATGTGGTATATCTCGACTTTAGCAAAGCCTTCGACAGAGTCCCCCACGAAATGGATTAGGGCGTGGTTACAGGACAGGAATCAGAGAGTGAGCATTAACCGCACTAAGTCCCATTGGGGCAACGTCACAAGTGGAGTTCCCCAAGGCTCAGTACTTGGACCATTATTATTATTATATGCATAAACGACATAGATATCGGCATAGACAGAAACATAAGCAAATTTGCTGATGACACTAAAATAGGACGTGTTATTAAATCTGACAAGGACTCGGCAAAACTACAGGAAGATCTAAACAAATTTTTCGAATGGTCTGAAAAATGGCAGATGAAATTCAACGTCGACAAATGTAAAGTACTCAGTATAGGAGATGTAAACAGGGAAACCAGATACCAGATGAACAACGATGCCATAGAGAAATCCGACTGCAAAAGAGATTTAGGAGTAATGATAAGTAGGAACCTTAAGCCAAGTAAACAATGTGTTTTTGCTCGTAACAAGGCTAATAAAGTACTTGGGTTCATACAAAGGAGTGTTAGTTACAAGACTAGCGAGGTCATCCTAAAACTGTATCTTGCTCTTGTGAGACCACACCTGGATTACGCAGTTCAGTTCTGGTCACCTTATTACAGAATGGATATAGAATCCTTGGAAAGAATTCAGAGGAGAATGAAGAGACTAATCCCGGGCATTAGGAAACCTTGAGTATAGAGACAGGTTAAAGCATCTTAATTTGCGCTCCCTCGAGAGACGTAGAGCGAGTGGCGACCTGATAGAGGTGTTTAAGTGGAAGGCAGGGCTAAACAAAGGGTACATTACAAAGGTACTCAAACTATCCAACCAGGAGCGAACTCGTAACAATGGTTTTAAATTAGACAAATTTAGATTTAGGGGTGAAATAGGTAAACACTGGTTTGGAAACAGAGTAGTGGATGAATGGAACAAGTTACCAAATATCATCATTAACTGGAATACGCTGAATAACTTCAAACATAGGTTGGATGCTTATATGAGCAATAGGGGTTGGGTGTAAACGGGACTGCCCAGTATGGGCCAATAGGCCCGCTGCAGTGTCCTCCATTCTTATGTTCTTATGTAAACAGCATAAGTACAGTAGCAGGACAGCATCTAAAAGCATTGCACTGTTCGTTCATGTTAGGAATAATAATCATCCCATTGATTGGGAAAAAAGCTTTGAAGTGTACAAATCATCATGTGTCACAGAAAAACTTCTGGTTGAAGCTAGTTTGATTAGGGAATTAAATTCCATAAATCCCAGTGATGGTCAGTACAAAACTGATGATAAGTTACATAAATACATTTGTCAGTGGCCTAAGGTTAAAAATGCTTTTAAAACCTTGGAGCTAGATTTTGGATAGATATTTAGTGGGTCCCATATTTTTGAGCTGATTTAGCATGACTAGTCACGTCGCCCTTTCTCTTAAGCGCTCCTCTACGTGTGTGTTGGTGTTGGTGTGCGGATTAGTGGATGTCATGATTACATAAGAACATAAGAACATAAGAAAGTGGGATACTGCAGGAGGCCGACTGGCCCATACAGGGCAGATCCCTTTCACACCCATCCCAGCACTTCCATGTGCCTATCCAACTTCGTCTTGAAGCTCCCTAGCGTCCCCGATCCTACTATAGCACTCGGTAGCCTATTCCACATATCCACGTTTAATATGGTCACCTTGTATATTTAAGTCTCTCTCTGTCCATGTAATTCAGTTGCCTCTGAAGATGTCTTGAATAAAGACGAAAGCAAAGGTGCTCCATTGTTTCCCTTTTCCCTGTGTGATTTTATCAAGATTTATCTTATCCGCGTTTTCAATGTGGATCTACATGAAATATATATATATATATATATATATATATATATATATATATATATATATGTATATATATATATATATATATATATATATATATATATATATATATATATATATATATATATATATATATATATATATGCAAGTAAATCACTGTAGGTGCGCCTGATCTAGGTATATGCTGATAACCAAAAGGAAAAAAGTCTGTACTCACCCCTGAAGATGTGAATTACACGAAAGCGCTTGGGAACTTCGTGTTTTCTTCTTTCCTTGTGGTTATCAGCTTAACAATCCATTACGTCCTATCGTGAGTTCTGTGGGTTCTGTTACTTACAAATTATCCAAATGGCTGGTAAAGATGCTATCCCCTCTTACAGGCCAAATATCTAATTCACATATACACAATAGCAGTGATTTAATTGAGAAACTCAAGAAACACAATGAACCTTGTGAATTAATAAGTTTTGATGTAAATTCACTGTTCACTAGAGTACCTGTCAAAGACTTACTTTCATTTCTTAAAGATAAATTACAACTGTTAGATTTAACTATTGAACATGATACTTTTCTCAAATTGATAGAGTTATGCGTAACTGACAATGTGTTTAGAGCAAATGGGAACTTTTACAAGCAAATATTTGGCATGAGTATGGGTAATTGTCTTTCTGCTCCTCTAGCCTGTATTTATATGGAGTTTTTTGAGGCTAGATTACTACCCAATATAGTGGACTTTATTCCTCCATGGTATAGATATGTAGATGATGTTCTTTGTCTTTGGCCTAGAAACAGTGACCCATTGGAATTTTTAGACGAGCTTAATGATATTGTCCCAAGTATCACATTCAAAATTGAAAGAGGAATAAATGGACCCCTTCCATTCCTTGATATGCTTATCATGAGAAATGGCCAAAACTACAAATTTAAAGTATACAGAAAGCCCACACAGGTAGACAGTTTAAAACACTTTTTGTAGAATCACCTGGAGTCTACCAAAATGTCAGTTTTTTCTGATATGTTCTTAAGATGTCTGCGTATTTGTGACTCTGAATTTATTGATGATGAATTGAAACACATTCGTTCCATTGCACAAAAACTTGGGTACCCTTCTGTGTTTGTTGATCGTTGTTTTAAAAGGGCTAAACAATCCTTTCATTCCTCTCAAACCAGACAAGTTCCTACACTTAAGAATATTTTGACTCTGCCTTATTGTAATGAATTTGTACCGTTAGTTCGGTCCCTCAAACTACTAAATATTAATGTTGTTTTCAAGTATGACTCAACCTTTACCAATATGTTAATAAGAAATAGCCCAAGTTTGAATGTAAATGGAAGTGTTTATTGTATTCCATGTAGCAAATGTAATTGTAATTATGTAGGGCAGACAGGAAAAACACTGGAGCTCAGAATCAAACAACATAAGTACAATATCAGAACAGCATCTGAAAGCAGTGCCCTGTTCGTTCATGTTAGGAATAATAATCATCCCATTGCTTGGGAAAAAAGCTTAGAAGTATTCAAATCATCTTGTGTCACAGAAAGACTTCTGGTTGAAGCTAGTTTGATTCGGGAATTAAAATCAATAAACATTAGTGATGGTCAGTTCAAAACTGATAATATGTTACATAAATTTATTTGTCAATGGCCCAAGGTTAAAAATGCTTTGAAAACCTTTGACCTAGATGTAGGATAATTATTTAGTGGGTCCCTTATTTTTGACCTGACTTGACTAGTCACGTCGCCCCCTTCTCTTCAGCTCCTCTACGTGTGTGTTGGTGTGGGGATTAGTGGATGACATCATTATGACCTGACCTCATGTTTAATAAGGTCACCCTGTATATTTAAGCCTCTCTCTGTCCATGTAATCCAGTTGCAACTCATTCGCCAGCCAGCCTTCGCCGTGAACGGACCTCTCTCCAGAACCTTCACTGCTAAAGCCTGCCAGCCTGTCTTTCAACCGTTGACGACCTGAACGAAATCGACCACCTCACCACCATCACTACACACAACCGGTAAGCTCGTTGCAGACAACGCCCTTTCTGTGCCTCCCTACTGATCAGGGGTGACTCCTGATCAGAGGCGGCCCTGATCGGGTGATCTGTAACGGCTTTCTGTAGCGGATTTGGGCCGCGATCCCATTGGTGTCAATTGCACCTCTGGTTGTTTTACCTTGTTCTTCCTTCTTTTTTCGCTCTGGCCTGGGGACCTGCACCCTAGAGGTGTATTCGTCCTTGGGTCCCCCCTGTAACTGTTCGCCTCCACTGTAGGGGTTTGTGAACACGAAAGGGGGTAGGAGCAGAACCCACCCCTCCGCCGAGCCTTCCTGGGAAACCGTGATCGTGCGTGTTCCACCTAGGAAGGGGGTCGCAAATCCTTAATCCTCCACCCCTCCCCCGAATAGGTACACATCAAGTTCACGCCTATAAGTGAGCATTTTCAACAATAGGGATATAGGTTCCCCTAACGGGGTTACTAGGTAAGTGACACAGGAACCACCCTACGACCATTCGACCAGCAAGTGGCGGTGGGGGGTGCTGTAATTCCTGTGTTTAGGTTGCTCGCCTGGAATAGGTAGGGTGACTGTAAAAACCATATTAATACTGACGACACGGAGAACGACCAAATGCAATGCCTAGGACAACCGGAAACAGGATACGGGTACGCTCCCTCTTGGGGGGCGTATCGGAAAACGTAAGGAGGAACTGGGTATACTACTGTGTGCCCAGTTAAACATCAAATTCGCCGCACTAATAGAAACAAAGGACTCCTACATAGTCCTTTGTCTTGAAGAAAAAGATGTAGACAACATGATCTCAGACGAATCAACAAAGAAATTAAAAGAACAAGGATTCGAAATAGTAATACCACCACAACTACGAGCCAAAAAATCCATAGTAATTAAAAGGGTAGATAAGAACATACTGAAACAAACACCAAGTGATATTGCCAACAACATAAAAGAGAAGAACACATGGGCCAGAGTCGAGGAGGTTGTGCTAATGCCTGGTGCTCCTACCATGATGAAGGTCAGGTTTGGAGAGATCTCCATGGCACAAAAAGCCATAGAGAATGGCCTCTGTATTTCCCACTACCATCTGACAAAACATCAAATTGAGCAGGAAGAATTTTTTCCAATAACACCCTGTTGGAACTGTTACATATATAATCATATAGTCGTAAATTGTCCACTAAAAGATAAGAAGTTCTGCTCCGAATGTGCAACAGAGGGCCACACATTCAGAGAATGTAGCAATAAAGATAACCCCAAATGCCTGAACTGTAATGGGGACCACCGAACACTAGCAGCGCGTTGTCCCATAAGAAAAGAAATAATTAGAAACCTGAGAGAAAAAGAAAGAACAAATAAGAAGATTGAAACAGACCCCAACAAAACATACGCAGCAATTGCAAAGCTACAAGATACCACTTCCAAAATCCTGAAGAAAACTAAAGAAAATCCCCTCATGCAGCCGACATACCTCAATCTGAGTGAAGGATTACCTTTCACGATCCTAACTAGTATCATACATGCACACCTTAATAACATTGCAAAACCAGGAACATTCGGAAAAACGATTAGAGAAATGTTTGCGGCAAACAATCTGCCAGCGGTAAAATTTCCAGACGACGCCCCCTCAACAGAAATATTTAAAATCGTCACCGAGAGTAGCCTGGGAGTAACGAAACCACAGGAGCACAAAACTAAACTATTCACAGAAGAAACCGTCATGGAAACAGACCCTATCACCCAAGAAGTCACACCACACCGCAAATCATCAGACTCCACAACTCAGCAAACAGAGAAATCACAATCTGCAAAAGTTGATCCAACCAAAGCAAAATTAAGAAAAGAATCCCACTCTGGCCATCGTGCCCCCCCCCCCCCCCCATCTTCACCAACCGATGTGCAGCCAGCAGACCTAGGCAATGAGATCGGCATCCGCTTTTACTCAGTCAACACACCACCTACAATATCAAATGACAGACTTCTGCAGGAAATCAAGGAAGGCACTGTAAAATTCACCTACGAAGACGATAGGGTAGAAGAAACCTATATAGACCAATTGATAACTGCAGGACTTTTAAATACCAAATATAATAGAATCGAAAGAGTGGATGTAACCAAATTTAAGAAAATCAGAACGGGACTGAAGGAGGAAAGGAGTAGACACTCACCAGGAGATACACGAGCCAGCAAACACCCTACACCAAGTTCTCGGGATCCACGATTACACAAAATAAATTATTAAAGATAATCCAGCACAACGTCCTTGCCTGGAATCTGACGAGGAAATCAGAACTCACCAATATATACAGCACAATAGACCCAGACATCATTCTTATCAACGCACATGGTCGGAAAAAAGGTGACAAAATCAAGATTTTTAACTACCATGTACATCAAATGAACATACATGATGAACCACACGACGGCATAGCAATAGCTATAAAACGCAACATACAATATAAAATCATAGACAACTTTCATAGCAACTTTCTTGCAGCCGAAGTAAACACAACCAGAGGCCCAATATTAATCGGAACGTCTTATTTAACATTCAGAAGGCCAATATTCCCTACAGATGATATTTTAAAACTAATGAGGCAAAACAATCCAGCATACTTTATAGGAGACCTCAATGCAAAACACACAACCCTAGGAAATAATATCAGAAACCCAGGAGGAAAAATTCTACATGCTCTCATCGAACACGGGACAATAACTCACCTTGGGCCCGACTTCGCAACTTATGTATCAGCCGGTAACACTGGGAAACCTGACATTGTTTTAACCAATAGGCATCACCATCTAAATGTACATCTAAAAGCTGGACCCACAACAACCAGTGATCATTTACCCATAATAGCAACTTTATCCACATCCCCGATACAAATTCCATCAATCCCAAGATTTTCACTTAATAGAGCAAATTGGGAAAAATTTAAATTGGATCTCAGCAAAAACGAACCAACACTCCTACACAATAAAGACACAACTGAGATTGACAAATCGCTGGACAAATGGTACAATGAAGTAACAACAGCAATGCAAAACAATATCCCAAAAACAACATACCGTACATTACCACATGCACAATTAACACATGAAGAGAAAATGATACAAACTAGATTCACCAATCTATATGAATACACCAAAACACACGGGTGGAACAATGACATCAGAATATTATACAGGAATATAAAAGAAGAACTGAAAGAAATAAGTAAGAACAAACACAATGAAACATGGAACAAGCTGATTCAGGACACACAAGCAGATCACAGAAACCCAAAAGCATTCTGGAAAAAAATTAAAAACCTAATGGGAACTAATTCGGAAGAAACGAGTTATATTAAGGACAAAAACGGTAGAAAAGCAACAGAACCACACGAAAAAGAACCAATATTTAGAGAATTCTGGAAAAACATATTCACAATCAACGACGAAGATAATAGAAGCTTCTGCCAAGAAACAGAACAGGCAACTAGAACATATTTGAACCAGAACACAGAGAAATGGAAACCCACCGTAAAAATTAACCTCAACTCTTTAAACATCAACAACCCAATAATTGCTCCTCTAACTCAAAATGATATTGTTAAAACAATAGCAAGTTTCAAGAATAAAGCACCTGGCATAAGCCAAATTAATAAAATCGTACTACAAAACATTCCTCAGACTATGATCGAACAGCTCAAAAATATATACAATGCCTCACTTGCAACTGGCTTTTTCCCCACCAAATTTAAATTAGCCAAAATCAGACTCATCCCGAAAGCAGGAAAGAACCATACTCAAGCAGAAAACTACAGACCCATCTCATTACTGGAAACACCCGGTAAAATATTGGAAAAAATAATTAACCACAGACTCAGAAATTTTCTAGACCAAGAAAATAAATATAACCCGAGACAGCACGGCTTTCGAAAAAACCGAGGAACCAATACAGCAATAGCATTAATATACGAGTCAACCGCAAATGCTGCAAGTAACAAAGAACAATGTAATATAATTCTAAGAGATGTTTCAAAAGCATTTGACAAAGTCTGGCATGAAGGAATGAAGTATAAAATAATCAAATTGGACATGCCTACCAACATCACAGCACTACTATGTAATTTCTTAGATAACAGAAAGGCCAAACTAATCATTGACAACCATCTAGGACAAACCTTCAACCTATATAGCGGAGTTCCCCAAGGCAGCAATATATCACCAACGTTATTCACTGTATATATGGCAGATATGCCGCAACCACGGCAATCAGAATATATAGCATACGCAGATGATGTTACACAGATAATCAGGTACCCGGGAAAATCCAAACAAATGATGGCCATTAGAACATGCAGAGAAATAGAGTTAATAAACAACTATGAACGAAAATGAAAGATAAAAACCAATGTCCAAAAACTCCAAATAATTCACATCGCAAAAACGAACCCATGCCCTATTATTATCAACAATCAACAAATACCATATGTTGCCAAGGGAAAAACACTAGGACTCCAGATCTCCAGAAGCGGAATAATCCCTCACATCAATGAAAGAATAGCTATGGCAAGATCACAACTTACAAAGCTCAGAAGATTCCGCCAATTGGACACCAAAACGCAATTGCACCTATATAAAGCACTGATCAGACCACACTTAGAATACCCTCCGATACCTCTGAACACAATCGCAAGAACTAATCAGCTGAAATATCAAGCAGTGCAAAATATAGCCCTCAGAAGAGCGGCAAAACACCAACCACCATACACACAAACAGTACAAGACATACACACAGAACACGGCATAGACCCACTCAACATCAGAATACACACCCAAGCAAATGCAATATGGGAAAAAATCCAGCAAGAACAGGATCCCATACTAAACAAACTAATCGAGGAAAACAACAACACATCACACAGATGGTGGCCTAGAAGCAGGAAAAATGATAATGAAGAACCAGAGCCTCTATATACACAATAACAACAAAAAATAACAACAAATAAGAACCAAAAGATGGGCACAACTCTCCAGTCACACAAGGACCTGGAGGGACCCCACAAATAAACAAAGACCTAAATAGTTCACTAAAAAAAAAAAAAAAAAAAAAAAAAGATGGGGATCATCCCTACAGTGCCACAAGGACCTGGAGGGACCCCCCCCCCCCCACCCTAAGATAATATGCCCCATGGACACTTAGAATAACTTAGCTTAGCTTGGCTGAGACCGGCCTTCCCTAACCCCATGAACCTCTAATGCAGCACAGTTACGAAGACAAAAAAACCCGTCTCCGCAAGGTGGATAGCCCACCTGCTGTTAACCTTCTCCTTTACTTCCCACTTCTGAACTTTACCTTGTACTTTACCCTTCTCCCACTCTTAGAGCTATGCTCTTCTTCTCTCCGTACAACCAACCTCCTAATCCAGTTGCCTCTGAAGATGTCTTGAATAAAGACGAAAGCTAGGGTGCTCAGTTGTTTCCCTTTTCCCGTGTGATTTTATCACTATATATATATTATATATATATATATATATATATATATATATATATATATATATATATATATATATATATATATATATACGCTGATAACCAGCATATACCTGGATCACGCGCACCCACAGTGATTTACTTGCATATATATTATATATATATATATATATATATATATATATATATATATATATATATATATATATATATATATATATATATATATATATATATATATATATATACTAGTGACAGGCAAAAAATTACTATCATAATAGGGAAGACAAATACAAACGTTAAGTATAAACTAGGTAACACGGAAATAGAAAACTCAGATTGTGAAAAAGATCTAGGTGTATTTGTTAGCAACGACTTGAAACCTAGAAAACAATGTATTAGCGTTCGCAACAAGGCAAACAGGATTCTATGGTTCATATCTAGGTCTGTGAGTAACAGAACTGCTGACGTTATCTTGAAACTTTACCTAGCATTAGTGAGGCCACACATGGATTATGCGGTTCAATTCTGGTGTCTTTATTATAGAATGGACATAGATTCTTTGGAGAGAGTACAAAGAAGAATGACAAAAATGATCCATAATATTAGAAACCTTCCATATGAAGAAAGACTAAAAAGCTTAGGCTTACATTCATTAGAGAGGCGTAGAGTTAGGGGAGATATGATAGAGGTGTTCAAGTGGGTAAGTGGGATTAACAAGGGTAAAATGGAAGATGTTCTGAAGCTCAGTAATAACGAAATAACTAGAACAAATGGCTTTAAATTAGATAAATTCCGATTCAGAAAGGATATAGGCAAGCACTGGTTTGGTAATAGAGTTGTGGATATGTGGAATAGGCTACCGAGTGCTATAGTAGGATCGGGGACGCTAGGGAGCTTCAAGACGAAGTTGGATAGGCACATGGAAGTGCTGGGATGGGTGTGAAAGGGATCTGCCCCGTATGGTGTATGGGCCAGTCGGCCTCCTGCAGTATCCCACTTTCTTATGTTCTTATGTTCTTATAATATTAGGTAAACAGTTATAGAAGGGGCTCCATGACTAAGGCACTGGAGGCAGTGTGGTGGTAGCTACTGTACTCGCCCGCCTTCACTTCCACAACTATAAAGTTGCCCACCCATTCACAACTGAAAGGAGTTGGGGGTCTCCCTAGCACGAACCAATGACGCTTAGGACAGGTGATAAGTGGTGTATCTGTATCTACTTGGCTGCCCCACACCACTAAAGGTGGTTACTGGATGGAATGGAAGAGAAGAAAAAATAGAAGATCCAAGGTTAAAAAAAAAGACAGAAAGTAAAAACTTTCGAAGTAAAAATAAAATCACATTTACATTGTACTCCACAGCTCCTCTTACTCTCTAATTAACACTCGTAACAGAAACCAGAAAGAGAACTGAACAAAGAATAATATGAAGGATAGTCACGCCGCCTCTCCCTCGGGTAAACAGTTTAACAAGTGAAAAACACGCGACCCAGTACTTCATGTGACGTTAGACGACTAATATTACAATGAAGGTATTATCCGATTAAACCATGACGGACTCAACCAGGCTAACAGGGGAGGAAGATACTGTGGGACTCTTTACCAAAGTTTGCTGAGAAGACAAGAGAACAATGCCAGTATTCTTGCTGACACCAACTGTAGGACCATTGAGGCTACCATTGTCCATGAACAACTACGCTGGACTGCCCGTGTTACCTGTATGGACGACAAAAGATTGCCAAAGCAGCTACTTTATAGTCACCTAACGAATGGTAAACGTAACGCTGGCGGAGAACAGAAAAGGTATAAGGATGATCTTAAGACAAACCTGAAAAAGTGCCCAATCGATCCCCTCACCTGGGAGACGCTCACTCCACACTGTAACGCTTGGAGGAGTACCACACGAGAAGGTGTCAATACTTTCGAGTTAGCCCGACTGCATACCGAGGCAGACAAGCGCCAGAAGGACACTGCCGCCGCCCCTCCCGCACTAGATGTAGCCCTTCACACCTGTAACTTCTGTGGACGGCCCTATCGATCCCGTATTGGCCTCTTTAGCCACCTTAAAGCTCACCGATGAAGGTGATATCTGTATACATATGTAAATACCAAGATATGTGAACACGCCTGACGGCAGGACTCTGTTACCATTCATCGTACCATTTATTCACATGTCTGTATTACTACATATTATTATAGCATGTCTGATATCTATGCTTATGTCTAATGCCTATGTTCACTTACCATGTACTGATGTACTATGTCTGTACCGCGCTAGTCGAGTAACTAGAAGACCTCATTTATTGTCCTAGTAATGTCTAGCAACTCTCCTTGCCTAGCTAGCTAACTTCCCTCAGATTGGCTTCGGCCTGCCTACGACACGGAGTCCTTTGTGCTCGCTCTTCCTTCTGTATCGGTCGGCTATCCTGCCAAGTCTTGTACTACTTATTGAATATATCTACTGTTCGTGCCCTTGGAGGAGTACCACACGAGAAGGTGTCAATACTTTCGAGTTAGCCCGACTGCATACCGAGGCAGACAAGCGCCAGAAGGACACTGCCGCCGCCCCTCCCGCACTAGATGTAGCCCTCCACACCTGTAACTTCTGTGGACGGCCCTATCGATCCCGTATTGGCCTCTTTAGCCACCTTAAAGCTCACCGATGAAGGTGATATCCATAATAACTCATATCATTGTATCATAGCTGGATGATTGTCATACTTGATACCGAGTGACAGCAAAATAGTATGTATGTATGTATGTGTATATGTATGTACAGGTATGTTTGTAATATGACATTATGTCGACTATGTATCTTCAATGGTTAACTTGAAGTTGAATCTTACCCCATTGGTCCCGTCTAGAGTGAAGAAGAAGAATAAGAGAGAGAGAGAGAGGTAATTGTAGAGAAAGTGATAAAATAGGGGAAAAGAGACTGACGGAGAGGTAAGGCAAAAAGAGAGAGTGACGAATGAAAGAAAGAAAGAAAATTATATCCGTACCTCCAAAATCTTTTCCGTCACTCGGCACAAATTTAGAATTCACACCTTCCCTGACAAACCACAACACCGCCACAGGCAAACACAGGCCTCGTAAAACTGGCCCCATCACCCCTACCCTTACCATTTGCATACATATATTTAAAGGTCCAATTCATCAGAGAGTTATTTTAGTCGAGCAATTCACTGCATAAAGATATTTCTGAAGCTGGTGAAGAAAATCCCATGAATAAATGCATATTAATTCTCGTTCTCCTATCCCGAGCCCCCCCCCCCCCCCACCGCGAATACCTTTGTTTAAATTCCGGGGGTCCAAGAATGACTTTTTTTTTTATCTGTACATAAAAATTATGACCGTAAGTTGAGTTGAGCCGAGTTAAGCCCAGTTGAGCCAAGCCGAGGTGAGGCGAATTAACTGAAGCTCCATACAGACGATAACCAAACCTCGGTTCATTCATCTGTGAGAACATTTAAATCATCTAATTATAAAACCTGAGATGCAATATTAAAACACCCGGGTTAATAAAAATTATTCTTATAATTTGTAAAAAAAACAAAAACAAAAATGCATCCAAAATCTCGGACCTTATATGACTAACTGCTGAGAATTTGGTGTGACTTCTAAAAATAACTCCGGGTTTGGTGCTGCGGATGCCAAGCAAACTTTCCCATAAATTAAAATTTTCGCAGCTACTACAACACCTCTGGTATTTGGACAAGAATTTTAAATATGGAGACAATTATTTTATAAAAAAAAATATAATACTTTAAGGCTGGATCCAACATATTATATCTAACATCTAACCTAACCTAACTTAACCTGACCTAACATTAACATAACCTAACCTAATATAATCTAACTTAACTTAATCTTAACCTAACCTAACCTAACCTAGCCTAACCTAAGCTAACCTAATTAGACTAACCTTACACTAACCTAACCAAACCACCCTAACACTAACCTAACAAATCCACCCTATCACTGACTTAACCTAACCTAACTATTCTAGCACTAGCACTAACCTAACCTAACCTAACCTAACCAAACCACTACCAATATTTAATCATCATGTGAAAAAAGTTGGGGGGGGGGGGATCTTAATGTAATCCAAAGATGTTGTACATATAAACCTTAGTTCCATATATTTATACAACACAATGACAACCGGTGTCCGGATAACGAAAGGGTTGTGAGAAATAAACAACATTCAATATGGCGCCATCACTTAGCACTAAAGAAAAAAGTAAACCTTCACTATGGCATTAAAATACAATGAGACTCTACCTTAACGTATAATACATCCGCTTAATATTAGTGTACAGAATTAACCTATAGAAAGTTCTTTGTCAGACCCACAAAAATTAAAAAACGCGTGACGTCTGTTGCTCGGCCACTATACGGTTACCATAAGAACATAAAAAAATAAGGAGTCTGCAATAGGCCGGTTGGCCTGTGCATGGCAGCTCCTGTCGAGAGCTACTACCACTCTCCATCATCCATGAATCTGTCTAGCCTCCTTTTGAAACTTTCCAGAGATCCTTCACTTACTAAAAGTTGCTAAGCTTGTTCCACTCATCCACCACCCTATTTGTGAACCAGTTTCTTCCTATCTCTGTCCTAAACCTAAACTTATCCAACTTGAATCCGTTGCTCCGAGTCCTATCCTGCTCGGATATTATAAGAACTTTATCTATATCCCCTTTATTGATTCCTTTCACCCACTTAAATACTTCTATCATATCTCCCCACACTCTTCGTCTTTCTAGGGAATGCAAGTTAAGTTTCTTTAACCTATCCTGATATGGAAGGTTTCTAAGTCCCGGAATCATTTTTGTCATTCTTCGCTGCATCGACTCTAGTGAATTTATATCCATTCTATAATAGGGGCACCAGAACTGAACCGCATAATCGAGGTGCGGCCTGACTAGCGCAAGATATAGTTGCAATAAGACCTCTGCACTATTGTTACTTACACTTCTAGATATAAAACCCAATACTCTGTTTGCCTTATTTCGAACATTAACGCACTGTTTTCTAGGCCGTAGGTCCGGGCTTACAAGTACCCCTAGGTCTCTTTCACAAGTCGACTTCTCTAGGTTGATGTTGTTCAGGCTGTATACATTATAAGTATTTGTTCTCCCAATATTAAGTACGCTGCACTTGCTGGTGTTGAATTTCATTTGCCATTTTTCAGACCACCCCTGCAGTTTATTTAGATCCTCCTGTAATGCATTTGCATCCTGCCCTGAATTAATTTGCCGCCCTAGTTTGGTGTCATCCACAAACTTGCTTATGTCACTGCTGATCCCAGTATCTAGATCGTTTTGTAGATTATGAACAAGAGTGGGCCTGGTACTGACCCCTGGGGAACCCCACTGGTTACACGGCCCCACTCAGATTTAACACCATCTTCGCTGACCCTCTGCGTTCTATCGGTGAGCCATGATTTATCCAATTTAAGACTTTCCCCTCGATACCATGAGCCTTAATTTTTCTCAGAAGCCTCAGATGCGGTACTCTGTCAAATGCTTTGCTAAAGTCTAAGTAAATAACATCGTAATTTTAGTCATTATCTACTACCTCGAAGACTTTCCTAAAAAACGTTAGCAGATTTGTTAGACAAGATTTTCCCTTTGTAAACCCATGTTGTGAGTCGTAGATTAATTTGCTTTTCTCTAGATGCGATCGGATGCTATCTGCTATAATTGATTCAAGAAATTTCCCCACTACTGACGTCAAACTGATCAGCCGGTAATTTGACGTTGATGCTCTGTCTCCCTTTTTGAATATGGGCACTACATTTGCCTGTTTCCACAAGTCTGGCACAACTCCAGTGTCTAATGATTTTGTAAATAAGTTTACGAGGGGTCCGCTAATCTGTTCCCTACATTCTTTCAAGACTCGAGGGAAAATTTCATCGGGTCCTGGGGATTTTGTTTTCTTTAGTTTATTTATCTTCTTAAGAACATCCTCTTTTCTGATAGTGATATTCTTTAATTTCTCTTCTTCCTTTCCCTTAAATATCAGTTCCACCTCTGGAATTTCATCTCAAATTTCTTCTGTGAAAACTGATAAGAAGTGGCTGTTCAATGCTTTGCTTATTTCTTCACTGCCATTTATCACTTATCCCCTCCCTGACTTTAAAGGCCCAACTTTGTCCTTGACCTTTGTCCTATATTCCTGGAAAAATCCCTTGGGATTCGCCTTGGATTCTCTTGCTATTTTGATTTCATAGTCTCTCTTTGCTTTCCTTACATTTTTCGTAACATTCCTAGATAGTTCATTATACCTGTTTCTGAGTTGCTCCTCCCCTCCCTTTAATTTCTTATATATTCCTTTCTTTATTTCTATGTCATGTTTAAGTTTTCTGGTCATCCACTTTGGCTCATTCTTATTTGACCTAATTTTTCTGTATGGTATATTTTATTCTTGTGCTTTATGTAGTATACTAGTGAATATATTATAGTCATGATCAATTGTTGTGTCATCTATGACCTCACCCCTTCCTACTGGGAACTGACGTGACTGTTCCCAGGTGACCTCACCTAGGTACCTTCTTAACCCCTGATAATCCGCCAACCGAAAGTTTGGGACTCTGACCATATTGTTATTGTTTTTCGTTTCCCAATTTAGGGTGAAACCTGATTTCTCTGTGATCACTGTTACCTAGTTCTTCCCCTATTGTGATATCTCTGATAATATTTTCTTTATTTGTTAATACTAGGTCTAATATATTGTCACCTCTAGTAGATTCTGTAAATAGTTGTTTCAAAAAAATGTCCTGTACTGTGTCTAGGAAGTCTTCAGAATCATAGTCGCCTACAATGTTGTCCCAGTCAATATTTCTGAAGTTGAAATCCCCCATAATGCATAGGTTGTTATATTATGCTGTCCTACTCATTTCCTGCCTTATGGGGCTGATCTGCTTCTTTGTCAAGACTTGGGGGGCCTGTAAATCACTCCCATAATTAGTTTTTCTCTTCCTTCGGTGATTTCTACCCACACAGACTCGGTTCCTATTTCACCGTTTATTGAATTATTAATACAACATTTTAATGTATTCTTGACGAAGAGTGCGACCCCCCCCCCCCCCTTCCTACCTTCCCTGTCCTTGTGAAAAAGGTTGTACCCTTCTATGTGGTACTCTGATAAAAAAATTTTGCTCGCCAGATTCATCCAAGTTTTGGTGATTGCTATGACGTCAACATTCTCGGTACATACAACCGCTCTCAGCAAGTCTATTTTATTTCTAACGCTCCTACTGTTTGTATAGTATACATTTAAACCTACCCTTCCCTGGTCCTGTTTTACCCCTTGTCCTGAGCAACTAATTTTACTTCCCAGGACCTGCTTGTTTTTTGACTCCCACTTTCCCCGACCTCTCTCTGCTGGCGAACCCCCCCCCCCCCCTCTCGGAGTGACAATTTCACTCTCCAGGGATGCAGACAACGTCTTTACCCCCTCACGAGACAAGTGTACTGCGTCGCGACAGTACAGGTAGTCGTTGCCATAGAATCGTTGCCAGTTATCAATGAATGCCCAACCATTGTTTGCACAATGTTTTTCCAGTCGGCAATTTATAGCAATTGCCCTGGACAGCCATTCACGACCAACCCCTCTTCTAGGCAAGACACCACATACTATCGGGATCCCTTCCCTATCTCTAATGTTCCCCAGCGCCTCCCTATACCTCTTGAAAAGTTCCTCACTCCTAACCTTACCTATGTCGTTTCCTACCACACTAAGACACACGGCTGAGGTGATCAATAGCACACACTGACATGTTGCTCCACAAAACTTCCCCTGCTGGTCACTAACTCTGAAGGTGGTGACGTCAGAGATGTTGACCTCGATTCGGTCTTGGTTTCCTGTGAGTCAATTAATTAGTCGATGCCACTAATAGGTTAAAGGTGGTGATCCATCACTTGGTGGTGGTGATGATGATGATGATTATGATGATGGTACTTGATGATGGTGGTACTTGATGATGGTACTAACAATAATACACAACATAACAACAACACTACTATTACTACTACTACTACTACTACTACTACTACTACTACTGAATGCAGCATAGATCTGCGGCTCAACTAATTTAACACAGATAGGATAGCTTCTTATGTATTAGGATATTTAATATTAAGGTAAATAAATGGGGGCGAAGGTGTGGCTATTGGGGGAGGCTGGAGGCCACGTTAAAAAAAAAAAAAAAAAAAAAAAAAAAAAAAAAAAAAAAACTACTACTACTACTACTACTACTACTACTACTACTACTTTTTTAACGTGGCCTCCAGCCTCCCCCAATAGCCACACCTTCACCTCCATTTTATTACCTTAAAATTAAATATCCTAATACAACAGTAGCTATCCTAGCTGTGTTGAGTTAATTGAGGCGCAGATCTATGCAGCATTCAGTGACTGTTGCCTCACAGTCAATGTCTGCAGCCGTTGTCGGCTTTGGGACCGAAGATATTGTTCCCCTGAGGCAAAGCAATGCAGACCTAAGCAGAGAGAAGGATAGTCGACATCTCAACCAGGCTGTAGCGTAACTTCTGGGCTGCTGCTTCCGTTCCGATAACACCTCCGCGAGTCTGGCGTAGAAACATCTTGCTCTTGGTCCCATCCCACCAGAGGATGTGAACACGCGAGGAGTGAAGCTGCCTTGATCAACGTTCTGACCTCTCTCCCCTTATACCCTGTTCTTGTCATACTCGTTCCTAATATGTGCAGTAGGGTGTGTCAATTTAGGGGGTGAACTGGCTAAATTGAAAATCGAGTAATTTGGTAGCAATTTATTGTAGTCTTTAAGCATGCAAAACAATATTCTGGCATAAATTTTTTTTTATAATAAGTCCTACCTACATCAAATGGATTTTTAAATGTACATATTTGTGAATTTATAACATAACCAGCGTTTGCACACATGTTACTGTTTCAAGTTTCAAATTATTATATTTTATTATCCGTAGTCTATTTGAAAGTAACCAATGCCTTCATACTCTCTTTGCTTTGGTTTCTTGTTATCAGTAGTCTGCTTGCTATTTGTGCTTTGATGTAACCTTCTCGCCTCTCGTGGCTGTAAACATGGCCCGCTGCTTCTGTGACCATTTTCACACATCTCTCCACACTTTGAGTGTGGGAAGGCCACTTCGGCACCTGCATTGGAGTCTCTTTAAGGTTTCTCAATTCTTGGCTAGTTAGACTTGATGTCAATGGTGGCTCTAAGACTTCCAAACTCAAGTCAACCAATTCTGACAATTTGGTGGCATTGACGTTTATTGGGGGAACTTTTCTTGAATGAAACGAACAGTCTCCCAACTGGTCGTCATCTATTAGCGTTCCTCTAATCTTTAGAATGACTTCTACAGCCTCGGTTCGGAGATTGGTACATTGACTGCAAAGCATTGCTTGCAAAACTGCTTCTGATCGAGCATACCAAGCGGACCTTCTTGCCACAGGTAACACGATGTCCCTCACTACCTTCCTCTGTGTTCTTACTAGCTGCAATTGAAACAAAAGGTGATTGGGCCCATCCACCCACATAGGATTAAGTTTCACACTAAACCACTGGGGAAGATAAACTCCAATAATAAATTCAACAATTAACCTCAAATTCTTCAGCACTTTGCCCTTCAATTCGTGTTTGGAAATCCAAATCCTGCAGAAACGAAGAGCTGTAGTTAACCAACGGCTGTGACTGACAGGTCCAATCTCCAAGAGAGCCAATGACTGAGGCACTTCTCCTGATCTTATTGCTTGGGCAATACGATAAGCATAGGATTGATCTGTGCTGAGATCTTTGATGACTCCTTCAGACAACGCCGGAAGGGGAGGGCCAACTTCGACCTTTGGAAAGGTTGTATTTATTTCTAGTTGTGTTGCTTCATCCAGCATGATGCCAAGGGGACCTGACCACTTGTTGTTGCTCTTTGTAGGACCATCAAGTTCCTGGATGAGATGACGAAGAGGTAGCTCGCCTGTATGTAAATCACATACAATCCAAACAAGTCTTCTTCCTAGTTTTTTCTCTAAATGCGTCATTACACCCCCCTGCCATCCGGTGTTCACTGCAGTTGAATCTCCACCAACAGCCTGCAGTGAACTGCCAAGTCCTCTCTCCTGAACCCAACATAAAATATGATCAGCAATGACCTCTGCATGTTTCTTCCCTTCTACTTCAGTTTCGGGAGCAAAGTGAAACAAAAACCGACCACCAGGCTCAGAACAGACAGAGTAGTGTTCTTCTTTGATGAGACCTGGAAACTTTCTGTTCACTCCCTCTACTTCTAGCAAAACTTTTGTGTCATCTATTCTTCCATCAAACAAAAGACAGGAGAGCCCTCCCTCGCTTAAATCTTGTTCATGCTGATCAGATATTTCCTTCATTATTTTTTCTTGTGCTCTTCTAATTTTATTATGATCTATCACCAAAGATACATCCTCTCGGCTGATGAGGCCTGCATCTATCCAAGCGGCAGTTGCAATTTCTGCAGCCTCACGAAGTCCAGCATGGTGGCGAATACTAGCTAAAGCAATGTTTGAAATATTTCTTGTGTTGTATTTCATTTTCTTTGGTAAAGGTTCAGATGGCTCTTTGGAACTATCATCTGATGTTGCTTCCTGTTCATCAGAAGAACTATCAAAGAAGTGATAAACATCTTGACACAGCTCTTCCTCTCTTTGGATGGCTTCTTCACTCTTCATTTTCTTCTTTTGTTCCCTCTCTCGGATTTGTTCTCTCTTCTTGGCATTAGCAATCTGCTTCTTTGTTTCTGAATAATCTATTGAACCCATTTGCATACTTCCTTAGCCTTCTGCCTTTGTCCTCTGTGCCTTTATAAATTCAAGCTCTAAAACAGGGATCTTCTTTTCACGAGGACAACCACAATCAATGTGGGAATTATTTTCTCTCTTACCTGAGTGAGAACAGTTGGATTCAGAACATAATTGTATGGAGCACTTGCAGGTCAAAATGTCAAACAGAGTATCAAGTGTGTGCAGAAATTCATTTTTCCTGGCCAAGTTTCCTTTACCAAGTGATGTTTCAACTGCTTTGTGCCATAATTTCGTTAGTTTTAGCTCAATAGTTCGACACTGATTAATCACAGGTGGTTTGAATAGTGCATTAGCTTTTGTCCATTGATGCAGAAGAGGGACTATCATGTCATTTATGAGTTCTTTATCTGTATAGTTCCTTCTGTCCTTTGCATTTTTTTCTCGAAGGAGTAACCCTAATCTTAGCATGTCTCTCACTGTTGGAAGTTCTGATACAGGAAGCTCCTTCTCTTTACCAACTAGCAGGCTCAAGTGGGTTGACAACTGACTTCTTGTCTTCAATTTTGACATCTTCACACTATCTGACAAATAGAAAAATATTTCAATGTTTCATAATTCAATTGTTGTTTCAAAAAATATCAATTTGTTTATCAAAAATGCTGTAACAGAAATAACATAATAATTTCTTAGAACATAATGTTTTATACAATGATATAAGTAACTGCGACAATAATTAAAATGTAGAATTCGTCTGGTAGAGTAGGTGCAAGTGCAATGAGAGCAAACCACCGTCTATGATATCTAGAAGGAGAGTGAGCCGGGCGCCTTATCCTCACGTTTGGTACAAGTCAAAACAAGAATTAAACTGTCCCACACGGAGAGCCTGTTCATGTTCATGTTCTGACATGCATATTGTACACAAGCTATAGAACCATAAAATACTCCATAATCCATATGCTTACATGAGATTAGTTAATATCAAGTGAATAATTCTAATCAAGTCTCATTAATTTGTTGAAATACTGATATTTGAAACTTTAAGGTATAATTGATGTAGGTGAGGGTTATTTCAATTCATTTTTGTTTGCTAATCTCAAGTTTAGACATAAAGAGGCACAATATTTTGACTACCAAATTTGATTTTTAACATGTTGACAAAATTGACACACCCTAATGTGCAGCCTCAAGAGCTATGTTATGGTGACATGCGGCCATGGGATCGAAAATCCTTATGTCCAAGAAGGCTCGCTGTCCCCGCGTCCAGAATCCTCGAGCACTGACGTCCACACGGGCTTCGTTGGACAATTGATCTTGATGTTGTGCAGTGTAGCTTTGCGGTTGACTATGTTGAATGCGTTGGAAGCGTCAACCAGATGTACTGCCTCGCAATCACACTGCTCAAATACCTTTCTCATGGCGTGAATAGCAGCTTCACCCACAGCCTGATGGCCAGCACATAATTGCAGGTTCCCTGCAGCTGCGCTGACATCATCAATGACTACATCCATTATACAATTTCCAACGATTTGTCTCAGCACTTCCCCCACCCCTCTAGGCCAACATCCTGGATTTTTGTTAAGAGGGATGAGGCGGCAAGCCGTCAGAGCTTGTAGGAGATGGAAGCATAAGGCTGCTAGCTTCTTGCAAGGGCGTCGGTGGTATTGCAGAGATCACTTGCAGAGTCACCAATCTTATTAGTGCTGAGGATGACTCTCCACCCTTTTGCATCCAGGCCTGAAGGGCCGGTCCCTCCCTGTGTCTTCAGTGCTTTTTTTCTCATCATTCCCTCAGTTATTTTCTCGAACAGGACAGCGTTTGGAGGGACATAGTCACCTGGGAACCTGATGCCTTCCTCTTCACTTGCAGGGGGATGTTTTTCCTTCAGTTGCTGTAATGTTTATTGGTAGCACACCACCTGGGGATTCCTCTGTGAGAGATCTTACCGCCAAGGACACTTTTCCCACAGCCATCTTGTTGCCAAACTTTCTGGAAGCAACCTCTACTACAACTACTATTACTATTACAATTTTTTTTTTCAATGTGGTCTCCAGCCTCCCCCAATAGCCACACGTTCGCCATCATTTTATTACAGTAATAATAAATACCCTACTACAAAAGTAGCTACCCTGGCTGTGCTGAATTAGTTAAACTGCATATCTATGAGACATTCAGTTACTGTTTCATCATAGTCAACCAAGATGCAACGTAACTTTGGGGCTGCTGCTTATGTTCGGATAACACCTCTGTGAGTTGTACATAGAAACATCTTGCTCTTGGTCTCATCCAACCAGAGGTTGTGAGCACCAGAGGAGTGAACCTGTCTTGATCAACAATCTTAATTTTCTTTACACAAGCCCTATTCTTGTCGTTCGCCTCGAGAGATAGGTTACGGTGAGAGGCTGCCATAGGGTCGATTATCCTGACGTCAAAAACGACTCGCTGTCCCCGTGTCCAGAATCCTTGAGTGCTGACATCCCCTTATATCTATACGATCTCCACACATTTTATTTACCTAACTATCGTAATACAAAAGTAGTATATTATACTACTACTACTAAGACCACTACTATAACAACCACTACTGCTACTTTTTTGAAGTGAGCTACTACTACTACTACTACTTTTTTTTTTTTTTTTTTTTTTTTTCGTGGCCTCCAGCCTCCCCCAATAGCCACACCTTCGCCACCATTTATTTACCTTAATATTAAATATCCTAATACATAAGAAGCTATCCTGTCTGTGTTAAATTAGTTGAGCCGCAGATCTATGCGGCATTCAGTGACTGTAGCCTCATAGTCAATATCTGCAGCAGTTGTTGGAGTAGGGGCAGAAGCTCTCGTTCCCCTGAGGCAGAGCAAAGCCGACCGAAGGAGAGAGAAGGACAGTCGACATCTCATCCAGGCTGTAACATAACTTCTGGGCTGCTGCTTCTGTTCGGAGATCAGCTCCGCGAGTCTGGCGTAGAAACATCTTGCACTTGGGCCCATCCCACCAGAGGTTGTGAACACTAGAGGAGTGAAGCTGCCTTGATCAACATTTTGTATTCTCTCCCCACATGCCCTTTTCTTGTCGCTCTCGTTCCTCCTATGCGCAGCATCGAGAGCTAGGTTACGGTGACAAACGGCCATGGGATCAAAAATCCTGATGTCGAAGAAAGCTCGCTGTCCCCGCGTCCAGAATCCTCGAGCACTGACGTCCACATGGGCTTCGTTAGAAGTGTTTGAAGTCCTATGTTGGAAGATCTCGCCATCCAGTGGAAGAAGGGTCGGTTCTACCATGACGTCCCGGCAGATTTCCTTCAACATATTTGCTGTGAGATCCCTTACCTCGTCATGCCTCATGCATATGAAGCCCCCCTTCTTGCAAATCATGGCGTGATCGCCATCATAGGAAAAGCCACACACGCATTGGGAGGGCAAACCATCTACTGGCCAACCGTACCTTAGAGCAATGGCATCTGTAAATTCTTGTTTGTTAAGGCTGAAACCATTTGCCCTTATCGGTAACGTAGTTAACCAGTTCGAGGCGTCCACCTCCTGCGCTATAGCTACTTTTTTTGTCAAATTTTCTGGAACCTGCAGCAATAGTTGCTGCAACACGTCATTTTGGCAGTGCTGCCGATCTGTTGTAATGGACCTACGGATCGTATTAACTTCGCTGGTGTCCACTTCCCCTGTTGCATTCTGGGCTATTATGTGGTCAGTGAGGGCTGCCGTGAGCTTAAGTGAATTTTGATGTTCAGAGTCAGCAATCTCCTCTGGATTAGTTAGTCCCATCCCTCCCAGTTTTGGTGGAAGTGCAAGAAGTGTTCTTTCTGCTCGGGTTAAGTCAGGATGTTTCACTAATTTGGGAATGAACTTGACACTGATTGCTTCTTCCAAAGGGTGGAGGAGGGGTCCGATCTCAGGGATGGTACGCATCAGGTAGTTCCAACGATGCTTGACTCCATGGGTGAATGCTGCAAAGGCCGCATGTGGCTCTGTGTTGGCAATCCCCGATAGAGCTTGGATTTCGCTAACCCACTCATTCACCTTTCCCGCTACGTACTGGGTCTTGAAGTCCGTAGTGCCAATTACTGCGCCTAGATGTCTTTGGCCATCCTTAGTTATTTTGACCTCACTTTCGCCGAAAACCTCCAAAGCCCGATCATAATGATCTGGCTTCACGATGAGGAAGGATTTGCTGGCGTTTGGGTGGTACCCTATTTGTGGACCTCTTGATGTTACCAGGTCCCACCACTTTCTGATGTCCTCCACTTTTCCTGCTCCTGTGAGGTCATCAGCATATGCCACTTGTTTGACCCCAGTTGTTTCAAACTTTATTTCTTGTTGGAGCACTGATAGGCCTATTGCATACATTGCCATTGCAATGGGGTCCCCCTGTGTTGTTCCCTCAGTCGACTGTAGGATGGTATCACCTCGTAGAGCCTTGTTGTTTACAATGTAGAGGTCTGATGGATTCCTATACGAATTTTCAACATACATCGCAAAGCTAGGACACTTGATCTTGATGTTGTGCAGTGCAGCCTTGCGGTTAAGTATGTTGAATGCGTTTGAAGCATCCACCAGGAGAACGGCCTCGCAATCACGCTGCTCAAATATCAATCTCATGGCGTGAATGGCCGCCTCCCCACCAGCCTGGTGGCCAGCACACACTTGTAGGTTCCCTGCTGCTGCCCTGACATCGTCCTTTACCACTTCCATTATGCACTTTCCGATAATCCGCCTCAGCACTTCCCCCACCCCTATAGGTCTACATCCTGGTTTCTTTTCCAGAGGAATAAGGCGGCAGGCCGTCAGGGCCTGGAGGTGATGGCAGCAAGAGGATGCAAGCTTTCTTGCAAGGGCGGCAATGGCAGTGCAGAGATCGCTTGCTACAGGGCCAAACTTGTTTGTGCTGAGGATGACTCTCCAACCGTTTGCATCCAGACCTGAAGGGCCGGCTCCTCCACGAGTCTTCAGTGCCTTTTTCCACACCATCTCTCCTGTTATTTTCTCGAACAGGACAGCATTTGGTGGGATATAGTCACCCGGGAGCCTGATGCCTTCAACTTCACTTGCAGGGGGATGTTTCTCTTTCAATAGTTTTAATGTCTCTCTGTTTATTGGCATCACCCCATCGGAAGATTCCTGAGTGAGAGATCTTACCGCGAGAGACACTTTTCCCACACGCATTTTGTTTCCAAATTTTCTTGCCACGTCATCGGTGTTTTGCTTTCCGTCACCGGTAGATTTTAGTCTCTCCTGCAGTGTTCTTGCTTCACATAGGAGATCATCTAGGGCCCCAGTCCGCCACATTGTCAATCTTCTCTTCATTGCTGCCACACTTCCTTTGTGCTTAGCCTTTGTGTGTGTCCTCTGACAAAATAGATGTGGTATTATTGCCAGTATTTGAAGAGCTAGGGGGGCGAGGAAGCGGTCCTGAGTGTAATCAGTCATGAAGTAAGTCATCTCCCGAATCATTTCTTTGGTGGTCGCACACTTGGGTGGTTCAAATAAGTTAGCGGGCGACCACTTGACAATTTCTGAGTAGGTTTCTTTGACCCATACGCCTGCATTTTCCATCGACATCCCTTTCCACTGAGGCGGCTGTCTCTCATTCTCCTCCTGGACACCTGCTACTGAGGGAGCAGCATTTATTAGTACTACATTTTCGGGTTGAGTAAACTCAATGCTATCATTTCGGATATCATCGGGTGGTTGGGTCCCGGCGATATCCACTGTGGCCGCCTGTGTCGGCTCCCTGCCACGTGGGTTCCGACACTGGTCCTAGCTTCCTGCAATCCACACATGAACGGTTGTTTCTCGCACAAAGACAATTTGTGCAGTTTTGGTACGGGCTAGCACAGACGCAGCAAAGACTGTTGCCAGGCATAGTGACCAGCACCTTGGGCGACAGATATTTCCGCCTCCGACCTCTGCTATTGGGCCCATACGGACGAAGAAACTAGATCTTATGCGTATGAGGCACAGAGGTGACGGCCTGGCCTGCGGTGTCCGAGTAGTAAGGGCATACGCGCGCGTGTGGTTGTGTCGGGCACCCCCCATGTGGGCGATAATCCACACATGAGAATAATCCACTGGGAGCAAGAATTGTCACACCTAACACTTGATTATGTCACTTTGGTAGAGATAGCCACCATTTCTATGGTCTCGCTGATGTAACATTAGTTATATATACTCACATGGTCAGCCGGCACTACATGGAGTGGCCGTTACTTGAGGCGACCGAAAGCGCGAGGCACTTGGCCCCATAGGGGCGAGAGTCGCGATGCCACCCTTGCTAGGGTAGGCCTATCGACACACTGGCACTGACACTTGGCAACTCCAGCCACCCACCATTCAAACACGCACAGGCTTACTTGAAGATCGCCGGTGAACACGAGCAATATTTGCGTTTAATGTCGTAAGGAATGAGAATAACCGTCGGCGATGATGCTCAAGGTGACATCCAACGTTCATCGACACACTGTGAAATTCTCGCTCCCACAAACTGAGTATATCCCCACTAATAACACTTTAAATCAGGGAAGGCACCCCAACACACCCACGCCGCCCGGCCCTACTACTACTACTACTACTAATAATAATAATAATAATAATAATAATAATTATAATAATAATAATATACTCTCAAGGGGTCAACTCTCCTCAATGGCGCATAACACGAACCAAACACCAAAGAAAAATTCAACTTCTCTCTCTCTCTCTCTCTCTCTCTCTCTCTCTCTCTCTCTCTCTCTCTCTCTCTCTCTCTCTCTTACACACACCGGCACACACAGGTCACACTCATACCTGTGAGAAACAGAGGAAAATATAAACAAATTCTTTCCGCGTCTCAGGGTTGCAGTAGCATGCAAGTGCAACAAAAGATACACGCGGGGAAGTGGCAGTATTCTCACCTTTCATTATTGTTGAATGTGGCAACACGGTCATTGTAGCTGCTCTCTCTCTCTCTCTTTCCCACCTTCCTTACTTCTCCCTGTCTCTCTTTCCCTCTCATCTTCACCCTCTCTCTATCTCCTCTTCCTTCTTTCATCTCTCTCTTTCCTACTCACTCCTCACTGTCTCCCTCTCTCTCCCCTCCAGCCATCCTCACCCCTCACTCCTACCTTTCTCCAGTTCCTCCTCTCCTTCTCTCTCGCCCTCCTTCCTAGCTACCAAAAACTCGGCAATAATTCACACTAGCGGGCTGAGACTGCACCCTCCCAGCGAATTATTAAACGTTGTGAGTCGCCCACACCAAGAGGGAATACTTCTGCCCTGGGAATATAGCGAGAGGGTTGTGCGGCGATAAATTGTGATATTTATTCCATTCCTTCCTCTCATCTCCCCCTGGCAGGAATGTTGGTGTTACAGTGGTTGTGTGTGTGTGTGTGTGTGTGTGTGTGTGTGTGTGTGTGTATTAGGCCGGAAAGGACAATGGCACTGCTATGTCTCAGATTAATTAGTACTTCGAATACCTGGCTAGAACTAAACTACTACTACTACTAACTACTACTACAGCAACAACAACAACAACAACTACTACTACTACATTTTAACGTGGCCTCCAACCTCCCCGTACAGCCACACCTTCGCCACTACTACTAGTACTACTACTTTTTTTTTAATGGCCTCCAGCCACCCCCAATAGCCACACCTTCGCCACCATTTTATTACCTTAATATTAAATATCCTAATACATAAGTAGCTATCTTAGCTGTGTTGAGTTAGTTGAGCCGCAGATCTATGCGGCAGCAGTGGCTGTTGCCTCATAGTCAATATCTGCAACTGTTGTCGGCTTTGGGGCCGACGCTCTCGTTCTACTATTACTACTACTACTACTACTTCTACTACGCCACCTTGTCTCTCTTCCACTACAGAGACAATACCTTCAGTCTTTCAGCAACAGGATCTGCATGAGACTATCCCCTCAAAGTCATCCTAAGCCGTTATGAAGGCACACACACACACACACACACACACACACACACACACACACACACACACAGCATTTAGTGTTGCACCGTGACCTCTTGCAACGTTTAGCCCAATTTACTAAATATGTTAAAGAGGTGTGGATAGCCCTTGCAAATAGGTCGGTCAAGGAGTGGGTTTGGTGAAGTTAGGTTAGGTGTGGGTGGGTCCTTGCCTCGATATTAGCATGATTTAGCCCACCACACGTTCACCACAGTGGTTGTACTAATACCGTGCTCTACTAAAGTGCCTTATTACTGGGACCAAATGTTGGTGGTTGGCTGTTGTCAGGAGTCGGGTTAACTGAGGTAAGTTGGAGACCGGTTAGCTGTGGCCAGAAGTTAGGTTAGCTGTGGTCAGAAAAACTCTGATTAGCTGTGATCAAGAGATGGGTCAGCTACGGTCAGTATTACTCGGTTTAGCTGTGATGAAAAAAAGTTAGTAGATGTGAATGTGACCCATAGGCGTGACTTTCCGTTAGGGACAGTGTGGATACAACACGCTTTATAGTACTAACCCTTCGGTACACAAGGAGTCACTGGGGCCAGTACTGCACAAGACCACAAACACTTCCCCAAGTTGTAAACTTAGGTACCCATTTAACTGGGAGTGTCCGGAGATCGAACCCCCGATCCATGGAACAGGAGGTGAATGCGGTATCCATTCGACTGCTGCACTCCGTGGTTGAAGTTATACAGCGAGGAGAGAGAGAGAGAGAGAGATGTTAATCAAAATGAATCACCTTACGGGGCTTTTATACTAGCGAGGCTGCCCAACACGAGATAAACTTAGTAATGCCAGACAAAACATCCTCATCTCAAGAGGACCTCGCACGCAATGCTGAGTAGCGTATAGCGAACTTAGTTCCACTGCTGCTAAAATAATGTACATTACTAGTGGTATGTTCAGTCTACACAGTCTCCCAACTCAGGGTATGAAAAAATACGTACTATATGAGTCAAAACACACAGCAACATACACACAATAAGTTTTTGCCAAAGCTCTTGGTCAATATTACTGTATGTCCAAATTTCAGAACCTCCCTTTGAGAATTCGTATCCTCGGCACTGCGCTCAGCAACTATATACGGCATGTGAGAGAGAGGGTGTACAATACTTGGTAACTGGCGTAATAATGCACAATTGTACACAAACTTTAACAACACCATTATCCACCATCATACACTGTCGAGAATATAGGCATCACCTTTACTTCCAGTCTTACCATGATAAACTTCAACACAAGTCTAGCCCAAACTGCTTCAATGACGCTTAGAGCCGGACCCTACTTTACTAATGAACAGTTGGCAACCATTTATGTAAGTCACGTGCGTTCCCAGTTGGAATACTGCTGTCATCTGAGGGCTGGGTGTAGTGTTGGGGCACTGTGGACTGAGTATAGTGTTGGGGCACTGTGGACTGGGTGTAGTGTTGGGGCACTGTGGACTGAGTGTAGTGTTGGGGCACTGTGGACTGAATGTAGTGTTGGGGCACTGTGGACTGAGTGTAGTGTTGGGGCACTGTGGACTGGGTGTAGTGTTGGGGCACTGTGGACTGAGTGTAGTGTTGGGGCACTGTGGATTGAGTGTAGTGTTGGGGCACTGTGAACTGAGTGTAGTGTTGGGGCACTTCGCCTCATCGAGTCCGTGAAGAAACACGTCATCAAAATAATCAACAATAGTGACCTTACCAGAACAGTTCCAGCACGACACAATGGTAGGAATATCTCATCGTTTTAGCTACGGTACAGACACATTCATAGCTGGGATGGGCCATGACTTTTCTCGTGATATTGCACTTTGTCTACCCAAAACTCATTTATAACCAGAGTAACACTGTATCAAGCGCCCTGACTCACTGTTTATTTTTTAATGTAACCTCCACCAGCTCAAATCAACCTGCTACAAATACCTCCAGTTTCTAGTGAAGGGACGCCTCGGTTGACAGATTTTACAACGACACTTGTCTGATCTCTCGAAGCGTTTTTTAAATTTAATATAGTAATCACAAAAACCTCGACGTACTGTGGGAAAAAAAAGGATGAAGGATATATGTGGACAAAAATATCAATAAAACTTAAAATAAAGAGATGTCAAGAGGATAAAGTAACTAGAATTCTACAAATTCTACAAATAAAACCAGTTCTAGATAGTTCAGTATACAACGAATTTATACAACGCTGGACCGATTCTTTATAATAGTGATACCTTTAATAAGTAACACTTAGTTTTCTATAATCGACAACCCCACGAGATGACAAACTTCAATACGAGCTGGATATAAAAATATTTTTTTAAACATCACGAGTGTAGGCTCTTCCTATTGGTCAACTGGAAAGGATTGGGTTTAATGTTAACTTACTTCAAGTGAATAAAAACCGTCTGTAGAAGAAAACATTGGAAAGTTGTTTACACTCCGTTGCAGCGAGTGGACACAGCAGCCTCGTAAAGTGTATAGAATATGTGTCGTAATTTAGTTAGGAATTGTATAAACAGCTTGGAAAACACTGCTTAGTGTTCCTACTGCCGGCAACACACACACACAGCGGGCGACTGTACCACATGTCTCATACTGTGGTGCCTGGACTACCATACTGTGGTGCCTGGACTACCATGTTGTGGTGCCTGGACTACAATGTTGTGGTGCCTGGACTACCATACTGTGGGGCCTGGACAACCATACTGTGGTGCCTGGACTACCATGTTGTGGTGCCTGGACTACCATGTTGTGGTGCCTGGACTACCATACTGTGGTGCCTGGACTACCGTACTGTGGTGCCTGGACTACCATACTGTGGTGCCTGGACTACCATACTGTTGTGCCTGGACTACCATGTGTGTTGTGATCTACCATTTTGTGTTGTGATCTACCATACTGTGTTGTGATCTACCATGCTGTGTTGTGATCTACCATGCTGTGTTGTGATCTACCGTGCTGTGTTGTGATCTACCATGCTGTGTTGTGATCTACCATGCTGTGTTATAAGAACATAAGAGCATAAGAAAATAAGGAGTCTGCAATAGGCCGGTTGGCCTGTGCATGGCAGCTCCTGTCGAGAGTTACTACCACTCTCTATCATCCATGAATCTATCTAGCCTCCTTTTGAAACTTTCCAGAGTTCCCGCACTTACTACAAAGTTGCAAAGCTTGTTCCACTCGTCCACCGCCCTATTTGTGAACCAGTTTCTTCCTATCTCCCTCCTAAACCTAAACTTATCCAACTTGAATCCGTTGCTCCGAGTCTTATCCTGCTCGGATATTATAAGAACTTTATCTATATCCCCTTTATTGATTCCTTTCACCCACTTAAATACTTCTATCATATCTCCCCGCAATCTTCGTCTTTCTAGGGAATGCAAGTTAAGTTTCTTTAACCAATCCTGATATGGAAGGTTTCTAAGTCCCTGAATCATTTTTGTCATTCCTCGCTGCACCGACTCTAGCGAATTTATATCCATTCTATAATAGGGGCACCAGAACTAAACCGCATAATCGAGGTGCGGCCTAACTAGCGCAAGATATAGTTGCAATAAGACCTCTGCACTCTTGTTACTTACACGTCTAGATATAAAACCCAATACTCTGTTTGCCTTTTTTCGAACATTAACGCACTGTTTTCTAGGCCGTAGGTCCGGGCTTACAAGTACCCCTAGGTCTCTTTCACAAGTCGACTTCTCTAGGTTGATGTTGTTCAGGCTGTATACATTATAAGTATTTGTTCTTCCAATATTAAGTACGCTGCACTTGCTGGTGTTGAATTTCATTTACCATTTTTCAGACCACCCCTGCAGTTTATTTAGATCCTCCTGTAATGCATTTGCATCCTGCCCTGAATTAATTTGCCGCCCTATTTTGGTGTCATCCGCAAACTTGCTTATGTCACTGCTGATCCCAGTATCTAAATCGTTTATGTAGATTATGAACACGAGTGGGCCTAGTACTGACCCCTGGGGAACCCCACTGGTTACACGGCCCCACTCAGATTTAACACCATCTACGCTGACCCTCTGCGTTCTATCGGTGAGCCATGATTTTATCTAATTTAAAACTTTCCCCTCGATACCATGAGCCTTAATTTTTCTCAGAAGCCTCTGATGCGGTACTCTGTCAAATGCTTTGCTAAAGTCTAAGTAAATAACATCGTAATTTTAGTCATTATCTACTACCTCGAAGACTTTCCAAAAAAACGTTAGCAGATTTGTTAGACAAGATTTTCCCTTTGTAAGCCCATGTTGAGAGTCGTAGATTAATTTGCTTTTCTCTAGATGCGATCGGATGCTATCTGCTATAATTGATTCAAGAAATTTCCCCACTACTGACGTCAAACTGATCGGCCGGTAATTTGACGCTGATGCTCTGTCTCCCTTTTTAAATATGGGTACTACATTTGCCTGTTTCCACAACTCTGGCACAACTCCAGTGTCTGATGATTTTGTAAATAAGTTTACGAGGGGTCCGCTAATCTGTTCCCTAAACTCTTTTAAGACTGGAGGAAAAATTTCATCCGGCCCTGGGGATTTTGTGTTCTTTAGTTTATTTATCTTCTTAAGAACATCCTCTTTTCTGATAGTGATATTCTTTAATTTCTCTTCTTCCTTTCCCTTAAATATCAGTTCCACCTCCGGAATTTCATCGCAAATTTCTTCTGTGAAAACTGATAAGAAGTAGCTGTTTAATGATTTGCTCGGGGGTGCTGGTGGTAGAGTGGTACCGCTCTTGCCTTCGCAAGCGAGATGTCACGGGTTCGATTCCCGGGCCGGTGGAAGTTGTTTGGACATACTTCCTAGACCCCATTAGTCCCTGTTCACCTAGCAGTAAAGTAGGTACCTGTTGTAATTCGAAAGTTGCGAATTCGTATTCAGGGACAAGTTGTTGGAGCTTCCAATAACTTGATGACATAAACCATTGACTCTTCAGGCTTCTATGCCCTTGACTCTTCAGGCTTCTACGCCCTTAACTCATGAGACATAAAGGCAAGCATGAACTTAGCATGCTTCCCTGTTGGGCACTGTAAACGCTTCTGCGCTTCACCTTACACAAAGATGTAGGGGGGTGCCCAATAAAAAAAAAAAAAAAAAAAAAAAAAAAAAATGCTTTGCTCATGTCTTCACTGCCATTTATCAATTCTCCCCTCCCTGACTTTAAAGGCCCAACTTTGTCCTTGACCTTTGTCCTATATACCTGGAAAAATCCCTTGGGATTCGCCTTGGATTCTCTTGCTATTTTGATTTCATAGTCTCTCTTTGCTGTCCTTACATTTTTCTTAACATTCCTAGATAGTTCATTATACCTGTTTCTGAGCTGCTCCTCCCCTCCCTTTAATTTCTTATATATTCCTTTCTTTATTCCTATGTCATGTTTAAGTTTTCTGGTCATCCACCTTGGCTCATTCTTATTTGACCTAATTTTTCTGTGTGGTATATTTTGTTCTTGTGCTTTATGTAGTATACTGGTGAATATATTATAGTCATGATCAATTGTTGTGTCATCTATGACCTCACCTGTTCCTACTGGGAACTAACGTGACTGTTCCCAGGTGACCTCACCTAGGTACCTTCTTAACCCCTGATAATCCACCAACCGAAAGTTTGGGACTCTGACCATATTGTCATTGTTTTTCGTTTCCCAATTTAGGGTGAACCTGATTTCTCTGTGATCACTGTTACCTAGTTCTTCCCCTACTGTGATATCTCTGATACTCTTTTCTTTATTTGTTAATACTAGGTCTAATATATTGTCACCTCGAGTAGGTTCTGTAATTAGTTGTTTCAAAAAATTGTCCTGTACTGCGTCTAGGAAGTTTTCAGATTCATAGTCGCCTACAATGTTGTCCCAGTCAATATTTCTGAAGTTGAAATCCTTCATAATGCATAGGTTGTTGTATTTTGCTGTCCTACTCATTTCCTGCCATATGGGCTGAGCTGCTTCTTTGCTAAGACTTGGGGGCCTGTAAATCACTCCCATAATTAGTTTTTCTCTTCCTTCCGTGATTTCTACCCACACAGACTCGGTTCCTATTTCACCCTTTATTGAATTATTAGTACAACATTTTAATGTATCCTTGACGAAGAGTGCGACCCCTCCCCCCTTCCTACCTTCCCTGTCCTTGTGAAAAAGGTTGTACCCTTCTATGTGGTACTCTGATAAAAAAATTTTGCTCGCCAGATTCATCCAAGTTTCGGTGATTGCTATGACGTCTACATTCTCGGTACATACAACCGCTCTCAGCAAGTCTATTTTATTTCTAACGCTCCTACTGTTTGTATAGTATACATTTAAGCCTACTCTTCCCTGGTCCTGTTTTACCCCTTTTCCTGAGTAACTAATTTTACTTCCCAGGACCTGCTTGTTTTTTGACTCCCACTTTCCCCGACCCCTCTCTACTGGCGAAACCCCCCCTTCGGAGTGACAATTTCACGCTCCAGGGATGCAGACAACGTCTTTATCCCCTCACGAGACAAGTGTACTCCGTCGCGTCAGTACAGGTAGTCGTTGCCATAGAATCGTTGCCAGTTATCAATGAATGCCCAACCATTGTTTGCACAATGTTTTTCCAGTCGGCAATTAATAGCAATTGCCCTGGACAGCCATTCACGACCAACCCCTCTTCTAGGCAAGACACCACAAACTATCGGGATCCATCCCCTATCTCTAATCTTCCCCAGCGCCTCCCTATACCTCTTGAAAAGTTCCTCACTCCTAACCTTACCTATGTCGTTTCCTCCCACACTAAGACACACTACTGGATTGGTACCCTCCCCTGACAAAACTCTGTCTAACCTCTCGGCTACATGCCCTATCCCAGCCCCAGGAAAACACACCCTAGTCCTACGTTTCCTATCTCTCGCACAAAAAGCCCTATCCATAAACCTCACCTGGCTGTCACCAACTACCACGACCTTACCTGTGGGCAGGGTTTGTACAACTGCCCTTTCCTCTCCTTGATCCATACCGTCCTGCCTCTTCTCTTCCTCTCCAGCTTCCTGCAGCACCTGGTAAGGGTTACTGCACTCCACACCCTGGTCAGCTTTCCTAAGCCTGACCCTAGTCCCTTTGGAGACAACCACTCTCCACGCCTGCTCCTCCTTCGCAGGTGTCCTGCTAGGCAGGACACCTACCTGAAGGAGTTCCGTCCTGAGGGCTTCATTTTTCCCCTTTAGATTGTCATCCTCACTCCTCAACTGCCCCAGCTGCCTTAACAGCGTGGCAAGGAGGTCGTCCTTCCCCACACTCCCCTCCTCTTCCCCCATGACACAACGATCCAAAGCGGCCATTTTCCTTGGTCTCTAACGGGAGCACGATCGGCACGACCTTCTCCAAGCTGTTGTGATCTACCATGCTGTGTTGTGATCTACCATGCTGTGTTATGATCTACCATACTGTGTTGTGATTTACCATGCTCTGTTGTCTACCATGCTGTGTTGTGATCTACCGTGCTGTATTGTGATCTACCATGCTGTGTTGATAATCTACCATGTTGTGTTGTGATCTACCATGTTGTGTTGTGATCTACCATGTTGTGTTGTGGTCTACCATGTTGTGTTGTGAACTACCATGTTGTGTTGTGATCTACCATGTTGTGTTGTGATATACCATGTTGTGTTGTGATCTACCATGCTTTGTTGTGATCTACCATGCTGTTGTGTAATCTACCATGTTGTGTTGTGATCTACCATACTGTGTTGTAATCTACCATGTTGTGTTGTGATCTACCATGCTGTGTTGTGATCTACCATGCTGTTGTGTAATCTACCATGTTGTGTTGTGATCTACCATGCTGTGTTGTGATCTACCATACTGTGTTGTAATCTACCATGTTGTGTTGTGATCTACCATGCTGTGTTGTGATCTACCATGCTGTGTTGTGATCTACCATGTTGTGTTGTGATCTACCATGTTGTGTTGTGATATACCGTGCTGTGTTGTGATCTACGATGTTGTGTTGTGATCTACCATGTTGTGTTGTGATATACCATGCTGTGATGTGATCTACCATACTGTGTTGCGATCTACCATGTTGTGTTGTGATCTACCATGTTGTGTTGTGATATACCATGCTGTGTGAATGAACTCTGGATGTATAACCCATTTTTTCAACTTGTTTTTTATATTGTGTTCATACGAGTATACAGAAGAGAAATGCTTTGATGACAGAACATAAACACAGTTCAAACGCAATAGCCTCGTGAGAGTTGATATAACTCACATTTTATTCAAGTGAGGGCAATGACTTGATCGCTTGAGTATGATAGCTTAACCCCTTGAGTACGATGGCTTAACCCCTAGAGTACGATAGCTTAACCCATTGAGTACGATGGCTTGACCCCTTGAGTAAAATGACTTAATCCCTTTAGTACAATGACTTAGCCCTTGAGGGCTCAATGGATTAAGTCATCGTACTTAAGGCGTTAAGTCATCGCATACAAGGCGTTAAGTCAACGTACTCACTGGGTTGTCATCATGCTCAATGGATTACTTCATTGTATTCAAGGTATTAGGTTATCGTACTCAATGCATTAAGTCATCTTACTCAAGAAGTGAAGTTATCGTACTCAATGTGTTAAGTCGTACTCAAGGCGTTAAGTCAACGTACTGAAGGTGTTAAGTCATCACACTCGAGGGGTGAAGTCATCATACTCGAGGGGTTAAGTCATCGTACTCAAGGTAATAAGTCATCATACTCGAAGGGTTAAGTCATCATACTCGAGGGGTTAAGTCATCGTACTCAAGGTATTAAGTCATCATACTCGAAGGGTTAAGTCATCATACTCGAGGGGTTAAGTCATCATACTCAAGGTATTAAATCATCATACTCGAAGGGTTAAGTCATCGCACTCAAGGTGTTAAGTCATCGTACACAAGGGGCTATAATGAGACAAATCTCACAAGAAGAAGATTACATATAGGTAGAATATTGATAGTATAAGAGTATAAAAGAGAGGAAGATTTTGGTAGCGTAGCCGTGATAGTTATTAACACTTATGTACACTTATCGTATCTTATATGTCAATACACATCTATTACGTTCTTAAAGGCGACTTCTTAAACACTGCTTCGTTACAACTCTGTATTAATTACGAACATGACATGGACACATTAATAACCCCTCCTATTGAAGTTAGTAGAACATTATGTTTACGTTACTAGGACATCATATTACGTTACTAGACACTGGTTCTCGGACACGAACCTGAAATGAATACACTTCCCACATAAGTAACTCATCCCATGGAAAGCTCTGACAAACACTCACGTGACCTAGGGGAGGCCTAGCAGGTAGTCCTGGGTTCTCTATGGGAGACTGCTTAGCTAGGCGCCGGAGGGAAGTCTCGGTCCTGACCGGAGGCGACTGGAGGCGACCGGAGGCGGCTTGCCTCTGGCCCCTGACTTCTCTCGAGCAGGACCCGGGACGTAGTAGCTGGCCACCTTGTTACAAGACACACTCTCTCTCTGTCTCTGCCTGTGTGAGTCTGGGTATCTCTCTCTCTGCGAATGTCCTCGAGGGAGGACTAGGACGTCCTATATATTGGGAGGCGAGCTGTCAGGTTGAGCTGATCGGGGGGGGGGGGGGGGGGGGGCGGCGGCGAAGGGTCTCCTTACATTTGACCTGGCCAATGTGAGGTCAGGTCTGGACGTTTTCAGAGACTACAAGTTGTATCTTCTGGAGAAGTCATCAGGTGGGGCCTTGTGACATGAGAGGCCCTGGTTGATTTGTGGCCCCTTGAGTTGGGCTCCGAGGGTTACATTTGCCCTGGCTAATGTGAGGTCAGGTCTGGACTTTCTCTGGGATGTAGGTTATTGTATATTGGGAGAGAGTCGGCTGGTGCCTTCTTACATGTTTTGTTGGGGCCGTGTCACATGGGAGGGGAGCCTGGCTGATTTACAATCCTTGGTCACCCGCAGAGTTACCCTATACTTTTGACCTCCCTAATGTCGGGTCAAGTTTGGACTGTTTCTGAGATGTAAGCTGTGGTCTGACAACCCATCACTACAGGGCTAAGTCATCGTTCTAAAGGGATTAAGTCATCGTACTCAAGGGATTGTCATCGTACTCAAGGGATTAAGTCATTGTATTCAAGGTATTAAGTCATTTTACTCAAGGTGTTATGTCATCGTACTCAAGGGATTAAGTCATCGTTCTCAAGGGATTAAGCCATTGTACTCAAGGGATTAAGTCATCGTACTCAAGGGATTAAGTCATCGTACTTAAGGGATTAAGTCATTGTACTCAAGGGATTAGGCCATCGTACTCAAGGGATTAAGCTATCGTACTCAAGGGATTAAGTCATTGTTCTCAAGGGATTAAGTCATTTTACTCAAGGTGTTATGTCATCGCACTCAAGGGATTAAGTCATCGTTCTCAAGGGATTAAGTCATTGTACTCAAGGGATTAAGTCATCGTACTCAAGGGATTAAGTCATCGTACTTAAGGGATTAAGTCATCGTACTCAAGGGATTAAGTCATCGTACTCAAGGGATTGTCATCGTACTCAAGGGATTAAGTCATTGTACTCAAGCTATTAAGTCATAGTACTCAAGGTGTTAAGTCATCGTACTCAAGGGATTAAGTCATCGTTCTCAAGGGATTAAGTCATTGTACTCAAGGGATTAAGTCATCGTACTCAAGGGATAAAGTCATCGTTCTCAAGGGATTAAGTCATTGTACTCAAGGTATTAAGTCATCGTAATCAAGGGATTGAGTCATCGTTCTCAAGGGATTAGGTCATTGTACTCAAGGGATTAAGTCATCGTATTCAAGGGATTAAGTCATCATACTCAAGGGATTAAGTCATTGTACTCAAGGGATTAAGTCATTTTACTCAAGGGATTAAGTCATCGTACTCAAGGGATTAAGTCATCGTACTCAAGGGATTGTCATCGTACTCAAAGGATAAAGTCATCGTACTCAAAGGATTAAGTCATCGTGCTCAAGGGATTGTCATCGTACTCAAGGGATTAAGTCATTGTACTCAAGCTATTAAGTCATAGTACTCAAGGTGTTAAGTCATCGTACTCAAGGGATTAAGTCATCGTTCTCAAGGGATTAAGTCATTGTACTCAAGGGATTAAGTCATCGTACTCAAGGGATAAAGTCATCGTTCTCAAGGGATTAAGTCATTGTACTCAAGGTATTAAGTCATCGTAATCAAGGGATTGAGTCATCGTTCTCAAGGGATTAGGTCATTGTACTCAAGGGATTAAGTCATCGTATTCAAGGGATTAAGTCATCATACTCAAGGGATTAAGTCATTGTACTCAAGGGATTAAGTCATTTTACTCAAGGGATTAAGTCATCGTACTCAAGGGATTAAGTCATCGTACTCAACGGATTGTCATCGTACTCAAAGGATAAAGTCATCGTACTCAAAGGATTAAGTCATCGTACTCAAGGGATTGTCATCGTACTCAAGGGATTAAGTCATTGTACTCAAGGTATTAAATCATTGTACTCAAGGGATTAAGTCATCGTACTCAAGGGATTAAGTCATCGTACTCAAGGGATTGTCATCGTACTCAAGGGATTAAGTCATTGTACTCAAGGGATTAAGTCATCGTAATCAAGGGATTAAGTCATCGTACTCAAGGGATTAAGTCATCGTACTCAAGGGATTGCCATCGTACTCAAGGGATTAAGTCCTTGTACTCAAGGTATTAAGTCATTGTACTCAATGGATTAAGTCATCGTACTCAAGAGAATAAGTCATTGTACTCAAGGTGTTAAGTCATCGTTCTCAAGGGATTAAGTCATTGTACTCAAAGGATTAAGTCATCGTACGCAAGGGATTAAGTCATCGTTCTCGAGGGATTAAGTCATTGTACTCAAGGTGTTAAGTCATCGTACTCAAGGGATTAAGTCATAGTTCTCAAGGGATTAAGTCAGTGTACTCAAGGGATTAAGTCATCGTACTCAAAGGATTAAGTCATCGTTCTCGAGGGATTAAGGCATTGTACTCAAGGTGTTAAGTCATCGTACTCAAGGGATTAAGTCATAGTTCTCAAGGGATTAAGTCATTGTACTCAAGGGATTAAGTCATCGTACTCAAGGGATTAAGTCATCGTACTCAAGGGATTAAGTCATCGTACTCAAGGGATTAAGTCATTGTATTCAAGGTATTAAGTCATTGTACTCAAGGTGTTAAGTCATCGTTCTCAAGGGATTAAGTCATCGTACTCAAGGTACTCAAGGGATTAAGTCATCGTTTTCAAGGGATTAAGTCATTGTACCCTATTTCAAGTTCTACACAGGTATTTTCCGTTGTCTCACTTAAATTAAAACTCTCACTAACTAAATGGTCAATTTAACAGTCAAATTCACAAATCGTTTGCTTGACAGACACAGATACAATTAACTCTAACAGGTCAACAAGCAGTTATACCTCCCTCAGAGTCACTTAAGTGATTCGCAGTTCTGACGGGCTCAACAACAGAAATGACTGGCAATTTCGACAACTGAACAATATATTGATAAATCTATCAGTTCGACAGTGCGACTGAGTGTCTGACTGTTTATAAACTGACTGGCTGCTCTAAGGTCTCGACATATATAACTGGCGGTTTTGACAGCTTCACAAAATAAACAATTAACTGAAAGAGTTGACAGGAAAGCGTTAACAAAACTGAGGCGGAAAAGGTGAAATCTCTCTTTCTCTCTTGTGTGTGTGTGTGTGTGTGTGTGTGTGTACATACACGTGTGTGTGTGTGTGCCTACATGTGGGTGTGTACCCATATGTGTGTGGGTGTGTGTGTGTGTGTGTGTTTCTACATATGTGTGTGTACCTACACGAGTGTGTGTGCCTACATGGGTGTGTGTACCTACATGTGTGTGCGTGTGTGTGTGTGTGTGTGTGTGTGTGTCAAATTAATAATAATAATAATAATAATAAACGGTTTATTAATAGAGTTGCAGCAGGTGGCAGAAAATATACAAACTTACATTTGATTTAGACATTATGATATGCGTTGAATACATTTACAGGGCTGTACTGTACATAAATCAGGAGTTGTTTATTATTTTAACAATACATGGGATGGTGCTGTTCTTATATCTATCAGTGCGGGCTCTTATGGGCTGAATTTTGTTGCAGTGGCGGACTGTGCGAGGTGGGCAGGGGACTGCTGGTGGCAGGAGGTGGCGATGATGAGGATTGTGCAGTAGTCCACTGTCAAACCTTGCTAGTGCTTGGTGGTGGAGGTCACTGAGGGATGGCATTTCCAGGGTGGAGAGAGCTCTGTTGTAGCCGGAGTAGTCTGCGCCGAGCATGATTCTGCAGGCCCTTTTCTGTACCTTCTCTAGCCGACGTTGTTGGGTAGAGTTGAGAGAAGACGACCAGGCTGGTGATGCATACGTTAGTTTGGGGAGAATAAAGGCGGTGTAGATAGTCCTCAGCTCTGGCGTGGGTGCTCCAAGTGACCTAAATCGTCGTAGAATGCAGAGTCGGTACGAGGCTGCCTTGATTGTGTTGTTTACATGGGCCTTCCAGTCCAGTTTGTGGTCTATGGTAACACCCAGCAGTTTGGCAGACTGCACTAACTGGACAGGATGGGCACCCACTGTGACTGCTGGAGTTTGCACTGGAGGTGGTGGAGGTATTGATGTGCATGACTACAGTTTTGGTGTGGTTGATGGTGACCTTGTTCTCCGTAGTCCATGCCTGTAGCCTGTGCACTGTGCAGGGTGTCTTGTAGCGATGAGTAGTCCGTTGAGGTGTTGACCACCCCCACAGTGCAGTCATCCACATACTTCCACCTGTGAGGAGTGTCTGATAGAGCGCTGTTGATCAGGATCAGGAAGCACAGTGGTGCCCTGGGGAACACTGCAAGTGAGGTGTTGGAATGTGGAGACAGAACCCTGGTACCTGACTGCCTGACGACGTTCACTCAGGAAATCAGTGAGCCGTGAGACCAGGTTGGTGAGCAGCCCTAGTGCAATGGCCTTGTTGATAACAGTGCAGTGATCAACAAGGTCAAAAGCCTTCCTGAAGTCATCAAGGGCAACGGCCAGTGATGTTTTACGTTTCTGTAGGTTTTTGTGCAGGAAATCCAGGAAACTATCTAAGCAGTGTGATGTACAGTAGGTTCCTCATATTGCTAAATTGCTGTGGATCAATTGACGGATAAATTCTAGCAAATGCCCACTCTAAAACAAAGTCTTCACAGAGTAGACTGGGTATGGGGGCAGTGGCAACTGGCCTGAGGTCGTTAGGGGACTGTGGGGTGGTGATCTTGGGGATAGGGGTGACAAATGCGGTTTTCTATTCATTAGGGCATTTGCTTTGTCTGAGGGATGCATTAATAATAAAACAGAGGGGGGGGGGGTGGCAAGTTCGACTGCAAACTCCTTGTAAATTTAGATTGGGAGGTCAATTGAGGTTGTGGAGAGTTTGGATTTAAATTTCAGGAGTTTGTTGGCGATTTCAAATGGTTGAACACTGGGAGGGGGGGGAGGGGGAAGGTAAGTAAGCCGTGAGGAGAGCGAGGTCAAGACTGGGTAGGGTATGACATATGGTAGCAAAGTGATTATTAATTATCTCAGCTACCTCCTCACTAGGTAAATGTGAGATGAATGGAAGTGTGGGAGACTGATGGTTAAGACCACAGAGATCGTTTACCTTAGAGTACCACTGACCGATGCCGGCCTCCTTGAGGCCGTGCACTTTTCTGGGATAATAAGACTTCTTGGTTGACTGGATTTCCCTGATGACCTGGTTACATACTACACCAACGGTTGTTGGTGTAGTATGCCTTGTTGCGCTGCTCAATTAGTCTTTTGATACGGGGAGTAATCCACGGGACATCATCTGGGTGGATCCTCAGTGTCTTTCCTGGAAAGAAGTGGTTGTAGACTTTGGTGATGGTGTCCAGGTAATTATCCCACTTGTTTTGCACATCGTCTAACGTGATCACTTCAGTCCAGGGATACCGGGTCACTCATTGTCCGAAACGCCGCATTGGCAGAGTCAGGGGTAGGTCGGTAAGTCCTGGTGACAACTGGCGGTCGTGAGATGGAAGGTGTAGGTGACCACAGGAGAGACAGGTGGGGGCTGCGCCCCATGGGAGGCAGCGGCTGCGGGGGAAGGTAGTGGTTACCAAGACCAGCCATGATGAGGTCCAGGATGGCATTCCCATGTGTGGGAAAGTCAACTATTTGTGCAAGTGTAAGGGCGGCAACTCTCCTAATACTGCTTCTACTGAACCACCGAGGCCACCCTTATCTTAGTTCTCTCTGTCTTATTTCCTTCACTGGTTCTGTCTACATGTTTCAGTTCATAGTTACTACATAACCTCAGTTCTTTGGTAGCATGGCGAGGGTACTGTAATTCTGGTATCAAGGTCACTTGGAGAAAATAAAGGTAAATACCGAGGTGAAAGAAAACCCTTAAAATACTCTAAGAAATGGTTTATTAATATGAAATCATAGTAGGGAAAAAGATGTCGTTAACATACAACTCCAAGGTTCAACCCTTGGCTTAACTCAACTGCAATTCACTCAGATACTGTACTCTTACTTCTCACAACCTTACTGGTGTTATATTACATTAACAGTTACCAGGATCATCTCCTTGGCTTTACTCATATTACATACAGCTACTGTACATGACAACTTCTCAGCTGCAATTCCAATCAGATATTCTCGCTTCTTACGACATTACTGGTGTTACATGGCATTACATACAGTTATAAGACAAACTCACATATGATACTTTCACAGCACTGTTGTTAGTACATATGAGATGCACTCACAACACACAACACGTTATTACTGATACCAACAAATTACAGGGGTTCACTACCCAACATGGGATAATTATATTCCAGATAATTATCCCTAATCATATACAACAAACACTGTGGACCATATAACTTCCAGGAGTGTCCCAGGGTAGGACACTCAACAACTGACGACCGCTGTTATGATCGGTGGTAGTCGAACACGTGGCGAGAGTCTGGGGTCTAGCCCCCACGATGCATGCAGCAGATTAATCCTGCCGAATCGGCGACATCGTCCAATATAGCTAACTGTTAGGTATCCACCGACTCCGAGCAGTCGGTGGGGTGTTCAAATAACGCCACACACTGGATCTGAGAACAAATTTGGAGGGCGTCACGGGAAGGCATGATGATGACTCAATCACAAACAATCTTTCGTCTAGCAACGTCAGACGAACATTTACGTTAGTACTTTTTACACTGAGTAAATGACAATTACACTGTTACAACATGAACACTGACCCTTACAAAATTGACTAAGCCAAACTGAATGATTATATCGGCGGAGAACACACGCTTACATACCTGAGACAAATGAAAAAGCGTTACGGGAAGGCTGTTCCTCATTCATACATAAAATGTTAGTGACAGGGGGGAAGGAGATTCAGGGGAAGGATAAAGGGAGGATTGAAGTGAATTTTAGGAGGAGAGAATAGGTGCAGTGGCTAAACACCGCTTGCGTGAGGGAGTTTAAGTTGGAGGCAGCAGCAACTCGCCTGGACGCGGCGAGGAGGCGGCAGGACAAAGTCAGGTTAGCGTCAGGTCAAGCGTCAGGTGCGTGTTGGGTTGGGCCATGGTTTCTCAGTGCTTGGTCGGCTTGATTGTGAGTGTTGTTTTCTTGTTTGGAGGAAATATTTTGGTCTTCTGTCTTGGTATTCTTCTTAGCTTGAAATTGATTTTCTTCTAACTCTCCTCCTCTTCTTGCTCTCTTGAAGTGTCCATTCATTCGTGTTTGGGTCTTTTTGTTCATCTATGGCAACGACTACCTGTACTGTCGCAACGGAGTACACTTGTCTCGTGAGGGGGTAAAGACGTTGTCTGCATCCCTGGAGCGTGAAATTGTCACTCCGAAGGGGGGGTTTCGCCAGTAGAGAGGGGTCGGGGAAAGTGGGAGTCAAAAAACAAGCAGGTCCTGGAAAGTAAAATTAGTTGCTCAGGACAAGGGGTAAAACAGGACCAGGGAAGAGTAGGCTTAAATGTATATTATACAAACAGTAGGGGCAGTTCAAAAGATATCGAAGTCTTTAAACTCCTAAGGGAACATATGGGCACAGGGGTGGAGGAGACTGCAGTGGGAGCGGGTAAACAAAGTGAAAGACTACAGGGAAATAGTGTTAGGAATGATGACAAAACTAAATTAGACAGGGAGTTTAAAACTAAACGCGGTAAGGGGAGGACTCAGAACACGACTAACTTAAATGTATACTACACGAACAGTAGAAGTATGAGAAACAAAATGGATGATATTAGGGCCTTGGTATGTACCGAAAAAATCGATATAATTGCATTCACTGAAACATGGATCAACCTAGACACACGTGAGTTGCCAGTCGAATACCAAATTGCGGGTGACAAACTGTTCCATACCGATAGGCAGACCAGGAAAGGAGGCGGAGTAGCAATCTATGTTAGGGATAATCTGAAGCGTGAAATAAATAAGGAAATAATATCTGAGAGGAATACAGAAACAATTTGGATAGAATTAAGTGACGGTCGGGAAAAATTAATCACAGGAGTAATATATAGACCCCCCAATCTTGATAGCGTCAATGAGCGACTTATCTGGGATGAAATGCGCAGGGCTTCCATACACAACAAAGTCTGTATAGTAGGCGACTTTAACCTTGGCCAAATAGATTGGACTGACCTTACGGGTAACTCAGAATCACTGGATTTTCTCGAGACGATCCAGGACTGTTTCCAAAGTCAATATATAACCGAATCCACACGGGGTAATAATATACTGGACTTAGTTCTGTAGAACAGAGAAAACCTAATTAGCAATGTCGAGGTAGGGAACGAACTTGCAAACAGCCATCACAAAGAAATTCGATTCCAGTTAGATTTTCAGGGCAGACGTAAGGAAAATTCCACTAAAGTACCAGATTTCAGAAGAGCAAACTTTGACAGTTTAAAGAGGCAGCTGAGAGAGGGGGTGTCGCTCTTGGCTGTGAACCTGACAGATGACACCGACCTGATAACGAGATCTGAGAGTGCCGAGTTCCACGACAATTTAAATAGTGAGTACTTAATGCACAAAGGCAGAACACACCATACAAAAAACTCAGATCAGACAACAATGACCCAAAATGGATAAATAATTATTTAAAGAACATCATTGGCCAAAGGAAGGCTATAGGAAGAAGGATAAATCGTGGCGAAATTCACCTCCGGGACTATTATAGGGTATTGGCGAGTAGGGTTAAAACCGAGATAAGGAAAGCAAAGAGGAATAATGAGGTAAGGATAGCAAGGGAGGCAAAGACAAACCCCAAAGGATTCTACCAAATGTATCAAACTAAAACAAGAGAAAAGATTGAACCAATACGGTCAGACTTCGGCGAGCTCACTGATAACGACGGAGAAACGAGCAATAATTTGAATAAATATTTTTCATCAGTTTTCACCACCGAAAATTTAAACATGATACCCGAGGCACCGACTCTATTCAGAGATAGTGAAGAAAACAAATTAAGCGAGATAGTAGTGACTAGTAACGATGTTAGTAAGCAAATAGACAAACTAAAGCCTAATAAGTCACCTGGTCCCGATGAGATATTTGCCAGAGTATTAAAGGAATGTAAGGAAGAGCTTAGTATGCCCTTAGCAAAGTTGTTTAACATGTCATTAAAAACAAGTGTAGTACCAGAATCCTGGAGGATAGCGAATGTAATACCGATTTTCAAGAAGGGGGATCGATCACTATCCTCTAACTACCGCCCAATCAGTCTAACATCAATAGTAGGCAAATTACTGGAAGCAATCATTTCAAACTCTATTCGAAATCACCTGGAGAAGCACAGATTGATCAATGATTCCCAGCATGGCTTCACAAGCGGACGTTCTTGCCTAACTAATTTATTAACATTCTTTTCATCAGTTTTCGAATCCGTGGACGAGGGGCACAATTATGATGAGGTATATCTCGACTTTAGCAAAGCCTTCGACAGAGTCCCCCACGAAAGACTAATTAGGTGACATCCTTAAATGGATTAGGGCGTGGTTACAGGACAGGAAACAGCGAGTGAGCATTAACCGCACTAAGTCCCATTGGAGCAACGTCACAAGTGGAGTTCCCCAAGGCTCAGTACTTGGACCATTATTATTTAATATATACATAAACGACATAGATATCGGCATTGACAGCAACATAAGTAAATTTGCTGATGACACTAAAATAGGACGTGTTATGAAATCTGACGAGGACTCGGCAAAACTACAGGAAGATCTAAACAAATTTTTCGAATGGTCTGAAAAATGGCAGATGAAATTCAACGTCGACAAATGTAAAGTACTCAGTATAGGAGATGTAAACAAGGAAACCAGATACCAGATGAACAACGATGCCATAGAGAAATCCGACTGCGAGAGAGATTTTGGAGTAATGATAAGTAGGAACCTTAAGCCAAGTAAACAATGTGTTTTTGCTCGTAACAAGGCTAATAAAGTACTTGGGTTCATACAAAGGAGTGTTTGTTACAAGACTAGCGAGGTCATCCTAAAACTGTATCTTGCTCTTGTGAGACCACACCTGGATTATGCAGTTCAGTTCTGGTCACCGTATTACTGAATGGATATAGAATCCTTGGAAAGAATTCAGAGGAGAATGACAAGACTAATCCCGGGCATTAGGAACCTTGAGTATGGAGACAGGTTAAAGCATCTTAATTTGCACTCCCTTGAGAGACGTAGAGCGAGGGGCGACCTGATAGAGGTGTATAAGTGGAAGGCAGGGCTAAACAAAGGGGACATTACAAAGGTACTCAAACTATCCAACCAGGAGCGAACTCGTAACAATGGTTTTAAATTAGACAAATTTAGATTTAGGCTTGAAATAGGTAAACACTGGTTTGGAAACAGAGTAGTGGATGAATGGAACAAGTTACCAAATATCATCATTAACTCGAATACGCTGAATTGCTTCAAACATAGGTTGGATGCTCATATGAGCAATAGGGGTTGGGTGTAAAGGGGACTGCCCAGTATGGGCCAATAGGCCCGCTGCAGTTTCCTCCATCCTTATGTTCTTATGTTATGTCCTCATAGGTGGTGTGGAAGAAGTCGGAGACGGTGAGGTTGACCACGTGGACTTCAGCTCCACGGGATTGATTTTTTATTTTGCCGCTTACAGCGGCTACTTTATTGTGCACCCCACACTCATCCTGTGAGCGGTAGCGCAAAAGGATTACAGAGTAGGGTTTACAAAGGGTCATAATAATTACCCCCCCCCCCCTTTGTCAGGATATTAAGGCACTAAATGTTACACAGTATTTCATTTACATTATTTGTTTAGAACATAAGAAAATAAGGAGTCTGCAATAGGCCGGTTGGCCTGTGCATGGCACCTCCTGTCGAGAGTGACTACCACTCTCTATCATCCATGAATCTAGCTAGCCTCCTTTTGAAACTTTCCAGAGTTCCCGCACTTACTACAAAGTTGCTAAGCTTGTTTAGTTCTATACATAAAGGGTAACCATATTCACAAATGCGTGAGTACAGGCGTGTGAGGCAGTATGTCTGGCCTCACACTTTGTTATTCACATTTACGTGAGAGGTATTCAAGCACATTGCGTATTCGGTTCTGTTATTTACTTAGACTTTAGCAAAGCATTTGACAGAGTACCGCATCAGAGGCTTCTGAGAAAAATTAAGGCTCATGGTACCGAGGGGAAAGTTTTAAATTGGATAAAATCATGGCTCACCGATAGAACGCAGAGGGTCAGCGTAGATGGTGTTAAATCTGAGTGGGGCCGTGTAACCAGTGGGGTTCCCCAGGGGTCAGTACTCGGCCCACTCTTGTTCATAATTTACATAAACGATCTTGAGACTGGGATCAGGAGTGACATAAGCAAGTTTGCGGATGACACCAAAATAGGGCGGCAAATTAATTCGGGGCAAGATGCAAATGCATTACAGGAGGATCTAAATAAACTGCAGGGGTGGTCTGAAAAATGGCAAATGAAATTCAACACCAGCAAGTGCAGCGTACTTAATATTGGGAGAACAAATACTTATAATGTATACAGCCTTAACAACATCAACCTAGAGAAGTCGACTTGTGAAAGAGACCTAGAGGTACTTGTAAGCCCGAACTTACGGCCTAGAAAACAGTGCGTTAATGTTCGAAATACGGCAAACAGAGTATTGGGTTTTATATCTAGAAGTGTAAGTAACAAGAGTGCAGAGGTCTTATTGCAACTATATCTTGCGCTAGTCAGGCCGCACCTCGATTATGCGGTTCAGTTCTGGTGCCCCTATTATAGAATGGATATAAATTCACTAGAGTCGGTGCAGCGAAGAATGACAAAAATGATTCCGGGACTTAGAAACCTTCCATATCAGGATAGGTTAAAGAAACTTAACTTGCATTCCCTAGAAAGACGAAGAGTGCGGGGAGATATGATAGAAGTATTTAAGTGGGTGAAAGGAATCAATAAAGGGGATATAGATAAGGTTCTTATAATATCCGAGCAGGATAGGACTCGGAGCAACGGATTCAAGTTGGATAAGTTTAGGTTTAGGATGGAGATAGGAAGAAACTGGTTCACAAATAGGGTGGTGGACGAGTGGAACAAGCTTACCAACTTTGTAGTAAGTGCGGGAACTCTGGAAAGTTTCAAAAGGAGGCTAGATAGATTCATGGATGATAGAAAGTGGTAGTAAATCTCGACAGGAGCTGCCAAGCACAGGCCAACCGGCCTTTTGCAGACTCCTTATTTTCTTATGTTCTTATGTTCTAATGTTACAACATCTTGTAATCTAGTGATCTTGTTACTTGGTCCATATACATGTTTCACTTGATACATCTCATCATGGTAACCTATGGATCGACTAGTGCCTGTTTGCACATGTCTACTTGCGTCAAACTCATCAATAAGTTCTTTCCTAATTCCAGTTTTAAGGGTTCTTTTTGACAGACCCAAATTGTATTCAACGGTGTCTTTGTTAGACGCGAGTTTGGCGAGGGCATCAACTCTGTCATGTTTTATGAGGCCTGTGTGAGAGGGGATCCACAACAGTTTGACCTTGACACCCCGGTCAACAAGGCACGCATATTTGTGTCTGGCTTCAGAGACAAGAGCGTGACAACCTGAGTCGAGGGTGCCAAGGGCAAGTCGTGAGGATAGAGAGTCAGTGACGATGAGACTGTCAGTAACAGTGGTGTCAATGAATTTAATAGCTGTGAGTATGGCAACTAATTCAGTTTGTAGAGTGGATGCCCAGTTGTTAATTGAAACTCCTTTCTCAATTATATTACCGTCAGGTTGAGTCACAACAATAGCACTTCCAGCCCTCCCACAGGCGGTGTTTAGAGATCCATCAGTGTAGATGGTCTGTGTGATATTATCATCAGTCTGTAGAGTGTGTATGTGGTCAAGAGCTCTCAATTTGGCAGTGTGTTGGAGATAAATGCTTTGTATAATTAATTTTTTAGGCGGATACGTCGGTATTGTGATATCGAAGGGAACTGTCCGCCAGGGTGGCAGGAAGTTCTGTTGTGTCTCAACTTTGTACAGGTGGTCTAGTCCAAACATCTTCATATGTGTAGCTGTAGTTTGGATCCATTTAGATTCAGTAGTCCCATGGGTCATACATTCTAGCAATTTTAAGGAAACAATGTTATCAGGATCACCACGCAGAAGCCTCAGGGCTATCATGAGGTTGACTTCAATTATTCTATCTTTAACACTGGGTATGCCTAGTTCTTTCTTCATATTAAGTACTTTAGTGCCCTTGGGACATCCTAGGAGGGCTTTATTTTGTATTTTCTCGAGCTTGTCAACGCCTTTTTCGTCACGAATGACCAGGGCTGGTGCGTGGTAATCTATCAGAGATCTTATATAGCCTAGGAACATTGTTTTAACAATTCTAACATTAGCACCATAGTGGGGGCTGTACCCCGCTACACTTCTAAGAGCTGTCAATACATTGGCGGGTTAGCTGTTGTATGGCAGGTAGGGTACAAGGGACGGAAACACCAAGATATTTAAAAGAAGAAACATAGTCAATAGTGTTGTTACCTATCTTGAACTTGGCGGGGCCGCGTTTGCGGTTACCAGCTTGTTTGTTGAACACCTTAGTTTTCTCAGTGGAGATAATAAGACCGAGGTTCTCACAGGCTGCGTATACATGGTTCAGGGTGGTTTGCATTTCACGATGAGTTTTAGTTTGTATAAGAATATCATCAGCATAGCTGATTGAGGTATTGCTGGGGTTGTCTGGTATTAAATTTAATAATGCATTCATAAGAACATTGAACAAAGTGGGGCTAAGTACTCCACCTCGAGGGGTACCAAGTTGCATATCTTTAACTTCACTTTTGTAACCCTGAAACAGTGCAGCAGCCCTTCTGTTGGTTAGGTAATCACTTATCCAGTGTAACAGCCTACCTCCTATATCCATTTTGGCTAGTTCGTACAATATCAGTTGCCTATTGGCAATATCAAATGCAGCTTTTAGGTCAAGAAATGTGGTGTATCTGTGCCTTTCATCACCATGCACAGTTAGGAATGTGGTGATGCAATTATGTACACCTTTACCATCGGTGAAGCCATTTATGTTAGGAGACATGTGTTCTCTGATTCTATATAAGAGTCTGCCAAGAACCATCCTCTCAAAGGTTTGACACAGGCAGCTGGTTAGTGATATGGGACGAAAAGCATCAGGCTGTCCTGGTTTCGGTATTGGTACAACAATACTGCTGGTCCATGATGTGGGTAGTTGGCCCTCGGCATGACTCGTATTGTACAATACCAACAATGGATTGCCTGGCACGCGCCTTAGTAGTCTCACCATGTTGTAGGTGACTCCGTCCTCTCCAGGGGAAGTAGACCTACACCTGGCGAGGGCGGTGTCAAGCTCCCACTCAGTATATGGAACATCACACTCATCGTGCTGTTTGCCCAGCATAAAGCTAATAAGATTACTTCTCTCTACAGACTTCGCATCAAGGAGTCCCCGAGTCCCAGTTGGTAACATGTCATAGCTAGACACATGAGCCCACTTTCTTATGAGCTCATTCGACTTTTGCAGAGGGTTTGGATGGGAGACGTGTCTTACTGATTTTACTTCTGATTATGTTTATGTCTTTCCAGGCTTTGCTGAGGGATGTGTGTTGGTTCAGGCTGTTGACATATGTCTCCCATGCATTTTGTCTGAGTTCGTTTACACGTTCCCTGACACCTTACCCACCCTCCTGACCCTAGCCCTGAGTTTTTTCAGCTCAGGGTCATTATAACACTGCTGTTGCCTGTTCCCATTCTGCTGAGCACGTTTTCTCCATTTTTTGGTGAAGGCATTGTTGGTAAGGTATGCATAAGTCCTATCTATCAGATCGTCATGGAAACTTTGGTAGTTGTCAGGCTTGTAGTCCTTGTACCAGTCATGGATGAAGTCTATGAAATGGCTTTCATGTTCTTGCTTGACTGTGATTCTACGTCTGTTGAGTTTACCACCAGTGGGGGTGTCATTGGCTACATGTATACTAGCTTGGATTGGGCTGTGGTCAGACATGAGATCAGTGACAACATCAGAGCTATGAGTTGTATATGATAGATTAAAGCCAATACATTTGTCTAGACCCCCGCCGTAGATGTGTGTTGGTTCATTATTACCTATAATTTGAACATCTTCATATGCGCTGAGAAGTGAGATAAGTCTCCTACCAATGGTGTTAGTGGTGGAGTCACCTAATTTCTTGTGTCTAGTATTCAGGTCACCCATCAGGACAGTGGGCTCAGTGTGTAAAAAGTCTGGGAGATCTGTGTATTGAACCTGATCTGAGGGAGCATAGGCGTTTAGCACGTTGAGTGTGGAGTTGCCCAGGTGGATAGTGATCCCATGGTACTGAAGGTTGGTAGTCTTTTTGGATACAAGAGGTACATGCGGGAGTGACTTCTTAACATACATCAAACATGTGTGAGTAGAACTAGGATCATAATACACATAATTGGGCAGACTGGGTGGGGGCTTACCATTAGGTGTGAGACACTCCTGCAGACACACAATATCGATGTCCTCAGTCACAACTTTGTGGTGTAGGTCAGGGTATCGTTTTCTAAGGGATGAGATGTTCCAACTGATCACCTTCACCGCTCTGTATCTTTGCCTGGTATTAACACTGGCCATTATGAAATGTATTTGGAAAGAAGCAAAAGGCACTGCATGATACTGTTATTTTCTGCGCTGCCTGTCCCTTCGGCCAGTTAACCGTTTTGAAACATTTCTGGAGCATGTACGGCTCAACAATTGTTGTATTTCAGTGGCAGACAACAACACACTTTGGTTACACTCGACATCACCACCACTTTCTGTTTGTGTTTGTTCATCTTCACTGACCATGTCCACAGAGGCATCAGTAGAACTGTTACCAGTATCACTATTTTCCTCTGCGTGGACACTAGTTCCTGGTGGGTCTTGAGTTTCCACATCTGGTACTGACATCTGAATGTCTTCAGTTTGACTGTAATTTTTCCGTAGCTGCTGCACTGTGTCGGTGGTGATTTTTTCCTTTAGTGTATCACAGAGGCTCCTTAACATTTCAGTTTGAGCTGTAAATTGAGCTTTGAGTTCTTTAATTTCATTTTTAAAATCATTGATCTCTTCACGTTGTGCTTGTTCACGGAGTGTGTTGGCAGCTACCTGTTGTGTCGGTACGTCTGTGTTGCCCCATACTGATCTTTCGATGACTGCTGGTGATGATCCTGGAGCTTTGGTGGGGAGGGCGGGCCAGGGGTTGGCCGTAGGGAGTACCCTAGCAGCATTAGTGTTTCTTGAGACCTGCCTGGGTGGCGGGTCTGGGCGCTGAAGGGGTGTCGGAGCTCTAGAACAGTCAGGGTGCCATACAGGAACTCCAACTGTTTTGCAGTTAATACACTTCTGTTGGATGACACCCCCTTGAGCAACTGTATCTCTGCAAACCTGTGTTGCATGTTGCCTTGAGCAGAGACCACACCACGGCTTAGTCAAGGGGTACAACCGGGCCACATGGCCCCAGTGCTGACAATTGTAACACCTCCGGTTAGGGGGCTGATAGAGAGTTTACCTTCAGAGTCCGATAGGCACCACGGATTCGAATGGTCTTGGGTGGGTCTTCCGAGCCAACCCAGTCTGCAATGACTGCATTCTCTGGATGAACGATGCGGAAGACAAACACCCAGAGGCTGAGTTTCAGTTCAGAGTCGGTACACACGATCATGTTCTGATTAGAAACGACCCAGCAGTCATACAGGATCTCCTCACCAATAGCATAAGGGGAATAACCATGGAACAATCATCCCAACCAACGAGCAAGAAAACCATCTTAATCATAGGGCTCGACCAGTACCAGACCCCTACACTACTAGAAGCTCATCCCGACATCAGAAGGACGAAGCAACTCAGCTCCACGTGCCTCGTGGTGTTCTTGATTCAGTGTGGCGGGTGTCTTTTCTTGAGTTTTCTTTTCTTGGTTTTTCTTTTCTACTGTTTTTTTCTTGTCTTGGGAGCGTACAGCAAGGAGGGCCTCTTTGTAGCTCAGTTTCTTGTCGAGTCGAGCCTTGGCTATCCTGCATTCCTCCTTCCATTTGGGGCAGGTCCGATCGGCGGAGGAGTGTGGGCCGCCACGGGCAGCGCATTTTTTTACTGTTTTGGGGCAGACCGTGTAGCGGTGTCCGGGGCTGCCGCACAGGGAGCAGGTGTCCTCCTGCGCCTCACACTTGTTGACAGTGTGTCCGAAGTGCTGGCATTTGTAACAGCGTTTCGGTCTGCAGTAGGGCTTGACTGGCACAGTTACCCACGCCAGTTGAGCCTCCTTGGGTAAGGTTGTATGGTGTCCGATGAGGGCAGTGGTGTCGGACAGCTTCTTCACAACTTGGAGTTGCCCCTTGAGGATCTCACTCAGCTCTGCTTGGTCCACGTGGGCAATTTCGGCGTGGGAGATTACTCCCAGCTTCAGGTTGTCCCACTTGTAGGCAATCATTTTAAATGGAATGCCATTGATGTCTGGGATCTCCGCGAGCTATACGGGCATACCCTTCTCGGCGAAGGTGATCTTGATGTCACCATGGAGCTTCAGTCGTTCCACCTTGGTGACCCCCATGATTTCATTAGTTTCAAAGAATTCTTGAGAACTAGGAGGTTAAATTTCTTGGGGCAGGTCGGCGTATCCGGACGTATCCGCACCACGTTATCAAACTCGTAACCGTTCATGGTGAGAGAGGGTCAGAGAGTGCTCTGCTGTGACTTGCTGTTCCTCCTTCCCGCTCAGGGTTTTATACCCGTGAGCTGCCAGAGGTGGCTACTCACGCAATGAAAAAATTACATACATACCAACTGTTACACATTCAAAGATGACCCTCAGTTGACAAAGGTCTGACGAATTACTTAATTTGATTTACATAAACTAATTCAAGATTGAGCTTGCCAGGAGAAAGTGGAATATACGCATTGACAACGGTGTTCACATGGGCGGGACATGAAGGATAATAAGAATCAACAGGTTTAAAGCAGGCCAGCAGTCAATGTGACCATGACACAAGGTGGAGGTGTTGAGTGATGTTACTGATGTCTAACTCATTAAAGTCACCGCATATCACGAGTTTAGCACATGGAAATCTGGATCTCAGGGAGTCAGCAGTGCCTATTATATGAGTAATCAGTACATTGGTGGTTGGTGCGCGGGGGGGGGGGGGGTGATAGCAAACACAAACAATGAGGGAGGCAAGCTGGCGGGGGTGGGAGGTGGGAGTGACCTGAACCCACAAAGCTTCTACATCCTCAGGTACATTAGCACCTAGGTGTGATATTTAAGGTCACTGGGACAGTACAGCACTACACCCCCACCTGTCCTGTCCTTTCTTAGGTGGTGTGTGTATGTGTGTGTGTGTCTGTGTGTGTGTGTGTGTAAGTGTTTTGTGTGTGTGCATGTGTTTTGTTTGTCTGTGTGTGTGTGTGTGTGTGTATGTGTGTGTGTGTGTGAGTGGGTGTGTGTGTGGGTGTGTAATAATAATAATAATAATTAATACTAATTAACGGTTTATTGAAAGAGCATGGCAGCCGGAAGGCTGAAAATATACAGTTACATAATTGGGGAATGGGTCTCGATTTACAAATAATATACAAGTAACATGTGTGACCCAAATATGATATATAATAACTAGGTGGGGAGAAGCTCAAACTACAGGGCATTTCAACATAGTGGCAGTGCAAAAAGTAAGATTTACTGGGAGTGGTGAATGCTCTGGTTGATTACAAGTTATTAATAACTTTTACAATGGTTGAGACTGGGCTGTTCTTATAGCGATCAGTTCGTGCTCGTATGGGCTGGATGCGGTTGTGGTGTCGAACAGCAATTCTCGGGCGAGGTATCCCAGTTGGTAGTAGGAGCCGGTGTCGAGGATGGTGCAGAAGCTTCTCACCAAATTTGCAGATGAGGTCGTGGTGATGGTCAGTGAGAGGCGAAAGGGTCAGTGTGTTGAGCGTTTCTTGATATGTGGAGTAGGAAGAGGAGAGAATAATCTTGCATGACCTCTTTTGCACTTTTTCTAGGTGTTTACGTTGTGTGGCAATTAGGGAGGAAGACCAGGCAGGGGAGGCATAGGTGAGCTTGGGAAGTGTGAATGTTGAGTAAACGCTGAAAAGCTCGGGGGCAGGAACTCCGAGGAACTTGAGTCGGCGGAGGAGGTGGAGACGGAAACTGGAGGATTTGATAACTTCACTGACGTGTGGTTTCCAATTTAGTTTGTTGTCTGTGGTGACGCCAAGGAGCTTAGTAGAATCTACAACCTGGAGTGTGTGGGACCTAAAGTAATGGAAGGGAGTGGGACAACGTCGGAGGAGAGGTTAATGTGTATAACCATGGTCTTGGTATGGTTGTTGGTGGCCCAGTTTTGGAGACTGTTCAATAAATCCTGAAGGGCGGTATAGTCGGGAGCAGAATTGTTGACGCTGATCCCAATGGTGGAGTTGTCGGCACATTTCCAGCGAGCAGGGGTTTCTCTTAGGGCATTATTGGTAATCATAAGGAAGCATAGTGGTCTCATCTTGGTGCCTTGGGGGACGCCACAGGTGAGTGACTGAAAGGTGGTGACAGCCCCATGGTATAAGACTTCTTCGAAACCCGAGGTCGATAGCTTTGTTGATGATTAAATTGTGGTCGACTAGGTCGAATGCCTTAGTGAAGTCAATGAAGGCGACAGCTACAGACGTTTTTCGTTTCTCCAGATGGCGGTATATGTAGTCGAGAAAGCTGACAAGACAGTGAGTGGTGGAGGAAGTTTTCACACTACCAAATTGCTGAGGATCTACGGCTCCTGCAATATCAGCTTAAGCCCAGTCGAACACAAAACTTTCACAGATGAAGCTGGGTTTTGGGGTGATTGCAATGGGCCATAGCTGATTTAAGGATTGTGGGCTGGTTGACTTGGGCACTGGTGACACATAAGTCTTCCAGTCAGCTGGGCATCTGGCTTGACTGTGAGAAGCATTGATGGTGGAGCAAACTCCGCAGAGAACTCCTTGAAGAGTTTCATTGGTAAGTCAATGGGGGTGGTGGACCGTTTTAACTTTAGAGTGTCCAGACGTTTTGCTGCTTCAAATTCTTCTATTAAGTCAGTGGGAAACGGGGCTGGTAGGTAGGCAGGGAGATTGGTTGTGTTAAGCCGGGGGAGCGTCTGGCAAAGAGTAGCGAAATGATTATTTGATTGCTCAGCTGCGTCAACATTAGTGAGATGGCTAAGGAAGGGGAGGGGGTGTGTCTTATTGTTTAGTCCACAGAGTTCTTTAAGCTTACCAACCACTGACTGATGTTGGTCTGCTTCAGGTGTTGCAATTTGGTTGGGTAGTGAGACTTCTTTGTAGTGTGTATTTCGAGGATGACTCGGTTGCGAAGGGACCTGTAGCGGTTGTGGTCATCGAGATAAAAGGCTGTGTGTGTGTGCCTACATGTAATAATAATAATAATAATGATAGTAATAAATAATAATAGTAATAAATAATAATAATAATTAATGGTTTATCGAAAGAGCATGGCAGTCGGAAGGCCGAAAATATACAGATACATAATTGGGGAATGGGTCACTTGATTGACAAATAATATACAAGTGTCTATGTGTGTATGTGTGTGTGTGTGTGTGTGTGTTTACCTACATATGTGTGTGTACCTACATTTGTGTGTGTGTATGTGTGTATGTATTTATGTATGTACCTACGTGTGAGTTTGTATTTGTATCTACTGTACATGTGAATGTGTATGTCTACGTGTCGTGTGTGTGTGTGTGTGTGTAATAATAATAATAATAATAATAATTAACGGTTTATTGAAAAAGTTCTGCAGCCCGAAGGCTGAAAATATACATTGGACATAAATGACTTATTACATACATTGGTGGTTTAACAAAAGCCTTCATTAGAGAAAGAACATAAGAACATAAGAAAGTGGGATACTGCAGGAGGCCGACTGGCCCATACAGGGCAGATCCCTTTCACACCCATCCCAGCACTTCCATGTGCCTATCCAACTTCGTCTTGAAGCTCCCTAGCGTCCCCGATCCTACTATAGCACTCGGTAGCCTATTCCACATATCCACAACTCTATTACCAAACCAGTGCTTGCCTATATCCTTTCTGAATCGGAATTTATCTAATTTAAAGCCATTTGTTCTAGTTATTTCGTTATTACTGAGATTCAGAACATCTTCCATTTTACCCTTGTTAATCCCACTCACCCACTTGTACACCTCTATCATATCTCCCCTAACTCTACGCCTCTCTAATGAATGCAAGCCTAAGCTTTTCAGTCTTTCTTCATATGTAAGGTTTCTAATATTATGGATCATTTTTGTCATTCTTCTTTGTACTCTCTCCAAAGAATCTATGTCCATTCTATAATAAGGACACCAGAACTGAACCGCATAATCCATGTGTGGCCTCACTAATGCTAGGTAAAGTTTCAAGATAACGTCAGCAGTTCTGTTACTCACAGACCTAGATATGAACCCTAGAATCCTGTTTGCCTTGTTGCGAACGCTAATACATTGTTTTCTAGGTTTCAAGTCGTTGCTAACAAATACACCTAGATCTTTTTCACAAACTGAGTTTTCTATTTCCGTGTTACCTAGTTTATACTTAACGTTTGTATTCGTCTTCCCTATCTGTAGTACCTTGCATTTATCAGTATTAAAATTCATTTGCCAGTCTACTGACCACTCATGTAAGGTATCTAGATCTCTTTGAAGGTGTTCAAAGTCACTGTCTGAATTTATCACTCTCCCCATTTTGGTATCATCTGCAAATTTACTAATCCTACTAGTTATGTCTAAATCAAGATCATTAATGAATATAACAAACAGCAGAGGGCCCAATACAGATTCCTCGGGAACTCCGCTTTTGACCGCACCCCAGTCTGACTTTAATCCATTTATGCTGACTCTTTGCTTCCTACCAGTTAACCATGACCTAATCCATTTTAATAATGATCCACCTATTCCATGTGCTTCTACCTTCCTTATCAATCTCTCATGAGGGACTCTATCGAATGCTTTACTGAAATCTAAATAAATTATATCATATGACTTATCATTATCTACCGCTTCATATACTTCTGAGAAAAAGCTAAGCAAATTTGTGAGACAAGAACGTCCCTGGGTGAACCCGTGCTGAGAAGAATGAATTAAGTTGAATGTTTCAAGGTGGCTTCTGATTTTTGTAGCAATAATTGACTCTAGCAACTTGCCTATGATTGACGTGAGACTAATGGGACGGTAATTTGATGCAATTGATTTATCACCCTTTTTGAAAATCGGAACTACATTTGCAAGTTTCCAAGCTTCTGGCACTAGGCCCGATTCTAATGACTTATTAAATAAAACTGCTAATGGATTACTCAACTCATCTCTACATTCTTTTAATATTCTAGCATATACCTCGTCTGGACCAGGCGATTTATGAGGCTTCAGTTTGTTAATTACTTTAAGCACATCGTTACTAGTAATATTGATATTCATCAACATATTTTCTATACTGTCGTTATATACCTTATGAACTTCTGGAAACTGTGCTAGGTTTTCATTTGTGAATACGGAGCGAAAATGACTATTTAACGTACTACACATTTCTAACTCATCATCAGTCATTTCTCCTGTCGTAGTTTTAAGGGGACCTATTGTATCTCTAACCTTTGATTTATACAGTTGATAAAAAGCTTTGGGGTTATTTTTCGATTCGTTTGCTATCTTGATTTCATAATTTCTCTTTGCTTTCCTAATTTCTGTTTTTACCTGTCTTGTTAGGTTCTGATAGTAACCAAGTAAGTGATTTTCGCCTTTCTTAACTTTTCTATATACTCCTTTCTTTTTCCCTAGAAGATCTAAGAGTCTATTATTCATCCATTTTGGTTGGTTCCGTATCGATCTGAATTTTCTTTTAGGGATGTGTTTATTTTGAGCATTATTGATTGTCGCAATAAATTGTTCATAAGTAGCTGCTAAATTAAATTCAGGGTTATCCCGTCCTAAGTTGACAGTTTCCGGAGGTGTGGGGGGGATTAATCTTTTGACCATAGGGTCATCCCTTAGGTCTCTCCTTAAGCTACCGTAATTAGCCTTCCTAAAATCCGGGATCAAGGCCGAATTTTCCTTCTTCCTGCCATCCCATATTATGTTAAAATATATGGCTTTATGATCACTGTTTCCTAGTCCGTCTCCAATCCCAACATCTTTTACTAGATTTTCATTATTACTGAGAACTAAATCGAGGATATTATTTCCTCTAGTGGGCGAGTTTATGAATTGATATAAAAAACTATCTTGTACTGCTTCTAGAAAATCTTCAGATTCATTATCGCTAAGTTGATTTTTCCAATCTATGCCTGAAAAGTTGAAATCGCCTAGAATACATACATTGTTTCTATCAGATGCCTTCTTTATTTCCTCCCATAGCAATTTACCATCGTTCCTACTCAAATTAGGTGGTCTATATATAACACCAATGACTACGGATTCACTGCCCTCACCAATCTCTACCCAAATACTTTCATTGTCGCTATTTGTTTTAATGTTTGATTTATTGCAGCTTTTTAATGACACCCTGATATACACTGCTACACCGCCACCTCTCCTTCCTACTCTGTCAAATTTAAATAGGTTATATCCTGGAATATGAAATTCTGCTAAGAAATGTTTGCTGTTTGAATTTATCCATGTTTCCGTTATTGCAATTATATCTATGTTCTCTTTACTAACAATGGCCCTGAGCTGGTCCATTTTGTTACACAGGCTTCTACTATTAGTATAATAAACACTCAATATATTTCTTCCGTTTCTATCTGTTTTACATTTATTACTTTGATGTTTGTTATTATGACTAACTATATTTTCGGCATTATCTACTTCTGTTTCACTACTTCCCAGGACCTGCTTGTTTTTTGACTCCCATTTTCCCCGACCCCTCTCTACTGGCGAAACCCCCCCTTCGGAGTGACAATTTCACGCTCCAGGGATGCAGACAACGTCTTTACCCCCTCACGAGACAAGTGTACTCCGTCGCGACAGTACAGGTAGTCCTTGCCATAAAATCGTTGCCAGTCATCAATGAATGCCCAACCATTGTTTGCACAATGTTTTTCCAGTCGGCAATTAATAGCAATTGCCCTGGACAGCCATTCACGACCAACCCCTCTTCTAGGCAAGACACCACATACTATCGGGATCCCTCCCCTATCTCTAATTTTCCCCATCGCCTCCCCATACCTCTTGAAAAGTTCCTCACTCCTAACCCTACCTTTGTCGTTTCCTCCCACACTAAGACACACTACTGGATTGGTTCCCTCCCCTGACAAAACTCTGTCTAACCTCTCGGCTACATGCCCTATCCCAGCCCCAGGAACATACAGATTATTGTAGGTGTTGAACAGCAAACACGTAGTGTAGTAACTCCCTCCCAGATGGTGTTAGGAGGGACCTCACGTGGTGTAGTAATTCCCTCACAGATGGTGTTATGCGGGGTATCACGTGGTGTGATAGTTCCCTCACAGATGGTGTTATGAGGGGCCTCACGTGGTGTAGTAATTCCCTCACAGATGGTGTTATGAGGGGCCTCACGTGGTGTAGTAATTCCCTCACAGATGGTGTTATGCAGGGCCTCACGTGGTGTAGTAATTCCCTCACAGATGGTGTTATGAGGGGCCTCACGTGGTGTATTATTTCCCTCACAGATGGTGTTATGAGGGGCCTCACGTGGTGTAGTAATTCCCTCACAGATGGTGTTATGAGGGGCCTCACGTGGTGTAGTAATTCCCTCACAGATGGTGTTATGCGGGGCTTCACGTGGTGTAGTAGTTCCCTCACAGATGGTGTTATGAGGGGCCTCACGTGGTATAGTAATTCCCTCACAGATGGTGTTATGCAGGGCCTCACGTGGTGTAGTAATTCCTTCACAGACGGTGTTATATGAGTGAGGTGTGGTCCCAGGCCTTCCTATCGTAGACGGATTAACACATCGCTGGTTGTTGGGTCTCACGGGCCATTGTCACTGGGTACCTGGGACCTCACTGTGTGAAGGTTAATTTGGGTGGGACTGTTACTGTTGAGTTGTTCTCACTGACTTAAGCACTGTTCACCCCTGTTTAACACTGGTTCCGTTCCTCTCCTAAATGAAATAGTAACTTGTTGATATTCCGGTGGGGAGGAGGGTTCAGGGGAGGGGGTTGGTATGGGCCAACTTAACAGTTGACCTGGCTGCTCCGAGAGGAGCGCCAGGTACGTCTTGACCCTTCGGTGGTCAAGGATGTAGTGTGTGTGTGTATGTGTGTGTGTATGTGTGTGTGTCTAATAAAAAAATAGAGCCTTCATACTCCAGATCTGTTTATGAGAAAAATCGTGTTTGGACTTTATATTTAGTGTGGTTGGTTGTGTAGTTGTAAATGTTTTAGTTTTGTTATTGTTTTGTTTACAGAGTTGAGAGCCATAAATACCAAACTCATATTAACAAAGTAGTAAGTTCTAAGGAACTGGATTCGAAACGGTTAAGTCGTGTGTATTTGAAGACCTATCAGTGTATTTCTTTATATACTTATGCGGTGTATGTTGTATATGTATGTGAGCATGTGTGAATGTGTTTGTGTATGTGTGGGTGAGCTTGAATATGTGTAAATCATTATCTATATCAATTTGTAATCTAGACGAGTCGATATACAGGTACTGTACATGTTGAAGTATTATATAACAGACACCACATACAACCTCTTTTTCTTAACTTATTTCATCCTATTGGACTTAACACATCCAGCAGACATCACATAGCTGCCTGGAGTAAGTTGTTGCAGCTTGTAACCAGGAGGCTTGGTTTACCAGCTCCAACCAGGTCATGTATCACTTAATAATGTCCGCGACCAGCACCTGAGTCCGTTTTCTGGTAATAAGTCTGATAAACCTACAAAGTATATACCTAACACGAAGTTATACTATATAGTTAATGCAATGAGAAATATATAAGTAAATTATAACCATTTAACGTTTCAATATACTTTCTATTACATTTCTTGCACACCTATTTCTCAAAGTCGAAGTCACTTGTTATGATGATGAATCGGACACAAGCCGCCTCGTCCAGTGAGCGGCCGAATAAAAATGATCAGTTTGTTGGTATTACTTTGGTTTGTTGATGGCATAATTCGGATTCATAATTGGAATAAATATCTAATAAAATGTGTAATTTAAAAACCTCTTTGCAGTTAGTGATTTATTAAAATTATATTCATCAAGTGGCAACGATATCTGGGGGGGGGGGGGGGGGGTATAAACCGCTGTTTGTATCATGAGTTTTGATTGACTGGGATTCCACACCAAACGGAAGAAAACAAAATACTATCTCGCTGTGTTTACCTCCAGTTGAAAGGCGGCAGAAGAAGAACAGGAGAAAGAAGAAGACGAAGAATAAGTCCACGAAGGAGCGAGGTGAAGAAGGGTAGATCCATCTTCCACTCTCATCCTCACATCTTTACACTGCGTTAATGATCTCTGGGTCTTGTTTGCCCAAGATTGAGTAGTGTGATGGAACGGTAAATTAATGTTTGGCTCCTATGTCATTTATACCCCTCGTACACGTTAAAGCACTCATCGCTGATTAAATGGTGAGGAGGGGGACGTGGTGTTTTAATGGACGTGTGTGTGTGTGTGTGTGTGTGTGTGTGTGTGTGTAGGTGTAATAATAATAATAATAATAATAATAATAATAATAATAAACGGTTTATTAAAAGATACAACAGCCATAAGCTAAAAGTATACCATGGACAAAAGTGTCACGTATAACGATATAGTAATATGAGAGTCGTTGGATGTGAACTTTGAGATAACATGAAGCCTGGTGCTGTGGACACTGGACACATTTCACGTAATATTTATGAGCGACGCCTGTGAGTTCGTTGAAACATTCTAGAAACTAGCGCGTCATGTGTCAGGAGCTGTTACCGCTCACGTGTACACGTGATCTGAATTAGCATGAAAATCACATCATTGGCCGTCTCCCTCATTTATCAAAATCTGAGAATAAGTGCAGTTCAAAACACCATTGATAGTGAACTAATTCTGCACTTATCGATGCCGTCCGTTCACACAACGATCTATTCACTGTTGTTGTCTAGTAACGGGGAATAAGGGTGACTGTTCTCGTTACTACAAGACAACTTTTTTGACCAACACATTTCGTTATCCCGCCTCGTTTACGCAGCGAGCCGGTCCAGGCCGTTGTCCAAACTAGGTGGAAACAAAGCTAACGTCTGTTGATTCAAGACAACCGCGTACAGAGGTCGGCTACCACTTGTTTATATAATGTACCAGTATCTAGTAACAAAAAGGCTGACGGCTGTCTACACCACAGGTCGATCAGCCTAACATCACATTTATATGCAAACTCTTGAGAAAATTTTGAGGGACGCCATCATCCAACATATCACAAACATGGTTTATGGAGAGAAAATCCAATTTGATAAACTTACTTTCTTTGAGACGGGACCAGACGACGTGGGTCAAGGTTTACTAGTGGATGTGTTATGCACCCTTCAAAAAAGGTATTGCAACTCGTGCCATACTTTATATTCTGGAAGAAGGGTGAAGTGTTTTGATGTGTATCCTGGGTGTGATGATATGTTGGGATGTTTGTTTCCCTTGCCATATGTTACAGATACAAGCTGCATTCGGGAGGTGGTAGCGGTGGAGAAGGGATTTTACTCAACAAAAGCTGCAATTGCATCCCACCCCTTCCCAAACCTCTATCCCACTCCACTCCCAAAACACCCTCCCACCTCCTCCCAAGACACCCTCCCACCTCCTCTCAAAACACCCTCCCACCTCCTCTCAAAACACCCTCCCACCTCCTCTCAAAACACCCTCCCACCTCCTCCCAAAACACCCTCCCACCTCCTTCCAAAACACCCTCCCACCTCCTCCCAAAACACCAATCCACCTCCTTCCAAAACACCCTCCCACCTCCTCCCAAAACACCCTCCCACCTCCTCCCAAAACACCATTCCACCCATCCCACCGCCTCCCGAAACTCTCTTGATTAAAAATTTACACAACTATAAACAAAGAGAAATAAATCCCTGACTTTATTGTTACCTACATGTTGTGTGACGTAAACACTGATATTATGCAAACTACAGTATAACCTACAGTATATGCTGTTTGTCTGACATGTAAACACAATACCTGTGAGTTATATACACCAATTTAACTGTCTGTTTTTTATCATGTTCTGTATATAACTCTCTATAACTCATTTATTCTTTATCTGAGTTACTTTTTTTGGTTTAACTTTTAAGAGCTCATTAGAAAGTAATTAAAAGGTGAGATAATACTGGCTAAAGGTAAGAGTAATTAGAGGCTCAGTTAGGAGTAATTAGGGGCCCAGTTAAGAGTAATTGGGAGCTCAGTTAAGGGTAATTAGGGGCTCAGTTAATAATAATTAGGGGCTCAATTAAGAGTAATTAATGGCACAGTTAAAAGTAATTACGGGGTTAGTTAAGAGTTATTAGCGGCTCAGTTAAGAATAATTAGGGTCTCAGTTGAGTAATTAGGGGTTCAGTAAAGAATAAACTTTATCTGTATATTTTACTCTATTCCGTAAAATAATACTCACTGATGGAGATGGAGAGAATGTTGGAGAAGCAGAGAGTGTTGGAGATAGCCTATAAGGGAGATTTTAAAGAAGGAATGGGTGATGAAGACAGCCTGTGAGGGAGATTGTTGGAGGAGTGAGTATTGGAGATTGTGAGGTACATTGCTAGAGAAGCAGTAAGTGATGGAGAATGCCTCTGAGGGAGATTGTTGGGAAGGAGTGGTGGAGATAGGCTGTGAGGGAGATTGTTGGAGGGAGGATGGTTGAGAATGAGAGTATGCACTGAGCTTAACACACACCTAAGTACGAGTGAGGGAAAGGTGAGGAGAGAGAGAGAGAGAGAGAGAGAGAGAGAGAGAGAGAGAGAGAGAGAGAGAGATGAACAAGTTAATCCCCAGGTTAAAAAAACAACGACAAAACTCCACCACCTCAGTCATCATACAAAGTAACTCTTCCTCCATTTCAATTGGTTCATCTCAGACTAACTTGCGTTCTTATTGGCCAACTCTAACTCCTCCCTCAATGAAGGTAGAGTTTAATATGGCATGTGAGTCTATCCTTATAACTTGGGCACCGATATAAAGAACACGAGCCTCAGTAAGGATCATGTAACATTATTATTAATCTTTATTTTCATCAATCAAAACTATGAAAAAAAAAAAGTCAGGATAAGTTAGAAAAATATTAAACGTATAAATTCTTCCCTGAAATATAACTAAACCATCTTGTGCGGTGGGGAAAATAATACAAATAAAATGTCAACACGGATAGGATTCAGCGGCAATATTTACTCCTCTACAGTTCTCGCTAATCCCATGACCTTTGACCTCTCACCGCGATGCCCTGACCTTTGACCTCCCACCTTAATGTCATGACCTTTGACCTATCACCTTGATGCCATGACCTTTGACCTCTCACCGTGATACCATGACCTTTGTCATCTCATCTTAATGTCATTACCCCTTTGACCTCTCACCTTGATGTCATGATCCCTTTGACCTCTCACCTTGATGCCATGACCCCTTTGACCTCTCACCTTGATGCCATGAACCCTTTGAATTCTCAC
>CAUDMG010002844.1:502500-540000 GCA_958450375.1 Homarus gammarus
AGAGACGGTGAGTGAGTAGGAGACAATGAAAAGGTAAGAGAGTGTGAGGGAGTGAGAGACAGAGGTAGAGAGACAGTGAGGGAGAGAGAGAGAGAGACAGTTAAGGAGAGACAGTTAGGGAAAGACAGTGAGGGAGAGAGAGACAATGAAGGAGTGAGAAATAGTAAGAAAGATAGAGTGATAGATAAATGAGAGTGAGATTAGGTGAGAGAGAGAGAGAGAGAGAGAGAGAGAGAGAGAGAGAGAGAGAGAGAGAGAGAGAGAGAGAGAGAGGATATCAGAGACTCACGCGCGGACTTGACCACAAATTACTTAATTACTTGAGTACAATGACATAACAGCTTGAGTAAAGGAATTAATCCCTGAGTACGATGCCAATCCCCTGATTTTGTTGTTGTTGTTTAGCCCACACGAGCACACGTCACTGACCCACATCAGGGCCTGGGGGGGGGGGGGCGAAAATGTAATAATAATAATAATAATAATAATAATAATAATAATATATAGAAAAAAAAATAATTACCATAAATAAATACAAAAACGAAAAAATAAATAAATCAAGAGTGTCAAACGATATACAGTGTGTATGTTGTGTTGTCAATAGTAATAGAAACAATTGAGACCCTGCAATTGTGTGTAAATGAGGCAGAAAGTCAGATCAGCAACCTGGGACTCGGTCACAATTTTTGTGATGCCATATAGCAGCAGGGTCTGCCATTAGACAACACATTATGCTTCCAATATCTTCCCAGACGGTAGTACCTCCCTGTTTGGTAGCTGCCGACTACCTACTGAGTACCACGAGTTATAGTATTCCACTTTAACCTGGCCCATAAGCCAAGCCCCTCGTCTATAGCTACAAATAGCTGCTTGGTTCCCCTGAGCGTCTTACCTCCCCCTGGACTACACGTATATAATCACGCATTTATATCAACCTTTTATGATAAATATTTCAAATTTTCTAACATCCTCTCTGATTTGAAATGATTTGCATTTTGATAGTCCAAATACTTAACATTATTTTAGATAATAACAAGTCTGCTGACCAATTGTGAACGCATATAAGTTTGAATTTTCTTTGAATCAATCAGCTATTAGTATAGAAGAGGGGCGTGGCTTACGGGCCAGGTTAGCGTGGTAAGGGTAGAGTTCATTATGATACAATAATCCTTTTGAGTACAAGGACCTACTCCCTGTTATACAATGATTTTATCCCTGAATTACAATGATATAATCCCCGTAGAACAATGACTTATTCCCTTGAGTACAACGACTTATTCCCTTGAGTACCATGACTTATTAGCTTGAATACAATGATATAATCCCACAAGTACAATGACAATCCCTGTAGTATAATGACTTAATCTCTTACATACGATGACATGACCCCTAGAGGACAATGACTTAACCCCTTGAGTACTTTGTCTCAACTCTTTGAATATAATGAACCAACCCCTTGAGTTCGATGCTACAGAACTCAAAATGGTTCTTCATCAAACACAAAGGTATTAAAATGCATTAAAACTATCATGGAATTGCTCTCGTTTTCAAGTGCACTGGAAAAACAATGACATTTACCTAAACTTATGAGATTTAGTGTAAACAATTTAGCGCATAGACCCGAGATTAGGCATTAGTTATAACCTGTGACACAACTACCATAATATATATATATATATATAGCCTAAGGCCTACACACTGTATTACTTGGATAACCCGGAATTGCACGGGTTTGTTTTTTGACGAATTAAAGCAAATATTGATGCAGTACCAGGATACCAAATTTCAGCGCAAGCGCAAGCGCGCACACACACACACACACACACACACACACACACACACATATATAATGTTTATCTTTCAGACCAAAGCATCCAGGCCAGTAGTATAACACAAGTGATCGTAGGCCCTTCCTGCCCGGTGGTGATTCCGGTGGTACAGTTTACCGAGGCTTGAAAGATCGAACGCTCGTGCTTGGATAGAGGGCAACCGCCGTCCGGCTGACAGGGTACAGAGACATCGTTTTCCAGATGGTCGTGGTTGTTATAATCATGGTCGTGGTTGTTATAATTATGGTCGTGGTTGTTATAATCATGGTCGTGGTTGTTATAATTATGGTCGTGGTTGTTATAATCATGGTCGTGGTTATGATCATGCTTGTGGTTTATGATCATAGTCGTAGGTGTTATAATCATGGTCATGGTTGTTATAATCATGGTCGTGGTTGTTATAATCATGGTCGTGGGTGATATAATCATAGTCGTGGTTGTTATAATCATGGTCGTGGTTGTTATAATCATGGTCGTGGTTGTTATAATCATGGTCGTGGTTGTTATAATCATAGTTGTGGTTGTTATAATCATAGTTGTGGTTGTTATAATCATGGTCGTGGTTGTTATAATTATGGTCGTGGTTGTTATAATCATGGTCGTGGTTGTTATAATTATGGTCGTGGTTGTTATAATCATGGTCGTGGTTGTTATAATTATGGTCGTGGTTGTAATAATCATGGTCGTGGTTATGATCATGCTTGTGGTTTATGATCATAGTCGTAGGTGTTATAATTATGGGCGTGGTGGTTATAATCATGGTTGTGGTTGTTATAATCATGGTAGTGGGTGATATAATCATAGTCGTGGTTGTTATAATCATGGTCGTGGTTGTTATAATCATGGTCGTGGTTGTTATAATCATGGTCGTGGTTGTTATAATCATAGTTGTGGTTGTTATAATCATAGTTGTGGTTGTTATAATCATGGTCGTGGTTGTTATAATTATGGTCGTGGTTGTTATAATCATGGTCGTGGTTGTTATAATCATGGTCGTGGTTGTTATAATCATGGCCGTGGTTGTTATAATCAAAGTTGTGGTTGTTATAATCATGGTCGTGGTTGTCATAATCATGGTCGTGGTTGTTATAATCATGGTCATGGTTGTTATAATCATGGTCGTTGTTGTTATAATCATGGTCGTGGTTGTTATAATCATAGTTGTGGTTGTTATAATCCTGGTCGTGGGTGATATAATCATAGTCGTGGTTGTTATATTCATGGTCGTGGTTGTTATAATCATGGCCGTGGTTGTTATAATCATAGTTGTGGTTGTTATAATCATGGTCGTGGTTGTCATAATCATGGTCGTGGTTGTTATAATCATGGTCGTGGTTGTTATAATCATGGTCGTGGTTGTCATAATCATGGTCGTGGTTGTTATAATCATGGTCGTGGTTGTTATAATCATGGTCGTGGTTGTTATAATCATGGTCGTGGTTGTTATAATCATAGTTGTGGTTGTTATAATCCTGGTCGTGGGTGATATAATCATAGTCGTGGTTGTTATAATCATGGTCGTGGTTGTTATAATCATGGTCGTGGTTGCTATAATCATAGTTGTGGTTGTTATAGTCATAGTTGTGGTTGTTATAATCCTGGTCGTGGGTGATATAATCATAGTCGTGGTTGTTATAATCATGGTCCTGATTGTTATAATCATGGTCGTGGTTGTTATAATCATGGTCGTGGTTGTTATAATCATGGTCGTGGTTGTTATAATCATGGTCGTGGTTGTTATAATCATAGTTGTGGTTGTTATAATCATGGTCGTGGTTGTTATAATCATGGTCGTGGGTGATATAATCATAGTCGTGGTTGTTGTAATCATGGTCGTGGTTGTTATAATCATGGTTGTGGTTGTTATAATCATGGTCGTGGTTGCTATAATCATAGTTGTGGTTGTTATAATCATGGTCGTGGTTGTTATAATCATGGTCGTGGTTGTTATAATCATGGTCGTGGTTGTTATAATCATGGTCGTGGTTGTTATAATCATGGTCGTGGTTGTTATAATCATTGTCGTGGTTGTTATAATCATGGTCGCCATTGTTATAATCATGGTCGCCATTGTTATAATCATGATCGTGGTTGTTATAACCATTGTTGTGGTTGTTATAATCATGGTCGTGGTTGTTATAATCATGGTTGTGGTTGTTATAATCATGGTCGTGGTTGCTATAATCATAGTTGTGGTTGTTATAATCATGGTCGTGGTTGTTATAATCATGGTCGTGGTTGTTATAATCATGGTCGTGGTTGTTATAATCATGGTCGTGGTTGTTATAATCATTGTCGTGGTTGTTATAATCATGGTCGCCATTGTTATAATCATGGTCGCCATTGTTATAATCATGATCGTGGTTGTAATAACCATTGTTGTGGTTGTTATAATCATGGTCGTGGTTGTTATAATCATGGTCGTGGTTGTTATAATCATGGTCTTGGTTGTTATAATCATGGTCGTGGTTGTTATAATCATGGTCGTGGTTGCTATAATCATGGCTGTCATAATCATGGCCGTGGTTATGATCATAGTCGTGGTTGTTTTAATCATTGTCGTGGTTGTTATAATCATGGTCATGGTTGTTATAATCATGGTCGTGGTTGTTATAATCATGGTCCTGGTTGTTATAATCATGGTCGTGATTGTTACAATAAGGGTCGTACCTTAGACTAACACAGGTAGAATAAACGCGACACCTTATCTTTAATCTCAATAAACCCAGATTAACCTCACCTAATCAACAGGATTATAGACCATTAGGATTGTACCACCAATACCGATACATTTCACACTGGATTAATAACAAAACATTTATCACATTTCCAATAGCTAATGTCTTACGGATATCTTATCAAGCTGTGAGTCTTACATGTCTATATAATTATGTTTTATTCTTACAAATAATTATTGTTCGTTGTGTATTGTATTGTATGGTATGGTATTGTATGGTATTGTATGGTATTGTACTGTATTGTATCCAGCTGACAGCGTACAGCGAATGAGGGTGCTGCAAGTTCGTAGACTCGCATGGTTAATTAGGGTACGTCTTCCAACGTAAATAAAATGGTTTATTAATGGCTTCCTAAAGAAACCATCGACATGGGACCAGGTTTGTTCCACTCGACGAATTTTTTGCGATTTTTCCACCAATTTTGATGAAAAACGATTCTGCCGTTTCGGCTGCACAGACAGACAAACAAACAGACAGCCATATATTCGGATAGCGCTATAGTATATTAGATAGACTTAGCAGTAACCAGGGGAGCACGGAAGTTGATACCATACAGTGACTACGGTGAGATAAAGAGCTGACCCAAAGGAAGTCAAGGTCATAAAGGGAGCCAGAATTCTCACTGCCACGCGATTGGCTTAACTTCTGTTACATGACCAAACAGCCGGTCTAGATACACCCAGATTAGTGTTAATTAAGAGAGGTCATCTGCCGGCTGGAGATCTCCAATATAAGGCTTGCAGCTCCTTCCACATTTTCATTCTTACAACCGTGAAGGGCCAGCAACACATGTCCCCAGTCCCGCTCGTCGTCTCATCGAAGAAGTCGTCACTAAGTGTAACGAGGTCTCAGCCCGGTCCATCGACGGTGTGCTACCCTCTCATCGTGTAAAAGTAAGTGCTGGCTGTGTAGACGGTAGTAGTGCGGTGACCCTGAACCTCCCCAACAATCAACATAGTGGAAGTGCCCATTTTATTTGTTAGGTAATAGGAATATTACTTACCTCCATTAATCCCCCCCCCCCCCCGTTGAACTTGTAAAATAAAGGTGTAACACGCATTGGTGTTTTATATACTACACTTGTACTGAGCCTGTGTTAATATATAATATTTTCTTTACACCTTCGAGTCACGCTACCTACTTCTCTCACTCTACGACTCTACTACTATAAACTCCTACCTTACCTCTTCATATGAGATTTAACCTCATTATACACACACACACACTACGGTTGTGTACAGGGGAGCCACTTTTAGGAGTTGGACCCCTAGCATTAGAGAGGCTCTGTGTTTAAAACTGTGGTGGTGTGCCTTAGGAGGGTGACAATACAGTTACTTGAGGATAAACAACTACGTGTCTCAAAGACCTCAGATATGATCCACAGTTGTCACACCGCGTGCTGCCTGTCCCTATGTTATCCCCCAAGGCGGTCATCTCACCCCGTTTCTTCCACCCAGCTAATGCCGGATTACACAACAGTTCACTTCCTGGTTAAGCAACTGTTGAATGCTTCCGTATGTTTAATGAGACTAGATTCTATGATGTTCCTACTATCAATTGAATTACAAGGTAATATTGAGGAGGCATTATCCCAGTCAATGCAATGCTTGTTATCCCTCAAATGAACACACAGAGCATTGGATTCCTGGCCTGTCCTAACACTATATTTATGTTGTTTAAGTCTAGTTATAAGATATTTACCTGTCTGGCCTAAGTAAAACATATTACATTCCTTGCAAGGAACTTTATAAATGCAACCAAATGTGTTGTTGGGGGAGTTCTTGATTAACATTTGTTTCACAGTGCATGAGTTTTTAAATGCCACATTGACGTTCCAGGTTTTTAGTTGTAAAGGAATGTGTGAGAAATTTTTGTGATCCCAAGCCCACCCATGACCATAAGAATATCTTAATATTACCATTCAACATGAATTTGAGTAATGGCATGTACAAACTGGACAATTTTATAATTAAGAAGATTTGTAACCAGGTGAGAAGGTTGGGTCACCTTACCCTCTGATCTGACTACCGACCGTTGCCGTGCTATTTAAAGATTAGTAGGGTCATTACCTAATACCTGACCATTGTGGACCTGGTCTCACCCTCCTCTGTATATATACACCTTGTTTTGTAATTATCTTTAGTCTGTACTCACCCCTGAAGATGTGAATTACACGAAAGCTCTTGGGAGCTTCGTGTTTTCTTCTTTCCTTGTGGTTATCAACATATACCTAGATCACGCGCACCTACAGTGATTTACTTGCATATATATATATATATATATATATATATATATATATATATATATATATATATATATATATATAGAGAGAGAGAGAGAGAGAGAGAGAGAGAGAGAGAGAGAGAAACAAACACACAAAGATACTATATTACACCGTGTGACCTCCATAAAACATAATATATTACACGATTAATTAAAACTGTCGAGGTGTTTCAGAAGCCGCCCGAGGAAGGAGAGTCCTGGCGAAGAACGCGACTCACGGGAAGTAAATCATAAGAAAATATGGATATGCAGAGTGGTATAGTAGGCCCTGGGGAGCTCTCAGGGGTAGAAGAATAGAATATAAATTACATCATCTAACTCGTACAAATTCGCATCCTAAGACTTTTAAATAACGGAGGGCAATTTTCTTCGTCTTTCTTCCCCGTCTTCTTGTTTGTTATTCCTTTAACTTTTTTTCGGCCATTTATTTGTATATATTATTGCTATTGTTTGTTATTCTTTTATATTTTCTTCTTCCTGTCTTCCTAATTTAATTTCCTCATCTCTCTCTTCTTCTTCTTTCTATTTCGTCATTTCATCAAGCCACTTCTTCTTCTTCTTCTTCTTCTTCTTCTCGTTATCCTGGCTACCCTTTTTCTTCCTCTTCTGCTTCCTCCTCTTCCTCTGACCCAGCTTGGAGAAGGTCGTGCCCGATCGTGCTCCCGTTAGAGACCAAGGAAAATGGCCGCTTTGGATTGTTGTGTCGTGGGGGAAGAGGAGGGGAGTGTGGGGAAAGACGACCTCCTTGCCACTCTGTTAAGGCAGCTGGGGCAGTTGAGGAGTGAGGTTGACACTCTAAAGGGGGAAAATGAAGCCCTCAGGACGGAACTCCTTCAGGTGGGTGTCCTGCATAGCAGGACACCTGCGAAGGAGGAGCAGGCGTGGAGAGTGGTTTTCTCCAAGGGGACTAGGGTCAGGCTCAGGAAAGCTGACCAGGGTGTGGAGTGTAGTAACCCTTACCAGGTGCTGCAGGAAGCTGACGAGGAAGAGAAGAGGCAGGACGGTATGGATCAAGGAGAGGAAAGGGCAGTTGTACAAACCCTGCCCACAGGTAAGGTCGTGGTAGTTGGGGACAGCCAGGTGAGGTTTATAGATAGGGCTTTTTGTGCGAGAGATAGGAAACATAGGACTAGGGTGTGTTTTCCTGGGGCTGGGATAGGGCATGTAGCCGAGAGGTTAGACAGAGTTTTGTCAGGGGAGGGTACCAATCCAGTAGTGTGTCTAAGTGTGGGAGGAAACGACATAGGTAAGGTTAGGAGTGAGGAACTTTTCAAGAGGTATAAGGAGGCGCTGGGGAAGATTAGAGATAGGGGAGGGATCCTTATAGTATGTGGTGTCTTGCCTAGAAGAGGGGTTGGTCGTGAATGGCTGTCCAGGGCAATTGCTATAAATTGCCGACTGGAAAAACATTGTGCAAACAATGGTTGGGCATTCATTGATAACTGGCAACGACTACCTGTACTGTCGCGACGGAGTACACTTGTCTCGTGAGGGGGTAAAGACGTTGTCTGCATCCCTGGAGCGTGAAATTGTCACTCCGAAGGGGGGTTTCGCCAGTAGAGAGGGGTCGGGGAAAGTGGGAGTCAAAAAACAAGCAGGTCCTGGGAAGCAAAATTAGTTGCTCAGGACAAGGGGTAAAACAGGACCAGGGAAGAGTAGGTTTAAATGTATACTTTACAAACAGTAGGAGCGTTAGAAATAAAATAGACTTGCTGAGAGCGGTTGTATGTACCGAGAATGTAGACGTCATAGCAATCACCGAAACTTGGATGAATCTGGCGAGCAAAATTTTTTTATAAGAGTACCACATAAAAGGGTACAACCTTTTTCACAAGGACAGGGAAGGTAGGAAGGGGGGAGGGGTCGCACTCTTCGTCAAGGATACATTAAAATGTTGTACTAATAATTCAATAAAGGGTGAAATAGGAACCGAGTCTGTGTGGGTAGAAATCACGGAAGGAAGAGAAAAACTAATTATGGGAGTGATTTACAGGCCCCCAAGTCTTGGCAAAGAAGCAGCTCAGCCCATATGGCAGGTAATGAGTAGGGCAGCAAAATATAACAACCTATGCATTATGGGGGATTTCAACTTCAGAAATATTGACTGGAACAACATTGTAGGCGACTATGAATCTGAAGACTTCCTAGATGCAGTACAGGACAATTTTTTGAAACAACTAATTACAGAACCTACTAGAGGTGACAATATATTAGACCTAGTATTAACAAATAAAGAAAATATTATCAGAGATACCACAGTAGGGGAAGAACTAGGTAACAGTGATCACAGAGAAATCAAGTTCACCCTAAATTGGGAAACGAAAAACAATGACAATATGGTCAGAGTCCCAAACTTACTTGGTTACTATCAGAACCTAACAAGACAGGTAAAAACAGAAATTAGGAAAGCAAAGAGAAATTATGAAATCAAGATAGCAAACGAATCGAAAAATAACCCCAAAGCTTTTTATTAACTGTATAAATCAAAGGTTAGAGATACAATAGGTCCCCTTAAAACTACAACAGGAGAAATGACTGATGATGAGTTAGAAATGTGTAGTACGTTAAATAGTCATTTTCGCTCCGTATTCACAAATGAAAACCTAGCACAGTTTCCAGAAGTTCATAAGGTATATAACGACAGTATAGAAAATATGTTGATGAATATCAATATTACTAGTAACGATGTGCTTAAAGTAATTAACAAACTGAAGCCTCATAAATCGCCTGGTCCAGACGAGGTATATGCTAGAATATTAAAAGAATGAAGAGATGAGTTGAGTAATCCATTAGCAGTTTTATTTAATAAGTCATTAGAATCGGGCCTAGTGCCAGAAGCTTGGAAACTTGCAAATGTCGTTCCGATTTTTAAAAAGGGTGATAAATCAATTGCATCAAATTACCGTCCCATTAGTCTCAGTCAATCATAGGCAAGTTGCTAGAGTCAATTATTGCTACAAAAATCAGAAGCCACCTTGAAACATTCAACTTAATTCATTCTTCTCAGCACGGGTTCACCCAGGGACGTTCTTGTCTCACAAATTTGCTTAGCTTTTTCTCAGAAGTATATGAAGCGGTAGATAATGATAAGTCATATGATATAATTTATTTAGATTTCAGTAAAGCATTCGATAGAGTCCCTCATGAGAGATTGATAAGGAAGGTAGAAGCACATGGAATAGGTGGATCATTATTAAAATGGATTAGGTCATTGTTAACTGGTAGGAAACAAAGAGTCAGCATAAATGGATTAAAGTCAGACTGGGGTGCGGTCAAAAGCGGAGTTCCCCAGGGATCTGTATTGGGCCCTCTGCTGTTTGTTATATTCATTAATGATCTTGATTTAGACATAACTAGTAGGATTAGTAAATTTGCAGATGATACCAAAATGGGGAGAGTGATAAATTCAGACAGTGACTTTGAACACCTTCAAAGAGATCTAGATACCTTACATGAGTGGTCAGTAGACCGGCAAATGAATTTTAATACTGATAAATGCAAGGTACTACAGATAGGGAAGACGAATACAAACGTTAAGTATAAACTAGGTAACACGGAAATAGAAAACTCAGTTTGTGAAAAAGATCTAGGTGTATTTGTTAGCAACGACTTGAAACCTAGAAAACAATGTTTTAGCGTTCGCAACAAGGCAAACAGGATTCTAGGGTTCATATCTAGGTCTGTGAGTAACAGAACTGCTGACGTTATCTTGAAACTTTACCCAGCATTAGTGAGGCCACACATAGATTATGCGGTTCAGTTCTGGTGTCCTTATTATAGAATGGACATAGATTCTTTGGAGAGAGTACAAAGAAGAATGACAAAAATGATCCATAATATTAGAAACCTTACATATGAAGAAAGACTGAAAAGCTTAGGCTTGCATTCATTAGAGAGGCGTAGAGTTAGGGGAGATATGATAGAGGTGTACAAGTGGGTGAGTGGGATTAACAAGGGTAAAATGGAAGATGTTCTGAAGCTCAGTAATAACGAAATAACTAGAACAAATGGCTTTAAATTAGATAAATTCCGATTCAGAAAGGATATAGGCAAGCACTGGTTTGGTAATAGAGTTGTGGATATGTGGAATAGGCTACCGAGTGCTATAGTAGGATCGGGGACGCTAGGGAGCTTCAGGACGAAGTTGGATAGGCATATGGAAGTGCTGGGATGGGTGTGAAAGGGATCTGCCCTGTATGGGCCAGTCGGCCTCCTGCAGTATCCCACTTTCTTATGTTCTTATGTTCTTAAGAAGGTACCTTGGTGAGGTCACCTGGGAACAGTCACGTCAGTTCCCAGTAGGAAGGGGTGAGGTCATAGATGACACAACAATTGATCATGACTATAATATATTCACTAGTATACTACATAAAGCACAAGAACAAAATATACCATACAGAAAAATTAGGTCAAATAAGAATGACCCAAGGTGGCTGACCAGAAAAATTAAACATGACAAAGGAATAAAGAAAGGAATATATAAGAAATTAAAGGGAGGGGAGGAGCAGCTCAGAAACAGGTATAATGAACTATCTAGGAATGTTAAGAAAAATGTAAGGAAAGCAAAGAGAGACTATGAAATCAAAATAGCAAGAGAATCCAAGGCGAATCCCAAGGGATTTTTCCAGGTATATAGGACAAAGGTCAAGGACAAAGTTGGGCCTTTAAACTCAGGGAGGGGAGAATTTATAAATGGCAGTGAAGAAATAAGCAAAGCATTGAACAGCTACTTCTTATCAGTTTTCACAGAAGAAATTTGGGATGAAATTCCGGAGGTGGAACTGATATTTAAGGGAAAGGAAGACGAGAAATTAAAGAATATCACTATCAGAAAAGAGGATGTTCTGAAGAAGATAAATAAACTAAAGAATACAAAATCCCCAGGGTCGGATGAAATTTTCCCTCGAGTCTTAAAAGAGTGTAGGGAACAGATTAGCGGACCCCTCGTAAACTTATTTACAAAATCATTAGACACTGGAGTTGTGCCAGAGTTGTGGAAACAGGCAAATGTAGTACCCATATTCAAAAAGGGAGACAGAGCATCAGCGTCAAATTACCGGCCGATCAGTTTGACGTCAGTAGTGGGGAAATTTCTTGAATCAATTATAGCAGATAGCATCCGATCGCATGTAGAGAAAAGCAAATTAATCTACGACTCTCAACATGGGTTTACAAAGGGAAAATCTTGTCTTACAAATCTGCTAACGTTTTTTAGGAAAGTCTTCGAGGTCGTAGATAATGACGAAAATTACGATGTTATTTACTTAGACTTTAGCAAAGCATTTAACAGAGTACCGCATCAGAGGCTTCTGAGAAAAATTAAGGCTCATGGTATCGAGGGGAAAGTTTTAACATAAGAACTTAAGAACATAAGAAAGTGGGATACTGCAGGAGGCCGACTGGCCCATACAGGGCAGATCCCTTTCACACCCATCCCAGCACTTCCATGTGCCTATCCAACTTCGTCTTGAAGCTCCCTAGCGTCCCCGATCCTACTATAGCACTTGGTAGCCTATTCCACATATCCACAACTCTATTACCAAACCAGTGCTTGCCTATATCCTCTCTGAATCGGAATTTATCTAATTTAAAGCCATTTGTTCTAGTTATTTCGTTATTACTGAGCTTCAGAACATCTTCCATTTTACCCTTGTTAATCCCACTTACCCACTTGAACACCTCTATCATATCTCCCCTAACTCTACGCCTCTCTAATGAATGCAAGCCTAAGCTTTTCAGTCTTTCTTCATATGGAAGGTTTCTAATATTATGGATCATTTTTGTCATTCTTCTTTGTACTCTCTCCAAAGAATCTATGTCCATTCTATAATAAGGACACCAGAATTGAACCGCATAATCCATGTGTGGCCTCACTAATGCTAGGTAAAGTTTCAAGATAACGTCAGCAGTTCTGTTACTCACACTCCTAGATATGAACCCAAGAATCCTGTTTGCCTTGTTGCGAACGCTAATACATTGTTTTCTAGGTTTCAAGTCGTTGCTAACAAATACACCTAGCTCTTTTTCACAATCTGAGTTTTCTATTTCCGTGTTACTTAGTTTATACTTAACGTTTGTATTTGTCTTCCCTATCAGTAGTACCTTGCATTTATCAGTATTAAAATTCATTTGCCAGTCTACTGACCACTCATGTAAGGTATCTAGATCTCTTTGAAGGTGTTCAAAGTCACTGTCTGAATTTATCACTCTCCCCATTTTGGTATCATCTGCAAATTTACTAATCCTACTAGTTATACCTAAATCAAGATCATTAATGAATATAACAAACAGCAGAGGGCCTAATACAGATCCCTGTGGAACTCCGCTTTTGACCGCACCCCAGTCTGACTTAAATCCATTTATGCTGATTCTTTGTTTCCTACCAGTTAACCATGACCTAATCCATTTTAATAATGATCCACCTATTCCATGTGCTTCTACCTTCCTTATCAATCTCTCATGAGGGACTTACAAATGCTTTACTGAAATCTAAATAAATTATATCATATGACTTATCATTATCTACCGCTTCATATACTTCTGAGAAAAAGCTAAGCAAATTTGTGAGACAAGAATAAAATCATGGCTCACCGATAGAACACAGAGGGTCAGCGTAGTTGGTGTTAAATCTGAGTGGGGCCGTGTAACCAGTGGGGTTCCCCAGGGGTCAATACAAGGCCCACTCTTGTTCATAATCTATATAAACGATTTAGATACTGGGATCAGCAGTGACATAAGCAAGTTTGCGGTTGACACCAAAATAGGGCGGCAAATTAATTCAGGGCAGGATGCAAATGCATTACAGGAGGATCTAAATAAACTGCAGGGGTGGTCTGAAAAATGGCAAATTAAATTCAACACCAGCAAGTGCAGCGTACTTAATATTGGAAGAACAAATACTTATAATGTATACAGCCTTAACAACATCAACCTAGAGAAGTCGACTTGTGAAAGAGACCTAGGGGGTACTTGTAAGCCCGGACCTACTGCCTAGAAAACAGTGCGTTAATGTTCGAAATAAGGCAAACAGAGTATTGGGTTTTATATCTAGAAGTGTAAGTAACAAGAGTGCAGAGGTCTTATTGCAACTATATCTTGCGCTAGTCAGGCCGCACCTCGATTATGCGGTTCAGTTCTGGTGCCCCTATTATAGAATGGATATAAATTCACTAGAGTCGGTGCAGCGAAGAATGACAAAAATGATTCCGGGACTTAGAAACCTTCCATATCAGGATAGGTTATAGAAACTTAACTTGCATTCCCTAGAAAGACGAAGAGTGCGGGGAGATATGATAGAAGTATTTAAGTGGGTGAAAGGAATCAATAAAGGGGATATAGATAAAGTTCTTATAATATCCGAGCAGGATAGGACTCGGAGCAACGGATTCAAGTTGGATAAGTTTAGGTTTAGGAGGGAGATAGGAAGAAACTGGTTCACAAATAGGGTGGTGGACGATTGGAACAAGCTTAGCAACTTTGTAGTAAGTGCGGGAACTCTGGAAAGTTTCAAAAGGAGGCTAGATAGATTCATGGATGATAGAGAGTGGTAGTAACTCTCGACAGGAGCTGCCCTGCACAGGCCAACCGGCCTATTGCAGACTCCTTATTTTCTTACGTTCTTATGTTCTTATGTTCCTCTCATCATCACACCGTCGCTACTCCTCTCTTTCATAATATTTTATCATCCTATCCTTCACACAGTTTTATCATCCCCCCATCTCTCTCTCTCTATATTTTCATCAATTTATTCAACCTGGAAAATTAATTCTCTCAATGTAAATTCTGGTAATCCATCTTAATAATTATTATTATAAGACAATCCAGAACGAATTTCAATGTAATTATCATTCTCTAAGTCCGGTATCTATTATTCTATCAAGTTCGGTAATTATCATTCTATTAAGTCCGATATGATTGCTAGGACACAAACTATCATTCTAAACACTAACATTCTAACCTCGCGAAGAAAAGAAAATAATTACAATTAATCTGTTAACTAAACATATCATTTGGGAACTCTAAACAACTAACTCGTCAAATAAAATATGTCCAACCAAACAAATTAAATATTATATCGAATTCGCCAAATTAAGAACACATACATCGTCAAATTGAAATACCCACTGTAAGTCACAATATTAAAAACTACTTACTCGCCAAATTAAAAACACTTAAATCACCAAATTAAATACATGTATCTCGCCAAATTAAATACATCTAATATGCCAAATTCAATACAACAATCTCACTAAATTAAAAACAACTAACTCGCCAATTTACAAACACCTTATTCGCCAAAATAAAATGCCAAATTAAATACATTTAACTCGCCAAATTAAGAACCCCTACTTGGTAAAATTTAATAAAACAACAACCTTCCCCACCCCTAACACAACGCCCCCCTAACACGCCCCCCCTAACACGACCCCCACCCCTAACACGCCCCCCCTAACACAACGCCCCCCTAACACGCCCCCCCTAACACGCCCCCCACCCCTAACACGCCCCCCTAACACAACGCCCCCCTAACACGCCCCCCCTAACACGACCCCCCACCCCTAACATGCCCCCCCTAACACGCCCCCCACCCCTAACACGCCCCCCCCAAAAAAAAATACCCTTAGATTTTATCATAACTAGATGCGGGTGTTCGCTCATCATCCCAAATTACGAGGAAAAATTACCTTACGAATTGGTGAGGAACTTAAAGGTCTTGGTAATGAAGGGGGCGCCACTACCCTCCCCCTCCATGTTGACATAAGGTGGAGGGACATAGATTTAAGATGGAGGGATGAGTGGAGGGGAGTGGTGAAGGGAAGGTGGAGGTGGAGGTGAGGATGGAGGGACATAGGTATAAAGGGAAAGGAAGAATGGAGGGAAGGGTAGAGAAGAGGGTGGAGGGAAAGGTGGAAGAGGGGGGGTTAAGGGAAGGAAGAGGGAGGAACCGTCTACCTTGGAGTCATTTGCCATAGTAGGTCGATACTGGAGATTGTAAGGGACTTCTCGCCTCTTCTTCTTCTTCTTCTTCTCCCTCTTCATCTCTCATCTTCTTACTTTTCTTTTTCCCTTTCTCTGATTTCTCCTCTTCCTTCTCCTCCAGGTCTGTTCTTCTCATTCACTTCCTTTTCCTTTTCATTCTTATTTTTCTTTTCCTCATTTTCTTTCTTCTTTTTTCTCATTCTTTCTCTACCAACTCTCTATGTCTCTCCTACTTCCTCTGTTTTTCCTATTAATCCTCCTCCCCTATTCCAGTATCTTTCCTTCCTCCTCTCTTTACCTCTCCTCTTCTCCTTCCCGTGGGCGAATCTTTAGGTTAGGTTAGGTTAGTGTCAGGCTAGGCTAGGTCAGCGTTAGGGTGGTTTATCTTCAGGTGGTCAAACTTGGTAATACACCCAGGTGGGCTACAACCTCCTAAAATTACACCTGAGGGAAGCTGATCATATTTCACCGAGCATTAAAGAATTACTCTCAGGTCTGTAACGAGAGAGAGAGAGAGAGAGAGAGAGAGAGAGAGAGAGAGAGAGAGAGAGAGAGAGAGGCAAACGACAGACAGACAGACAGATACATAAACAAACAACAGACAGACCAGAACCGACCTTTCATCATAAGATACAGCCCCCCCCCCCCAGCTAGCCTATCAGAGACAGTCAGGCAGCAGTGAGAAGGTAAACGACACCTTGAGATTATGACCACAGGTAATTATACATGAAAATGCTCACTAACTCTCTTGTTACAGATTCTCAAAGGCCCCTACTGTAACTAGTCAAAGAAATATAGAATCTTAAGCTTATCAGTACACTAACAACAATAACAACAGAGACTATTACAAACACTACCACATTTAATAAGAGCAACCAACACAAGCCAGGTACTAACAACCACAATCTTCTATCGCCGTCGCCGTCGTCCCCGCCGTTGCCCCACCGCCGCCGCCACCGTCACCACCAGGCAGACCCCAAACCCCAGCATACCACCAGCTATAGTACTAAATGACTCTAATACTTCAAATGCATCTGTAAGAAGAAAAATAAGAAAGAAAGGAAGAAGAAGAAGAAGTCAAGTTTTTTACTACCTGAGAGAAGTAAAGAGGCCAACTAATTATTTTTACCTGCAGCTCAGCTAATTAGCGAGGAAGACATTGCAAACACGACTTTACGACTTCATGGGATAATTAACTTCCGCTTATTGCATGTTAAAATTGGAGAAGTGAGCCTGCCCGGGTGAAGACGACCCACAACGACTGAGAGCATGACCATGATGACGACCACGACTGATGATAACGACCATGACTACCCTCCACATACAATTTCTTAATTTACATAAACATACACAACTATATACAAACACATATATACTTAACATACACACCCTACAAACACCATTAACAACACCAAACATACAAATGGACAGAATCTACTACTACTAATAATTTAATCAATCTCTCGCGTATTTTAGATTCTGTCACATGACTCACCTCACCCTGACTACAAATTCCAATTTCAATCTCAACTCCGCCATCACTTATCGAGAGCTGGTAGGGCAGATAACCTTCCATAATAACATGCAGATTGAACAGCTCGCCTCCACTGTTATACCTCCCTCAGAGCACAGGCGAGGGAGAGAGAGAGAGAGAGAGAGAGAGAGAGAGAGAGAGAGAGAGAGAGAGAGAGAGGTAGGTAGGATGGAGGAGAGGAGAGAGGGAGGGAGGATGGAGGGAAGGAGGGTGGGAGGACAATGAAATTTAGAGAATTTGTTTCATCCTTCACTACGTGAGGATTGGTAGGATCGACCAGACCAGTAAGACGCAAACTATGAGTCGACCAGGAAGACCCAGGTACCGGGAGAGTCGACTAGGAAGACGTAGGTACCGGTAGTCGACTAGGAAGATCTGTACCAGGCAGTTACCGCTTTCAGTCTGTGTTCCAATTTCGTGGAGATTAGAACTATCCCACTGCTGACACCTTTATGTGTTCCAGCGGAGAATGTTACTCATCTGAAGAGACGGTTCTTCGTGTCGACCGTGCCTGCCTCGTGCCAGGTCAGGTCGAGGTGAGGCCAAAGTCACCAACCGTCAGTATCAAGTATATTTAGGACCCAGTCAGGTCAGGTGTAGATTAAGTCAAGTCTGGGCAAAGACTCAATATTCACATGTACCTGGGAGCGATACACTAATTAAACACCTGAATTTCCGCTCCGTTTTCATCTCTCTCACTTTTGATAGACGAGGAAAATATTCTCCGGAAATAAATTACAAATATTCACAATAGGGTATTATAATAGCGAGTGTGTGTGTGTGTGTGTGTGTGTGTGTGTGTGTTAGATTTGGGGGAAAAGAAAATAAAAACAAAAGAGAAAACAAAAGATGAGAGAGAGAGAGAGTCACTTCACACGTATCTCTCTAAAGCTTCATAAAACACTTGAGCTCAACACCGAGTCATCCCAAGTTCAACAACACCCCCCAACACTTGTCTTACTCTCCACCGTATACAACCTGTTATAAATTTTTGAAATGGTCAGCCCGAAAAAACAAACAAAAAACAATGAACTTTTTTCTCATAAGGGTAACTAGCTGGAGGACAGACCAGCTCATAGCCTGAGTGCTTGTGTTAAACCGAGTTAATCCACGAACACAAAGGTGACTGTGATGATCACGTACCTGAAGCAGTGAATAATAACTGTCCTGGAAAAATTAAACAAATCCTGGAAAATGCGAAGAGGGACAGATACAGGCCGGTTGGTATACAAACAGACAGGTAGATATATAGACATACATTCAGATATAATGGACAGTGAATGAGTTACCGCTGGACAGTCACTAGTTAATCATTTTGTACCCCAAAACAAAGTGTTTGCGGAAAAAAAAAGAACCATTTGGCGCCGACCCTCTCTCACACACATAAACAAACACGCACACACACACACACACCCATAACCCCACGGGATATGTCCTAAAGAATCGATAATTGTCAAACGGCTTCAACAATTGTGTATTAGTGCTCTCTCTCTTTCCCCCGTTTTTACTGTATATGAAATTCTGGGGTTGAACTGAATATGTAAGTGTGGCGTGGTTGGGTGGTCCAGACTAGTGTTGAAATGCCTCAGAGAAGAGTATCAAAACATTGAAGAGATACGAAATATAAAATAAAATAAATGAAAATGTAGAGAACAGTAAATTAACATAATGTATAATAGATAAAATTGGATCCCCTGAAGATTAGCCCCAGTTTATTTCACCTGAAGATTAGTCCAAGTTTATTTCTATTTTTTTTCTTTCTTTTTTTTTACGGGAATTAGCCCACCCGGACACAGGTCAAACGACCCACAAAGGGGCCTGGGGGGGGGGGGGGCGAAAAAAAAAGAACAGAAAGAAATTGAAAATAGAGAAGGAAATGGTTATAGTGTGTTAATCTACACCACGAGGATGCCGGAAAACCAGCTTTTTAAAGTGAGAAAGATTGTATACGTATGGAAACACATAAGAATGCAGAGCATTCCACAGTTTGGTTGTGTGAGGAAAGGAGGTACTATAACGGGTTATTCACGTGTGACCGACATCCACAGAGAAACGGTGGGCACCGCGGGCAAGACGTGTGTTACGAACCCACGGCCTTACCGGCGGTACACAGGATGCCAAATCCACCGAACATTGCCCGTTAAAGTACCTGTAAAAGAGAGAGAGTGAAGCAACATTGCGGCGAAGAGAAAGGGAAGAGAGATTGTCGACTAAAGGAGAAGTGTTAATAAGACGAAATGCCTTTGATTCCACCCTATCTAATAGTTGGACAGAAGAAGAGCCACCCCAGATATGAGAGCAGTACTCCAAGTTAGGACAAATGAATCCCTTATATACTTGGAGGAACTGCTCAGAAGTGAAGTACCTGCGGCATCAGTACAGCATTCCCAACTTTCGGGAGGCAGCTTTAGTTATACTAAGGATGTGTGATTTCCAGGACATATTGGAGGAAATGGTGAGGCCTAACATATTTATTTCAGAATTTGGGAGGATGATAGCGTCCTGAAATGTAATTGGTGGGAGATCGTCTAATTTACAAAGTGTAATTGGTAAATATTGAGATATATTACTATTGAACTTAACCAAGTTTGTACCTCCCCATTCAGAGATGCTGCACAGATCCGCGTTGATAGAAGCAATGATATCAGTTCTAGAAACAGATCTAGTTTGAGAGTTAGGAGGAAGGGGAAAATGTGAGGAAGAATGAAGAGTAGAATCATCAGCGTAAGAATAGATAGAATTAGTTGTAGTGTGAAGTAAATCATTGATAAAAAGAAGGAAGAGAGTTGCTGAAAGAACAGAACCCTGTGGGACGCCACTACTGGTAGAGAAAGAGCGAGAAATCGATCCCTCGGCAACAACTGCCATGGATCGGTTCTCAAGGAAGCTAGAGATGAGAAAACAAAGTGGGGAAGAGAAACCAAAAGAGGGAAGTTTAGATAGCAAAGACGTGTGCCATACCCTGTCAAATGCTTTGGAGATGTCGAGAGCCACGACGAAAGTTCCCGCATAATCCCTAAGAGAGGATGACCAAAGATGGGTGCAATAGGGGAGCAGATCACCAATAGATCTCGCCCAGCGAAAGCCATACTGGTGATCCGACAAAAGAGAAAGGCGTTCAAGGTGACGAAGAAAATGGGAGTTCAAGATAGTTGAAAATCTTAGAGAGGGATGAAGTTAGGGCAATGGGGCGATAGTTAGAGGGATTAGAATGGTCACCCTTCTTCGGGATGGGCTGAACCAAGGCATGCTTCCAAGAAGAAGGACAAGTTTGGGTTTTGAAGCAGAGGCGAAAGAGGCGAGCAAGCACAGGGGCCAGAGCTTCAGCACACTCCTTCGGAACACGAGGGGGTATTCCGTCCAACCTGGATAACACACCGGCAACCCTGCGAGTGGAGATTATAGGAATGTGCATAGGTTCAGTAGGAGGTGCAGGGGTAGGAGGGATAGAGTGGGAATCGTCTAAGGTGGAATTAGAGGAGAATAAGGTGCCAAAGAGATTGGCTTTGTCAGGGGAAGAGTTGGCTATAGAGTTATCAGGTCGGAAGAGAGGAGAAAACGGAGGAGTGCAGAAATTGTTACAGATGTTATTGGTAAAGGATCAGAAGGATTTACTAGAAGAAGAGTTAGTCAGGACAGTGGTCTTTCTTTTTATAAAATTCCGCTTGGCCCTACGAAGAATAGCCTTACAACTTTATTTCACCTGAAAATTAGCTACAGTTTATTTCACCTGAAGATTAGTCCCTAGCAAATATTATCTGAAGTCTGAACACCCTAACGCTAACCTAACTTTACCCAACCCACTAGGTATGGTTATTGGTTAAGTTAGCTTAGGCTAGGCTAGATTAGATTAGGTTAGGTTTGGTTGCAATATGTTATAATATGTTATGTTATAATATGCAGTGCTATGTTATGTTATAATATTTTATGCTATGTTATGTTATGAAAGGTTATATTAGGTTGGGTTGGGTTGGGTTAGGTTTGGTTAGATTATGTTAGAATTAGGTAGTGTTAGCATTACGGTAAGTTAGGTTAGATTAAGTTAGGTTAGATTAGGTTTGGTTAGGTTGGGTTTGTTTAGGTGAAATTATGCTAATATTCGGGTGTTAATATATATATATATATATATATATATATATATATATATATATATATATATATATATATTATATATATATATATATATATATATATATATATATATATATATATATATATATATATGTGTGTGTGTGTGTGTGTGTGTGATTTATAGGTAATTTCCTTACATGTTCAGAGGTAATTATCCTGCTTGTTCAGTAGGTAAGGCTATATTTTGTATTACTTTGTTCCTGTGTGTAATTATTGCTCAATATGTATTAACTATTATTGTATAATACGTTTGTGCTAAATAAATCAGTTTAAGGTTGTGTATTAGTGAGGTAAAATCGTATTGAAATTGGAGACATGATAGCGGCACTGTGTTGGGCACTGGTCACCAACTCAGCCGGTGGAAACCGTGGCAGAAGCAGACGTGCCTGGCTGGTGTGAGGTTGTAGTTCAGTTGGTCTGGACTCAGGATATTATTGTGGAGATAAGTGGTGTATACTCTTTGTACTGTTCAAGTGCATATTGAGGCTAATGATAGGGCTTAGGTTGATTTAGGCTGTGACTCTCAATATTTCATTGTTTTTCCTTTACATGTCCTTTGTATATACGTTCTTTATTTCTATTATACTAATTTATGCAGTGTATGATTTTTCCTCACTATGAAACCCATTTAGTTTGAGTTAATGAGGCTTTTTATTAAGAACCTGGGGAAGGTAAGACGGATTGTTATAAGGTTTACCCTGCTTATAGATGTGACCACTAGTTGCAGGGGTGTTTCTCAATGCTATCACGAGCAAGTCTCGCCTCATATTTTGAGTAGTGGCAGAATCCTGATAACGAGGAGTGATGGCATAACAATATTGTCATGGGTTGCGTTAGGCTTACCCACGCAACCAACTCCAAAGTTTGTTTTACTACAGGTAAGACACCCGGCGAGGCATAACTGGGACATGTATTTTTTATTAGTGTATGTTAGCCAGCCTTTAGGGGGGGGGGGGGGGGGCAGTGAAACAGTGCTGTACTGTTCATCGCTTCACACCCAAAAACCTCATTTTAAGTAGTATCCCCTGAGCCATGGCATAGTTAAGACGTCGTCTCCATCCTCTCCCTCCTGAAAGGGGGCGGGACACCACACCACACAGAGTCCTCCACCGCCACTCCACTCCGTCCTGTGAACCGTAATCGACACGAGATTAAGTGTGTTAACCTAGGTTGTTATCCCCGTGGAAATATCACGTGTGGATGCCTGGTTGCAACAAGAGCAATTCAGGCTGGCCTATCAAACCTACAGTAAATGGTTAATTAATTCAAGCTTACAGAGTTCTCCTGCACGACACCCATCTACAGTGACTGTCAGTGACGCGAGACTATGTGTGGTAACCCAAGAGTACTTTTTGTTGTAATGGCCATGGAAAGAAGTTCTTGTGCTGAAGCCTGGTTGTAACAAAAGCAATCCAAGCTGGCAGTAAATGTATCTCTTGAAGAATTAAGGCTCTGTTAAGTCATACCTACAGTAGAGTAATCACACGTGTTCCCAAGTTGATAATTCGTTTTTTAGAAGATTAATTTTATTACAGCGTGAACGTGCAAATTGTAAATCATTGTATGGAAGCTTGACAAATAAATGTAAGTGCAATTATCTGCCTGTATCTGTGATCCTATCTTATTATTACTAAAGGTAATGACTGATTGGTTATGACAAAGTATAACCAATAACTGAGATAGATGTTGGAAATTAATGGAATTAATTAAATCATCATTTATCAAGTATAAATCATGGAATGTCGAGTGGTGGAGTGAACTTCTACGTAGATACATCATAATCTCCTGTAAGTAATCAGTGTGAAGGTATCGAACTCTACGGTAAGAAATAAGAAATACGACATATTATTATCTTTATATAATATAATCCACTCCTACTACCACCGATTCACCCAAAACCATGACAAATATATATATATATATATAATATATATATATATATATATATATTATATATATATATATATATATATATACGTTAAATTTAGTATCATTAATAATAATTGAAATGTAATTACTGGTATAATCACCTTTCTTTTAAATAACAAATGATTTTAAATAATGATGATGACTCCCTGATGATCTAGAACATTGGTGGTGATGGAGATGATAACAGGGAACTACAAACACTCAGATGGACAAGATTGCGATAAATGTATTTTATGATTCGTTTAATTGGCCAACGAAACGTTTGTACTGAAGAAGGCGAGGAGAAGGGGTTTGGGGAAGAGGGGCGAAGTTTGGGCGAGGGGAAGGGAGGTGAAGGTTAGGCGAGGGGAAGGGGTGCGAAGGTTAGGCGAGGGGAAGGGGTGCGAAGGTTAGGCGAGGGGAAGGGGTGCGAAGCTAACCGGGGGGAAAGTGGCGAAGCTTGGGCGAGGGGAAGGGAGGTGAAGCTTGGACGAGAGGAAGGGGAGCGAAGCTTGGGCGAGGGGAAGGGAGGTGAAGCTTGGACGAGAGGAAAGGGAGCAAAGCTTGGGCGAGGGGAAGGGGAGCGAAGCTTAGGCTTGAGGAAGAGGGGCGAAGCTTGGGCGAGGGGAAGGGGACCGAAGCTTGGGCAAGGGGAATGGGTGCAAAGCTTGGGAGAGGGTACATGAAGCGAAGCCTGCGCAAGGGGCCGTGAGGCGAAGCTTGGGCGAGAGGAAAGGAGCGAGGGGGAAGGGGTGAATAAGATCCTATCAGGTTATACAGACAAAACTCAACATGAAAGGGTTCTGTGGGAGGTAATGGCCGGTGCTGCAACATGGTCTCAACACGAGAAACTTGGATTAATTCAGGAGTGAGTGAATAACTGCTCGAGTGTATACACAGACCGGAGTATTTTGCTGGTTATAATATCAAAACTGCTTTACCGTTGTAATTATATACTAACTGCAAGCAGGAAAATACATACACACTTAAATGTATACATGCAAGATATGGATTTAAACGCGTGTAAGTAAATAACACTCGCTGGTAAACACACACACACACACACCTATCTTCACCTGTCTCCTACCTACACAGAACACACCTGTCTTCACCTGTCTCCCACCTTACACAGAACACACCTGTCTTAACCTGTCTTCCACATACGCATAAAACACCTATACTCACCTGTCTCCTACCTACACAGAACACACCTGTCTTCACCTGTCTCCCACGTACACAGAACACACCTGTCTTCACCTGTTTCCAACCTTCATTAACAAGTTGTACTCTGGCGACCAACTACACCTCTCCTGTCCAGCTGTCTCAGGGTGGGTGGGGGGGGGTTAAGAAATACCTGAAAGTTTGCCGGCCGAACTAACATGAAGGCGACATCGACCTTATCATCAGCCGCATTTGAATAAAACATACATAAGTCATGCCAGTAACAGAGGAAAATAGTCTGAATTAAATTGACCAACAAACACAGATAGACCTTTTTACAGTCTCCTTAGCAAACTCTGACACCCTGACAAGATATTTGACAACGAAGTTCTTTCTTCTTTTTCAGGGTACGTTAATCAATGATATGATTCCACAATATTTATCAAGGAAACTGTTCGTGTTCTGGGTATCAAATTCTATCTACAGGAGCGAACACAAACACCTGGATAGTTCTCGTAGGTTCTATTTACTGGATAACAGATATGTACACATGGGGGGTAGCGCTCCTTACTCTGTCCGGAGGTCAACTGCTCTCTAGGCGATGTATGGTAAGTGATACATTAACAGCTTCCATATGTCGCCAGGCACATTAATTAGGCATGTGGGACATTGATAAATACATTGCCACACGCTACTAGCTAGGCTGAATAAATAGTATATAAATGGAGCACATACATAATATACATACATAATATTCATACATATACATACACCTCCCTCCCCCCTATACGCTCATAACAAAGTCTTAAGCGGACCTTTTCTTTTGGATCCGTTCTGAGCGTCGGGGGACTTGATCACTGGGAAGGGTATGGGACTCAACACTGGTGGCGGGGTCAGCAGAAGGCGTTGTTACGGGGCGGAGAAAACGGCGGTTCCTCCACCACACACGACCACTGGGTAATCGCACCTGGTAGTCCCGTGACCTACCGAGACCCATGACTACGCCCACTTTGTCCCAACGTAGGGAGGTCGGGTCCTGAACACGGACTTGGGTGCCGACACTCAACCTGGGGAGAGAACGGGCGTGGTCGTTGTAGCGGGCGACGACGTCTTGAACACGTTCGGCAGCTCGGCGATCACAATCCTCTGTCTTGGCCTGCCACTCCTTGGAGAAGGATTGAGGATGAGCAGGGACACAAGACCGAAGGGGGCGTCCATACAAAACCTGGGCAGGGGAGCATCCGGTGTAGTTAGGTGTGTTACGGAGTTCAAGAAGACCCCGGTCGAAGGCCTCGCAGTCAATATTCCCAGGGATTTGACAGCAGCCTCAGCGTGGCCGTTGGACTGCCGGTAATGGGGCGATGACAACACATGCCGGACTCCCCATCGGTCAAGGAACACAGCAAAGTCCCGGCTTGTGAACTGGGGCCCTCCGTCGGTTCGCAGGCACACAGGAACGCCCACGTCACGGAAGTAGTGGCGGAACTTGCTGATGGTGGCGGCACACGTCGTGTCATTACCGCACTTGATGTCAACCGGCCAACCAGAGAGACGGTCGACGATAACAAGGAAGGACTTTCCTGACACACAGAAAAAGTCGGCCGACACAGACTCAAAGGGGCGGGTGGGGTTGTCGTCACTCATGAAGGGTTCCTGCTGCTGGCTGGGTTGTAATACTTGGCAGGGCTCACACGCACGGACAACATTGGAGATGTCGGAGTTGATGCCGGGCCAGAACACAGTCTGTCGTACACGTCGTTTGGTGGCTTCAGCTCCACGGTGACTGTCGTGAAGGCGAGCCAAGACGTGGGGACGTGAGGCAGCAGGGACAACTACACGTGCTCCGTACAGAACAAGGTCTCCGTCGCAGTAGAGTTCATCGCGGAGTTTCCAATACGGGAGCAGGGTGTTGTGAAGGTCGTAGCGGTTGCTAGAAAATCCATTCCTCACACACTCAACGAGTCGGACGTAGGAAGGGTCATCTCGGGCCGCTGTTCGAAGGTCCTCCATTGCCTTGTCGTCATCTGGTGACAGGTCCGAACGAAGGGATTGGACGGCATGGAGAGTGACCACAGTCCTGACGGAAAGAGCGAGGTCGGCGTCGAGCACATGGTCTTCTGGAGTAGGGCGGCTGACAGGAGAACGGGATAAGGCATCAGGGATGCAGAGCTCCTTACAAGCACGCCACACTGCTGTGAAGATGTACGCCGAGAGCTTCTCTTTCAGACGCTGGAGGCTAGGGTTCTCAACGGCGTCCAGCGTGTAGTGGTTGAGGATCGGGACAAGCGGGCGATGGTCGGTCACTAGGTGAAAGTGTTGCAGGCCTATGAGGTAAAACCTGCACTTGGACATCGCCCAAACCACAGCCAACAGCTCCAACTCAATTGTGGCGTAGCGCGTCTCAGTGTCAGAGAGGAAACGCGAGCCACACTGGACGAGCCGGAACTGCCCTCCACCATGATCCTGCAGTAGGGCGTATCCCACGCCATACAAGCGTGAGGCATCTGTCTGCAGAACTGTCGGCAAGGCTGGGTCAAACGTGGCGAGGACAGGTGGACGAGACAGGGCCTGTTTCACTTGCTGGAAGGCCTTGTCGTGGTCGGGGGTCCACAGGAATGTCCTCTTGGGGCTCATCAGGGGGCGAAGTGGTTGAGCAGCTGCGGAGATGTCCGACGAAAACTCTGCTAACTGGTTGACGAGACCGATGAAGGACCTCAAGTCGGTCAGGTTAGCAGGGGTGGGAAAATCCGTAATGGCGCGGACCTTTTCCGGGTCAGCTGCGATACCATTCCCTGAGAGGGTGTACCCACAAAAGTCAACTGAAGAGCTGGCCAGAACAAACTTGTCGGCATTTAGGGTAATGCCGTGCTTCCGGCACCTGTTGAGTACCTCGTAGATACGGCAGAGGTGATCCATATAATCCTCGTCGTACACGAGTATGTCGTCGACCACTTTCACGCAGTTTGCCAGACCTTGTAGAGCCATATCACCTCGAAGACAGAAAGCGTCTCCTGTAGCGGCGAATCCCATGGGGCCACGGCAATAACTGTAACGTCCATGCGGGGTGATGAAAGTTGTGAGTGGTCGGTCTTCTTCGGCAAGCTCTATCTGCCAGTATCCACACAGGGCGTCCATCGTCGTGAAGAAGCGCGCCTTCGGGTTCACAGTGCGTATAGCTGCAAAGGGCGTGGGAGAAGGGTGCGCAGGACGAGACACCTGGCTGTTGAGCTTGGAGAGGTCAGTGGTGATCCGAACACCACCTTAGGTTTTGCGACGACAACCATCGGGTGACACCATGGAGACGGGTCATCGCCGGTTGGTACAATAATTTCTTGGGCGACCATGGAGTCCAGCTCGTTTTTGACCGCCTCGCGGAAGGCCAGGGGAACCAGTCGAGGGGTGTAAATAGCGAATGGCTTCGCGTCGTCCCTCAAGTGGATCCTCATGGGGGGCCTGCCATCTTCTTGAGAGGCTTGGATTCCAGAGCGGACTTGGTAACCAGAACGTCGCTGAATTCCTTCAGGAAGTACTTCCGAGCATCCGAAGGAGAGGTGTCACTGGCAAGAGGCAGGGGTAGGGCGGCAGCAGGGTCATTGCTGCTCCCTTCTTGCACCCTGTTGGCGTGTTTTACCTCAAGAATAGGTTTGGGGAAGCCCTGGGAGATGATGGCCAACTCTTGACAATGTCTGTAGGACAGCAAAGGAGTCGGGACACCGTTATGCACATCAATCCAGGCTTGACACGACCTGTTGCCAAAGGTGACTTGTGCTTGGAGTGAACCAAGGGCTGGGGCCATCTGTGAACCATCTGCCGTGTAGCGGAGATCCTTGGGGGGCGGTCCTAGATCACTTAGAGAGAGCCCCAAGCATTGCAAATGCTGGGGACCGATGACTGTAGCATCAGCGCCGGTGTCGGGCAACATCTGAAGACGGGATGACACACTGCCGTAGGTCACGATGACACTGATGTACTGGGGGACTTTGGTCCTGGGACGCGAGGGGGAGCACACATTCCTACTATGGCTCGAGCGTTGTCCAGGGTCGTCATGCCTCTAATTGGAAGACTGTGGGCGGCCCTCACTAGCGGAAGGGCGCTGAAGCTTCCGCCGACGCTGTCCCTTGGGTTTGTTGGTAGGGCAACACTTGTCATAGTGGCCCAGACAACCACACACATTGCACTGGACGTACTTAGCTGGGCACCGTACTGTGAGTGACCGGTGGTCCTTACGGTCACAACTGTTGCATGTAGACTCAGCAGCTTAACACACATGTGTTCCGTGCAGCTTATCACAGTTGTTACAAAATGAACCAGGCGTGGGCGTGGTGGGCGAAGGCGTTGAAGTAGACTTCTTGTCCTTCTTGTACCGGGACACAGCGCGTACAACTGTAGGGGGAGCTCGGATGGCAGAGGTGGCACACCTGGCAGCCTCATAGGAGCGACATATCGTCAACATATCCTTGAGAGAAGAGGAAGAGTCGAGGGAGGTGAGGCGTTGGACAAGTTCCTCGTCCTTAACACCCATCAGGATCGCCTGCTTCAACTGGGTCTCCTCGCACTGCTGGTGGTTACCTGGACATATATCTACCTCTTCCGAGGCTCTCTTGAGTCGTACATAAAAGGCGTCAAAAGTCTCACCCTCCATCTGTCTGCAGCTAAACAATTCCCTCCTGCGCAGAGCTTCATTCTGCTGTCCTTTGATGTGCCGTTGTAGAACGTCCAGTACCTCCTCTACAGACAACGAAGAGGTCGGAGGTACCTGCAACGTATGTTCTAAGACACGCTGAGTTTCCAAGGACAGGCACATACGCAGCTGGATGAGTTGTTTAGGCTGTGACAAACTCTGGAGATCCACCATTGTAGCATAATCAGTCCACCGTCGCCGCCATTCACGAAAAGTCTGGAAATTCACATCAGGCTTCAAGATGGGTGGTGTTTGAGCAGCTGCTTTAGGTGGGGCTGGAGGGCGTGAAGGAAGCATTGATGAGGTATCTGAACCAGTCAGTACCGAGGCAGTGTGAGAGCCAGGGGCTTGGTTAACAGTGAGGCGAGATATCAAAGCTTCAAACCGTGCACTGTCTTCCAATCTCCATTGGTGGTCTCTTTCTGCTTCTGCTTGTCTTCTTTCTTCATACCCCACACGTCTGTTAGCTTCATCCTCGCACCTTTCATCCCTCATGAACTTCATTAAAGCAATTATCTCTGGAGACAACGCTGAATATCGAGGTGAAGGGCTGAGCGATGTGGTGGGAGCTGGAGCGTCATGGTCAGCCTGGTCATCCATCTCTGTAGAGCTGTCATCCGACTGACTCATCATGGCGTTGGCTCCACGACTGCGTAAGGCACGAGACATAATTACTTAATCTGTGTACTGTGTCTGAAATCAGTGTTGACCGGTCAGCCCGTCGTATCAACAAGATCTCAGACAAAAAATTAATTAAATGCACAGATAAGTAGATTATATATATAAAATATATATAAAGGAATGGCCGCAGTCAGTGTGTTCGTACATGTGTGTGTGTGCGCGCGCGGGCAGGCGAGAGCAGTCTCGCCATGAGGGGCCTCGAGCTGTGAGGGGGGGGTGGAAACGACGACTGCTGTCAGTTACCCTCTGGACATGGCGAGAGGAGGATGGGAAAAACTTTACTCCTTACAAATGCCCAGAATATGCCTTGTACCTTGGGAATCCTTTAGAACAAGGTCACACATTTATGGCACAAAACACACAATGCACTAAACAATTCACAGAAAATCACTGTCACTGACACTGCTCAAAGTTGCTATAAATTCTTCGAGGAGGGCCGTTGGTTGACCCAGTGAAGGGAGGTCCATAAGCCGGCTTCCCATGAACTTTACACTTTAACTCGTAATTATCCAGTAAAACTAGACACTGCGCCGTGTTCGTGTTCTGGGTATCAAATTCTATCTACAGGAGCGAACACAAACACATGGATAGTTTTCGTAGGTTCTATTTACTGGATAACAGATATGTACACAAGGGGGGTAGCGCTCCTTACTCTGTCCGGAAGTCAACTGCTCTCTAGGCGACGTATGGTAAGTGATACATTAACAGCTTCCATATGTCGCCAGGCACATTAATTAGGCAAGTGGGACATTGATAAATACATTGCCACACGCTACTAGCTAGGCTGAATAAATAGTATATAAATGGAGCACATACATAATATACATACATAATATACATACATATAGATACAGAAACTACAAAATAAACAACGTATTTTACCTTACGATTTGTCTCAATTAAACTTGAAAATTAGAAGAAAAATAATTATGATATTTTGAAAAAGTGTTTGACATAGGAAGAAACTGGTTCACAAATAGGGTGGTGGACGAGTGGAACAAGCTTAGCAACTTTGTAGTAAGTGCGGGAACTCTGGAAAGTTTCAAAAGGAGGCTAGATAGATTCATGGATGATAGAGAGTGGTAGTAACTCTCGACAGGAGCTGCCATGCACAGGCCAACCGGCCTATTGCAGACTCCTTATTTTCTTATGTTCTAATGTAACTATCAGGGAACAGGCGCGCGCGCGCGTGTGTGTGTGTGTGTGTCTGTCTGTGTGTGTACATTTCACCACCCTATGTGTTCGTATATAGGGTGGTGAAATGCGTCTAGTGTGGCAGCATTATGTTAGTGTTAAGGTGCAAGCACTGCTTGCTCCCACTCCCTTTCAGCTGCCACAGCTGGCTAGCCCTCGTGGCAAACAGTAGAGAAACTTGCAAATGTCTTCCCCGGCTAGTACACAGCCTCCTCACCATCAAGACTCTTGCTGTGCCTCCTCGTGGCAACACACGGTAACTGGGTGCCTCGTGGGCCCTGGCTAGACCAGCAGGGGATCTTGGAGTAGCATTGGGTCCCATAGGGACGGCGCATAGGCCCACTGGCATGTGGACACGTTCTGGCGCCTACCAACCATTGCCCACCTGCCTTGCAGATTAATCTTAGCAGGTATAAGGCTACGGGAGTAAACTCCGAACGAAAAACTGTGGTGGAGCCCCGCATCAAGCAGACATGCTTCCAGAGATCCAACAAGATCCCAACAGCGGTATAGGCAGAAGAGGTGACTACCATGGGAACCCAACACCTACACCAGCGGACGAAGGCAATGCCTGATGGACAGGCTACTAAGTCGAAACCCAACAAATTGGGCTATCGGCAGTCCATTGCAACTCTCCCTTTCCACAGTTGTTGCAACACTTGCACCACTGGATCAGGAAAAGGGAGAACCAAGATGTGTGGTTGCATACCTGTGCTCCTGCCTTACCACATATATCAACTCATGGGCAGCCATCATCCAATTCACCATACCTCTCATCATCAACAAAATCCCTATACCCCCAAAAGTCTTATGGTGAGGGACGAGTGGCGATGGGGACAGACAGAGATGACTATCGGGAGTCTCTAGTCACAACTTTGCACATGGGGGGCACAGATAAGATGGTTGTTTATGCACTGGGATCTGGGCAGCAGTGCAATTCGGTCTTGCCTGTGCGACTGAGCAGCCTTACTCGGAGCCACTCTGCTCACCCCACATGGGGAGGGGGCTAGAAAAGGTGCCCTAAACATAGCCTGCCTAAAAAAAAAACCTGACTGGGCAACCGCACCCAGTAAATTCATCCTTATGCGGTCGAAAACACAATCAAAAGCACAGATCCAAACAAAAACAAACCACACAACCTCTTATCGTCGCTGCATGGAATGTCAGGACCCTTCTGGATACTGGCACAAATGAGCATCCTGAAAGAAGAACCACCCTTGTGACAAAAGAGCTGGTTAGGTATAACAACGACATAGCAGCCATTAGAGTCCAGGCTCCCAGATGAGGGTCAATTCACAAAATGGGGGTCTGGCTATACCTTCTTCTGGAAGGGTAAGCCTGCTGCGGAGAGAAACCACATTTATGGAATTGGCTTTGCCATCCACCAACGCATCCTACACAGGCTAACTGAAATGCCTATTGGGATCAACGAGCGCCTCATGAAGCTTCGAGTCCCACTGAATCACTCACGCCATGCCTTTTTCATCAGAGCATACGCCCAGAAGGCTTACCTCGACAGAGTACTAATCTTTATCCCCAGAGAAAACAAGGCTGTGCTCCTTGGTGACTTCAATGCCAGAGTTGGCAGACATGCTAACATTTGACAGCGAAACATAGGGAGAAATGGACTAGGTAGGTGTAATCCCAACAGCCCACTCCTCCTCAGCAAGTGTGCTGCACACAACCTCAATATCACCAATACCTTGTTTAGGCAGGCCCACAAGTTCAAGGGTTCGTGGCAACACCCACGATCCAAACTCTGGCATCTCATTGAATACATCATTGTCAGAGAAAGAGATCGCCGAGATGTCCTCAACACCCGTGCCATGTGTGGCTCGGACCACTGTGACACTGATCAATGGCTCGTCAGAGCCAAGTTCTCACTTAACATTGACCCAAAACGGTGATCAATATACTCATCGATGATAAACGTGCTGCTTTAACTGGCTGGCAGAACAACCCTCAGTCTCGGACCAAAGCTGATACCTTCTGCAAGAAGAAAGCGGCGCCCAGATAGAACTTTGCGATGTAAAGAACGACTGGTTTAAAAATGAAGCACGTGAAACACAAAATTTGCAGATCAGCATAACATGAGCGAATTTTTCAATTTCATTAAAACATTTTATGGGCCAATCACTCGTGGTGCTGCTCCCCTCTGCTCATCCCATGGTGACTCCATAATTGAAGATGATGAAGGCCTCCTTCAGCACTGGAAAGAAGACTACCATTCATTGCTCAACTGAAACACCGATGTGGATGTCCTGACTACCCAGCAGGTCCCTCAGCATCCAGAGCTGATCCACCTCAGCTATCCTCCATCTCTGGCGGAGGTACAGTAGCTACTGCCATCAAACAGATGAAAATTAAGAAAGCCTCAGGGCCTGATGGAATCCCAGCAGAGGTGTATAAAGCAGAAGGACCACTGCTTACCAGCCATCTCCATTCTCTCCTGGAGAATATATAGGAAAAGGAGGAAATCCCCCAAGCTTTTAAAGAAGCCTCCATCGTCAATATTTATAAGAACAAGGGAGTCCATTCAGACTGTGGCAACTACCGTGGGATCTTGCTGCTGTCTGTAGCTGGCAAGATTATCGTCCAAGTCCTCCTAAACGGATTTCTTCCTGAGGCAGAAGACTTCCTCCCAGAATCCCAATGTGGCTTTAGACCATCACATGACACAACTGACATGATCTTTGCTGCCTGCCTTTTACAGGAAAAGTGCAGAGAACAGCGTCGTGACCTATTCATGGCTTTCATCGACCTAACCAAGGCCTTCGAATCGGTCAACAGAGAAGCCCTGTGGTGGACCCTCAGCGATGGCATGAACAGCAGTGTCCTGCACAATGGCACCCAGTCTGAGTTCTTCCCCATCCAAACTGGGGATAAACAAGGGTGTGTACTAGCACCAACTCTCTTTTCCATTTTCTTGGCTGCCTTCCTAACTTGTGCCAGTTCCAATTTAGCTGACAGAGTGGACATCAAGTACCGGGTGAAGGGGGGTCTTTTCAACATAAGACGACTCCAGGCAAGAACAAAGGTGTCGGCAACTTCCATTACTGAACTTCAGTATGCATACGACCTCACCCTTGTTGCTGACACTGAACACGACCTGCAAGAGATCCTGAACACCTACACAGATGCATATGCACACTTTGGCCTTGAGGTGAATGTACACTCTCACCAAAAAGTATCGGTGCAGGGTGAGATCGACGAGTTCCGAAACGATACGTATACTCTGTGATATGTCGGGAAGGTTGGTAAGTGTATCCTCACAACCCCCCCCCCCCCCCCCGCCCTCCACTAGGTGTTGCCATATGGCTGACAATCAGGGCTGCCAACATACAGCTGGGACAACTCGCCTTTCCCAACACCAATCGTCACTGGTCTCAAATTGTTCACACTACAGTATACACCGATACTTTTTGTTGCGAGTGTACATAAGAATCACATTCTCTTTCAACCTGCACCCGGTTCAGACGCACCTCCACCATCGATCCAGCTTAACAGTACTACCCATTCTAATGTTACCCACTTTCGGTATCTCGGCTCCCACCTGTCCACCACCGTGGACATTGATGAAGAGATTCTGCATTGGATCAGATGTGCATCTCAAGCCTTTGGTAGACTCCGAAATTGTGTCTTCAACTGTAGGGAACTGAAATTATCTACAAGGTTGCACGTATATCGAGCAGTGGTCCTCCCCACCCTGCTATATGGCAGCGAGACATGGGTTGCATACAGTAGGCGCCTCAAGGCACTTGAAAACTTTCACCAACGCAGTCTACGTTCCATTCCCGTGTTCGCTGGGATAACAAGAGAACAAATGCCAGTATTCTTGTTGACACCAACTGAAGGAGCATTGAGGCTACCATTATCCATTAACAACTGCGCTGGACTGGCCATTTTACGACAGTAGACTGCCAAAGCAGGTACTTTACAGTCACCTAACGAATAATAAACATAACGCCGGCGGGCAACTGAAAAGGTATAAGGATAGCCTTAAGACAAACCTGAAAAAGTGCCAAATCGACCCCCTCACCTGGGAGTCGATTATTCCACATCGTAACGCCTGGAGCAGCACCACACGAGAAGGTGTCAATACTTTCGAGTTAGCCCGACTGCAGATCGAGGCTGACACGCACCAGCGCCGGAAAGACGCTGCCATCGCCACTCCTGCACTATATGTAGCCCTCCACATGTGCAACGAATGTGAACGACTCTGCCGGTCCCATATCAGTCTCTTTAGTCACCTCAAAACTCACCAATGAAGGTGATATCCCTAATAATTCATATCATTGTATCATTGCTGGATGATCGTCATACTCGATTTTTTTTTTTTTTTTTTTTTTTTTAAGTTGAGGTGGGTAATGGATGGAAGGCATGCTGGGGCTCAAGGCACAGCCAGACATGAGGGATGGAGAAGTCACAACATATAGTCGTGGGGGGAAAGGTTGGAAAAGAAGTTTAATGAGTTAAACAGAGGGGGACGACACCACTTGTTTCACATATTACAGAGTTTGTTGGCTAACTATGCTAACCTAGGATATAGGATGAGGTAGCACAATGGTTACTTTAGTAGACAATAATTCAAGTCTGATGATGCTGTTGTCTTGTATGTGTTTAACCTGTGTCCACCTCAACCAAATTTTCGGTTCAGGTGATGTTTTCTTGTGAGGTCTGAGACTCTTCCTGTTCTTTGTCTTAGAAATCCTAAAATTAAACTGACTGATGGCAGTTGATGTCTTCTACCTGTCTTTGCTCAGGAATTTCCTCTTTAAAAATTGGCTTCAGCACAAAACAATCAAAATAATTCAATTCTGGATAAAGTTTCCTACAGTTACTTGGTGTGGAACTTCCTCACCAGATGGTTGTGTCGACAGTTTAGAGTAAGAGGAGAGTCGTGTCCGCCTACTCTCACCTCACCACCAAATATAACTTTTCCACTCCACATACTTTTTCTCTCCTCCTCTTCCTCCTCTCAGCCCGTGAGTTTAACAATGTCAACACTTAGAAAAGGACTCCTGTGTTTCTGAGTCAGGGGAGTGGGAGATTTCTCAGCTTACTGGATGTCTTAGTCACACAGCAAGGAATTTACCCCCCAGGGAGCCGGCGGGGAAATGGCTCCTCGCTGAGTCTTGCCGAGAGATTTTAAAGATACATTTCCTTTCTTCGTTTTAATCCATTTGTTTTTCTCTTACACAAATTTTATCTTTTCTTTAACTATTTCACTAAGGTAGTTTATTAATTAACCTTATTTAATATTATATTTAAATTTTCACTCAGGTAGTTTCTCAAATAACCTTACTTAAAACTTGTTAATTACTTCACTCAGGTAGTTTCTTAATTAACCTTGTACACATATATATATATATATATATATATATATATATATATATATATATATATATATTTATATATATATATATATATATATATATATATATATATATATATATATATATATATATATATATATATGCAAGTAAATCACTGTAGGTGCGCGTGATCTAGGTATATGCTGATAACCACCAGGAAAGAAGAAAACACGAAGTTCCCAAGCGCTTTCGTGTAATTCACATCTTCAGGGGTGAGTACAGACTAGATAGAGTAATGCAGAACAAGATGAATATATACAGAGGAGGGTGAGACCAGGTCCACAATGGTCAGGTAATGACCCTACTAATCTTTAAATGGCACACAACGGTTGGTGGTTGGGTCAGATGGGACAGTGACCCGCCCTCTCACCTGATCACAAATCTTCTTAATTACAAAGTTGTCCAGCTTGTACAAGCCGTTACTCAAATTCATGTTGAATGCTTCGGTATGTTTAATAAGACTAGATTCTATGATGTTCCTACTATCAATTGAATTACATGGTAGGGTCATTACCTGACCATTGTGGACCTGGTCTCACCCTCCTCTGTATATATTCATCTTGTTCTGCATTACTCTATCTAGTCTGTACTCACCCCTGAAGATGTGAATTACACGAAAGCGCTTGGGAACTTCGTGTTTTCTTCTTTCCTGGTGGTTATCAGCATATATATATATATATATATATATATATATATATATATATATATATATATATATATATATATTATATATATATATATATATATATATATATATATATATATATATATATATATATATATTTTTTTTTTTTTTTTTTTTTTTTTTTTTTTTTTTTTTTCACTAGGTGGTTCAATAACTAATATCCTACACACACAGGCCAGCAGTAAGAACCTTAAAGTCACCTGGATCTCTCTCTTGGGGCCATAATAACATAAAACATCACTGTCTTGCTCACTAATTGTATAACTAAATTCTCAATATAAAGTACTTAAGTGCAGCTCAAGATTCAATACCGGTACTTAC
>CAUDMG010002844.1:542500-636841 GCA_958450375.1 Homarus gammarus
TTAGGTGCTAATATTCATATGATCATTTATTCACGTACACACACACACACACACACACACACACACACACACACACACCAATGAATAACTCAGTATTGACCATTTTCCACCAGAGAGAGTTAAGTCATATAGCTCCATACCTCACTAACCTTCCCAGGGCCTGTACCACGTCCCAGCACCACCCAGTTGAAGGTCTCTCTCTCTCTCTCTCTCTCTCTCTCTCTCTCTCTCTCTCTCTCTCTCTCTCTCTCTCTCTCTCTCTCTCTCACACACACAATGAACACCACAAAGCTAACTTCCAGTCCTACTTTTACGTCAACACAGGACCAGCTGCTGCAACACTATGACAACAGACTAAACTCTCTCACAACTCTCAACACCACAAAGTCACTTATTAAAACAAAAAAAAAAAATCTGTACTAATGTCAACTCTCTTTGTAGGTACGAGGATATATTCATTTCAACCATGAATACCACGTCAGGGATTTTTGGGGCTTTTTGTTTTTTTACCACACTTCCACCGCTGGCGATATAATATACCAGAGTTTAGCATCAAGGTCGAGCTAAAACGAGAAAGAATATTATGTGGGAAACTCGCTTGCAAACTGCACATGGGCTCACAAGTCCAGTGGAGGCTTCGGGTACTGGGGAATAATTTAACGCCGTGATCCAGATTGGTGGGAAATTATTCATCGGTTCCGCTCCAGTTATCAGTTTATTCTCCGAAGACTTGATATTGTCAACACACCTCGAGAGATTATAACAGCCACAGTCGCCATAAATAACAACACGACTGTTTTCGAATCATTTCACAACGGACACAGTTTTTGTGTGGTTTACCTTGACGTTTAGAAAAGTCTTTGACAGGATCCCTCAAGAGAGACGTATTACATGGTATGGGAGGGAATATTCTAAATTAGGGCCTAGTTAGAGGACAGGAAACAGAGAATCAGCTTTCATGACATTAAATCTGACTGGGAAAACGTCACTAGTGGAGTACCTCAAGGCTCAAAGGCTCAGTACTTGGATCACTACTATTTAATATATACATAAACGATATAGATATAGGCGTAGACAGCAGTATAAGTAAATTTGCTGACGATATAAAAACAATTATAGCAAAATCTAAACAAAATTTTTTATGGACTTAAAAATCGCAATTAAAGTTCCAAGGCTGAGGAATGGTGTCAGCAGTCAGGTGAACTACGTAGATATAGAGAAATACAACTGTAAGAAAGATTTAGGGGTAATGATAAGTAAGAACCTAAAGTTAACAATACGTTTATGCTCGACACAAGACTACAAAGGTACTTGGGTTCATATCTAAGAGTGTTAGTATCAGACCCAGCGAGGTCATCCTTACACTATATCTCGCGTATGTGAGACCTCACTTGGATTATGCGGTTCAGTTTTGGTCACCGTACTACAGAATGGATACGATCCCTTGCAAACATTCAGAGGGATGACAAGACTAATCCCGGGCATTAGGAACTTTGAGTATGGTGACAGAATAATAAATATGAATTTACACTCCCTCAAGAGACGTAGAGTGAGGGGCGATATGATCGAGGTGTATAAATGGAAGTCTGGGTTAAATAAAGGTGATATAACAAAGGTACTTAAACTATCCAACCAGGAATGAACTCGTAACAATGGTTTTAAATTAGACAAAGTTAGATTTAGGTGCGAGATAGGTAAACATTGGTTTGGAAATACGAGTAGAATAATAGAGAGTGGAACAAGTTGCCGAACTTCATCATTAACTCGAATACGCTGGGAAGCTTCAAATATAGGTTGGAGTGATAAAGACTGGGTGTAAACAGCACTGCCTAGTATGGACCAATAGACCTACCTACTGCAGTTTCCTTACTTCTTATGTTATCATGTTTTAATAAACTCCAGGAATAACTCAGCCTGGATCACCCTGACATCAGAATCTCCCCCCCCCCCCCAAAAAAAAATGAACACTCGAATAATTTTTATCTTAAATAACAGTCACTGAATCTTACATCCGTGTTATCTATTCTTTCCTCTGAGTTTGACGGACATTGTGCTGGTGGCGTGTACTGGTGGGAGCTCGGTAGATAGTGGGACCAGGGGAGAGGTTGAACTAAAAGATACAGGCATGACGCTGGCTGGTTAGGGCAGGGGGTGGTCGCTTACTCAACCAGAACATACACAAACATCGTCGATAGGATGACTTTTCAGTCACAGCATATAACTTTTATACTCTTTATATATATATATATATATATTTGCCAATTTTCTTTATCTATAATTTTTAGGTGGTGATGATGTACAGTAAGTAACGATGATGCATGCATAGGAGCGGCATAACCCACAAATCCATAAGAATTGTGCATTTTGTAATAAAAGCACCAAATTTGGCTCAAATGTAGACACTTATATTATTAACAGATGTGGAAATTGAGACATCGCAAGTTTGGCCTCTGTCGACTGTGGCAGCCATTTTCCAAAATGGCCGTCCGCGGATAGTGTTTTTTTTCTTTGCATACCGGCTCATCTAAGGAGGACTGCATGTTAACAATGGATGTTAAATCGCTTATAAAGATCCAAAAGTGCAAAGGAATGCGCTGACTATTTTATGTCTACAGAAACAAATCGATTTCAGTGAAATTAGGCAGTCAGATTCTTAATGGAATACAATAATGAATGTTCATAATACTGGGCACCTGGTGGTGTTTTAGTGTTGGTTGTGGTGGTGTTGGGGTGGTTGTGTTGGTGGTGGTCGGTAACAAATATATTGTTTCATTGCAGGGTCACCATGGAAGTCGCTAGTTGCTATCAACACAAAATGCTTGTAGACAAATGGTGATGGTTACTAATGGACACAAGATACACGCAAGATCGCAAGATTGCAAACTAATGATAGTGGTTGCTTATGAGAAGAAGGTTTTTCAGACTAAACATACAGATATTCAAGTTGGTTGATCCTGACCATCCTGCACCACCAACATCCCCAAATCCAGCTCAGACTAACTGGAACCTGTGTATCATTTGCCAAGAGAACAAGACAGAGACATTGACAAGTCCGATGTAGTCCAAGCGAACAAATGTGGGAAGTGGGTACAGTTCACTAGCAGACAATTTGATGAAATTCAATGAGATTGGACAGCTTCCAGGAACACTTCAGTTGGAAAGACTCGACGAAGGTCATAGAATTCAAGCAGCTATGGTTGCAAACAATGCTCAATATCACCATTTATGCAAGCTCAAATACAACAGTACACAATTGCAAAGAGCTGAAAAGCGGACACACAAGCAAAAGGTGAAAGCCATGACGTACCTGTTGCATGCAAACGTACCAGGTCACATTCACGCTCATCGAGTATGGAGAAATTAGCCCCCAAAACTTGTTTCTTCTGTGGAAAATCTGCTGGTACCGACTGTCTTCATGAAGCAGCAATGTTTCAAATGGACCAACTTTTGGGGGCCTGTGCAGCCCTTCATGGAGACACAGAACTGCTGGGCCGACTCAGTGTGGGGGATATGGTAGTCCATGAAGCCAAATATCATGCAAAGTGCTTGGTGGGGCTCTAGAATCGTGCCAGACAGGCCAATTGTGGAGGATCCAAGGACAAAGACCAGGAGCGAGAAATGTCTAGTGTTGTCTCTGCTGAATTTGTCCTCTACATTGAAGAGAGCAGACTAGATGGAGAGACGGCACCAGTATTCGAGTTGGCGGATCTCGCCTAGGTCTATCAGTGTAGGATGGAACAGCTAGGAATCAAGCAGGACACGAGGGTTCATTCCACACGACTCAAGCAAAGACTCCTTGCCAAGTTCCCTGATATGCGGGCGCACAGCAAGGGGAGAAATGTCTTAATGACATTTCAAGATGACGTCGGTGAAGCTCTGGCTAAAGCCTGTGAACTGGATAGTGACACAACGATGCAGTCCACCTTGCATGTACTGCGCAAATCGTGTGTCGCCATATGTTTGGGGAAGCCAAGCTTTTCACTGGATTCCTTGAAAGATGTAAAGGAGAGTCTGTGCCATCAGTGCTGCTTGCCTTGGTCAGCATGAGCTAGCTGCTAGCAGCTGGCCTGGGACCAGAGAAGGCGCGGTCACTGCCAATGTCCAATACTTTGACAGGGTGCGACACCGTGTCCAGTTTCGCTGGACACGGTAAGAAGACTGCTTGGGCAATCTGGAACGTGCTGCCAGAACTGTTGAAGCTGTCCTCAGTATTGCGTGGCACACCAGAGGAAGTCATACATACCAGAGGATGTCATACATACCAGAGGATGTCATGCACACCATCGAGAGATTTGTTATCCTTCTGTACGACAGAAAAAGCCCTTGCACAGACATTGACAAGGCGCGAAAGAAACTCTTCATGAAGAAGAGCAATGTGCAGCTGATCCCTCCAAGCAAGGCAACTCTGGAAGAGCACGTGAAGACGGCGGTCTACCAGAAAGGATACGTGTGGAGCCAGATGCTGCTACAAGCACCAGAGCTGCCTCCAACAACCAGCTGGGGTTGGACCAGGGATGAGGAAGGACTGTATGAGCCATACTGGACGAGACTACCTCGAGCAGCCCACACATGCTATGAGCTAGTATCATGCAAGTACAAGAAGGGTTGTGCGAAGCATTGCAAGTGCAAAAAGTCTGCACGTGAATGCACAGCTTTGTGTTTGGGTGAAGGGCAATGCTCACAGAAATGACTTTCTTCCCTCTGACGGAAACTGCGACAGTAACCCTTAGAACATAACAGACTCTCAGACTCTGACATTTGACTAGCATAAGAACTGTTTGGTTCAAAATGTCAGCATAATATTGTCTTGGCCACTCTTTATTATGGCTGTTTGCTGATTGATCCTTTCAATTTAAACTGTGTTCTTGAATACTTTGCACCTTTCTGTTCCTTTGTACTCACAAAATAATTGGAGGATAATGCTGAACATACAATATAAACTACGTTACTATTATGCTGATGGGATTATAAAACACACAGATCTTGTGAATTTTATTTCATTCATATTGTACCCGAGAGACTGAACATGGATCTAAAGGTTGAGCTAGGTTGATGGATGACTATTTGATATGATTGTTGGTACAAACAATAAGTTCTTCATAGTATAAGGACCAAATAAGGTCAGTGTTCAAAATTAATATTGCAACTTATGCGGAAATTTGCTATGCACCTTTGAAATCAACGCTCGTTCTGCACATAGCCGTGTTGTCTTTTCATTAATTACTTACAGAACAGTACAAATAATGCCATTGCTCATCAACAATCTCTGTATACAATCTTCTAGAAGCTGTAAATATTGATTATCGCCACTTAGAGTCACATACTTCTTTTGGAGATGGCAGTTCTACACACACATTAAATCCGATTGAATTGTTTGACGGCTATTTTGGAAAATGGCTGCCACAGCCATCAGGGACCAATTCAAATCTGTTCAGAATACAATCCATATATGTGCAAAATTTGGTGATTTTATCATAAAATGCACAATATGTTTGCTATGCCGCTCCACTAATACTGTAAGTGGTGATGATGTATACTGTAAGTGGTGATGATTTATAATGTAAGTGGTGATAATGTATACTGTAAGTAGCGATAATGTATACTGTAAGTGGTGATAATGTATACTATAAGTAGCGATAATGTATACTGTAAGTGGTGATGATGTATACTGTAGGTGGTGATGATGTACACTGTAAGTGGTGATGATTTATACTGTAAGTGGTGGTAATGTATACTCTAAGTGGTGATGATGTATACTGTAGGTGGTGATGAAGTACACTGTAAGTGGTGATAATGTATACTATAAGTAGTGATAATGTATACTGTAAGTGGTGATGATGTATACTCTAAGTGGTGATGATTTATACTGTAAGCGGTGATAATGTATACTCTAAGTGGCGATGATGTACACTGTAAGTGGTGATGATTTATACTGTAAGTGGTGATGATGTATACTCTAAGTGGTGATGATTTATACTGTAAGTGGTGATGATGGATACTGTAAGTGGTGATGATGGATACTGTAAGTGGTGATAATGTAAACTCTAAGTAGCGATTATTAATGTATACTGTAAGTGGTAATGATATATACTGTAAGTGGTGATGATATATATTGTAAGTGGTGATAATGTATACTATAAGTAGCGATAATGTATACTGTAAGTGGTGATGATGCATACTCTAAGTGGTGATAATGAATACTGTGAGTGGTGATGATATATACTGTGAGTGGTGGTGATGTACACCACCACCACCTCTAATATTGTATATAAAAACATTGCCCTAATCCACTTGTAAATAAAATAAATGTAAATCAAAACTCACCGTCTCGGAATTGCAAATGGAAATGCGTGTGACTTTTTTACAAGAAACTCCATTAAGTGTTTTACGTCGACGGGGAAAGACTCCAGGACGACGAAGAGAAAGAGATGTGCCCGGAGAGAGAGACAGAGAGAGAGAGAGAGAGAGAGAGAGAGAGAGAGAGAGAACAGCCCCAAGCTGTTGTCACGGGGGCCACACTTTACACACTTCTCCTAATACCCTCTCACAAGATCAGAAGACTCGACCAATTACAGGACCTGCCACTGTGAATCCCTGTTAACGTAATTTGGCTGAAACAGGTGAAACTAACGTAATGTTTAAGTTTCACTCTATTTTACCCATTTTTTTTTCTTACTTTTGTGGGGAGGGAGGGAGGGAGGGAGGGAGGGGGGAGGGAAGTTGAAAGGGATGAAGGGTATTAAACTTTCCCTTCGAAGACAAGGTAATTCCGGGTTTGTTTACCAAGAAATAAACTCGACAGTTTTATTAGTTTCCAATATATAGTATTTATAGGATTCAATTCCTTATTAATATTTATAACTCGGTAATATATAAGTTGAATTCCTTATGGTTATTTGCGATCTTAAAATACGAGGTTTAAATTCCTTATGATTATTTAAGGCGGAAATGTAAAATATATATTCAACTATATATATACCTTTTGTTGTTATAATTGTTGTTCATAAATACTTATTGTTGTAAGTTAACAAATATTGCAGGTTGTTAAAAGTATTGACCACTTTGAAACACCTACAGGTTCGTGGCATTTCTAATGGGAAGAGCTGAAGATTATCAACCTTATTTCACCTGTTATTTAAACATTCTATAACGCTACTTAGGGAGGGGGGGGGGGTTAGTTAGGTAACGTTATGTTTGGTTATATTTGGTTGTTAGGTTAGGTTAGGTTAGGTTAGGTTAGGTTAGGTTAGCGTCAAGTGAAATAAACTTGGGGGCTAATCGTCATATGACCGGTTCCCACATAAAATAAAAAGAAGCGAATCCCAGCCCCTACCCACACCCAGCTCTCACGTCCAACTCCCACGGCCAAATCTCACGTCCAACACCCACATCCAACTCCCACGGCCAAATCTCACGGCCAACTCCCACGTCCAACACCCACGTCCCACTCCCACGTCCAACCCCCACGGCCAAATCTCACGTCCAACCCCCACGGCCAAATCTCACGTCCAACTCCCACGTCCAACTCCCACGTCCAAATCTCACGTCCAACTCCCACGTCCAACCCCCACGTAGGCCAAATCTCACGTCCAACTCCCACGTCCAACGCCCACGTCCAAATCTCACGTCCAACTCCCACGTCCAACGCCCACGTCCAAATCTCACGTCCAACTCCCACGTCCAAACCTCACGTCCAACTCCCACGGCCAAATCTCACATCCAACTCCCGCGTCCAAATCTCACGTCCAACTCCCACGTCAAAATCTCACGTCCAACTCCCACGTCCAACTCCCACGTCCAACTCCCACGGCCAAATCTCATGTCCAACTCCCACGGCCAAATCTCACATCCAACTCCCACGTCCAAATCTCACATCCAACTCCCACGTCCAAATCTCACGTCCAACTCCCACGTCCAACTCCCACGGCCAAATCTCACGTCCAACTCCCACGGCCAAATCTCACTTCCAACTCCCCAGCCCAATTCCCACGCTTTGCTCTTGTACACCTGTAGTCATCAATAATAGGAGGGAGGGCAGGGGGGGGAGGTGGGAAGGAAGGAGAGAGAGAGAGTTAAACGCCGTGTACCATTCACAGATGGTTAACTTTTCATTAAGGAACTGTGATTAGGTAATTTCCTGTCGCCTGGGAGGATGAAGCCTTTTATAGGGGAAGGATGGCGCCTTATAGGGAGGGAAATGAAGTGATTATATGGTGAACTGCCTTGAGCTGAGAGTCCTGTTTTACCCTTAATCTAGTCACTTCTATTTACATTTTCGAGGAAGGATGAAACAAGAGATAAAATAAAGAGATAATCATGAAATAATAACTCCAAATAATCGACAACAATAACAACAATAAAAAATAATAGATAAATAATCAAATGAATCAGTCAATAAATTCAACATCACAGAAAAGAGTTCTAAATATAAGTCACCCTTCAGTCTTAACTCGTATAGCAAGGGAGACTCTCAAGAACCCAATCATACTTCAATATGGTCTTATATCGATGCTAAATAGCTATAATCCTGATATACCTTGTTGGCTAATACACAAAAACAGTTCTGTCGAACAGAGAAAACCTCATTAGTAATGTCGAGGTAGGGAACGAACTTGCAAACAGGGATCACAAAGAAATTAGATTCCAGTTAGATTTTCAGGGCAGCCGTAAGGAAAATTCTACAAAAGTCCCAGATTCCAGAAGGGCAAACTTTGATAATTTGAAGAGGCAGTTGAGAGAAGGGGTATCACGCTTGGGTGTGAACTACTTGGACCTGAATGTTGAAACCGACCTGATAACGAGATCTGAGGTTGCCGAGTTCCACGACAATTTAAATAATGAGTTACTTAATGCACAAAAGCAGAACATACCATACAAAAAACTCAGATCAAACAGCAATGACCCAAAATGGATAAATAATTATTTAAAGAACATTACTGGTCAAAGGAAGGCTATAGGTAGGAGGATAAATTGTGGCGAAGTTTACCTCAGAGATTATTATAAGGTATTGGCCAGTAGGGTCAGTAAGACCGAGATAAGGAAAGCAAAAAGGAATAATGAGATGAGGATAGCAAGGGAGGCGAAGACAAACCCCAAGGGATTCTATCAAAGGGATCAAACTAAAACACGAGAAAAGATTGGACCAATGCAGTCAGATAGCGGTGAGCTAACTGATAACGACGGAGAAATGAGCAATAATCTGAATAAATATTTTTCAATAGTTTTCACCACCGAAAATTTAAACATGATACCCGAGGCACCGGCTCTATTCAGAGATAGTGAAGAAAACAAATTTAGTGAGATAACAGTGACTAGTAACGATATTAGTAAGCAAATAGACAAACTAAAACATAATAAGTCACCTAGTCCCGATGAGATATTTGCCAGAGTACTAAAGGAGTGTAAGGAAGAGCTTAGTATGCCCTTAGCAAAGTTGTTTAACATGTCCTTAAAAATAGGTGTAGTACCAAAATTCTGGAGGATAGCGAATGAAATACCGATTTTCAAAAAGGGTGGATAGATCACTATCCTCTAACTACCGTCCAATTAGTCTAACATCAATTGTAGGCAAATTACTGGAAGCAATCATTTCAAACTCTATTCGAAACCAATTTGAGAAGCACAAATTGATCAATGATTCCCAGCATGGCTTCACAAGCGGGCGTTCATGTCTAACTAATCTATTAACATTCTTTTCATCAGTTTTCGAATAGGTGGACGAGGGGCACAATTATGATGTGGTATATCTCGAATTTAGCAAAGCCTTCGACAGACTCCCCCACGAATGACTAATTAGAAAGGTAGAAGCACATGGCATTAAAGGTAATATTCTAAAATAGATTAGGGTGTGGTTACAGCACAGAAAACATCGAGTGAGCATTAAAGGCACTAAATTCCAATGGAGCAATGTCCCTAGTGGAGCTCCCCAAGGCTCAGTACTTGGACCATTAATATTTATTATATACATAAACGACATAGATATCGGCATAGACAGCAACATAAGTAAATTTGCTGAAGACACTAAAATAGGACGTGTAATTAAATCTGACGAGGACTCCGGGAAACTACAGGATGATCTAAAAAAAATTTTCGAATGGTCTGCAAAATGGCAGATGAAATTCAATGTGGACAAATGTAAAGTACTCAGTTTAGGAGATGTAAGCAGGGAAACCAGTTACCAGATGAACAACGATGCCATTGAGAAATCCGACTGCGAGAGAGATTTAGGAGTAATGATAAGTAGGAATCTTAAGCCAAGTAAACACTGTGTTTTTGCTCGTAAAAAGGCTAATAAAGTACCTGGGTTCATACAAAGGAGTGTTAGTTACAAGACTAGCGAGGTCATCTTAAGATTATATCTTGAGCTTGTGAGACCTCACCTGGATTACGCAGTTCAGTTCTGGTCACCGTGTTATAGAATGGATATAGAATCCTTGGAAAGAATCCAGAGGAGAATGACAAGACTAATCCCGGGCATTAGGAACCTCAAATAATAATAATAATAATAATAATAATAATAATAATTAACGGTTTATTGAAAGAGTATGGCAGCCGGAAGGCTGAAAATATACAATTACATAATTGGGGAATGGGTCTCTTGACTTACAAATGATGTACCATTAACATAAGTGATACAAATATGATATATAATAATTAGGTGTTGATAATTTTTACAATGGTTGGGACTGGGTTGTTCTTTTAGCAATCAGTTCGTGCTCGTACCTTGAGTACAGAGACAGGTTAAAGCATCTTAATTTGCACTCCCTCGAGAGACGTAGAGTGAGGGGCGACATGATAGAGGTGTATAAATGGAAGTCAAAGGTACTCAAACTATCCAACCAGGAGCGAACTCGTAACAGTGGTTTTAAATTAGAGAAATTTAGATTTAGGCGCGAAGTAGGTAAACTCTGGTTTGGAAACAGAGTAGTGGATGAATGGAACAAGTTACCAAATATCATCATTAACTCGAATACGCTGGATAGCTTCAAACATAGGTTGGATGCTTATATGAGCAATAGGGGTTGGGTGTAAATGGGACTGCCCAGTATGGGCCAATAGGCCCGCTGCAGTTTCCTCCATTCTTATGTTCTTATGTTCTTATTACGTTATACCTGGTCATATCTCCTATGAATCAACGTACTACTGTGTACTTACCCACACCACCTCGAGTCGGATTAACTTACCTGAAAACAAGAAAATGATACAATCACTTCAAATAGTAATAAGTTTTCTACTAATATATAAAGCAATATATTAATCTTATGTTTAGTGACTAGTATGAAAATATTAATATCCCCATTTTCTTTATGTCAGGTATAACGAAAAGTAGGAAAGTGAAGAAAGTCTATTTATACATCAATATTGGTAATAAGGTTCAATAGTTTGTGTTATATACTTATTTAACTCTCTTGGTTTCGTTGTTTTGATGAATTGTTAATGATAGTTATTGGGGACACCTGCACCTGGACTACACTTGAACCTGGACCACACTTGAACCTGGACTACACCTGAACCTGGATTACACCTGTACCTGAACTACACCTGAACCTGAATTACACGTGAACCTGAACTATACCTGAACCTGGACTACACCTAAACCTGGACTACATCTGAACCTAGACTACACCTGAAATTGGACTACACCTGAACCTGGACTACACCTGAACCTGGACCACACCTGAACCTGGACTACCAAACTACCTGGAACATGGTGGTGTGGGGGTCAAATGGTGGTAATTACTGGAGTGTTATTGATGGCGTCAAGTCTCACCAAAACTTGTCGACTTATGATGAGTGTTGGAGACTCATTATACCCCGGACCCTGAAGTCGCCGTGACCTGACCTGACCTGACTTAACCTAATCTGACCTGACCTGACCTAACCTAATCTAACCCTAACCTATCCCAAACCTAACATAACCTAACCTGACCTAACCCTATTTTAACTTAAGTATAACCTAATCTATTTTATCTCCTACCTTTATCTATTTTATACACGGCAAGGGTCACAGTTATACACGACAAAGGTAAGAGTTATATACGGAAAGGTCACGGCTATACACGGCAAAGGTCACAGCTATACACGGCAAAGGTCACAGCTATACATGGCAACGGTCACAGCTATACACGGGAAAAGTGACAGCTATACACGGTAAAGGCCACAGCTATACACTGCAAAGGTCACAGCTATACACACCAAAGGTCACAGCTATGCACTGCAAAGGTCACAGCTATATACGGCAAAGGTCACAGCCATACACGGTCGAGTCTCAGTGTAATTTCTCTGCTATTTTTTGTTGTTTAAACTTAAGTGAGTCAGTTAAGGGTGAAAATAATTTAAGTGGGAATCCTTAAGAACTGGGGCCCAGAGCAGGGAGAAGGAGAAAGTAGGAGGACAAAGTGTGAGGAGAAAGTAAGAGAAAGGGAAAATATGTGGAGGAAGTATAAGGAAAAATATGAGGAGGGGAGAGTTTGAAGATGGGAAAGTATAAGGGGAAAATTTGAGAAGGGGAAAGTTTGAAGAGAGAAAAGTATGAGGAGGGGAGAGTTTGAAGAAGGGAAATTTTGAGAAGGGGAAAGTTTGAAGAAGGGAAAGCATGAGAGGGGAAAGTTTGAGGAGAAAGTAAAAAGAAAAAGTATGAAGAGAGGAAAGTTTGAGGAAAAGTAGAAACGTATGAGAAAGGGAAAATGTTGAGAAATTATGAAAAAAAAACATAAGGACAAACTACGATGAGAGAGAGAGAGAGAGAGAGAGAGAAAGAGAGAGAGAGAGAGAGAGAGAGAGAGAGAGAGAGAGAGAGAGAGAGAGAGAGAGAGAGAGATTCACCACTCTAAAAAATCCTTACTGCCTGGCTGTGTTGAAAAGACCCATGTTATTAAAGCACAGAGGGACACATTGACAGGTCGTAGCATCATGACCGACAAACGTACCAAGGAAAATATATGAATCGTAACAACTGATGAACTTAAACTGTATTGATAGAAGGGAATACTGCCGCTTAAGATTTTGTTTATATATACATATTTTTTTTTTAGAATTTGGGATTATTGATTGCAGTTCTTGCTTCAAATCCCAGAAAGAAAATCGTAATACTGATATACACACAAACATAGACTTATATATACATACGTACATTACATACACATGCAGAAAACATACACAAATACACATATATACACAAAAACACACATACATACACAGAAACATACACATACACAGAAACTTGCATACATAAACAGAAACACACATACACAAAACATACATACACACACACACACACACAGGCACATACACTTGTCTGCCTGGATTAAATCATCTTGAAAATCTATTAACCAATTATTTCCCAGTTAATAATGTCCTGAAAAATATTTAATTCTCGTGTTGGGAATTTTAACATCACATGCCATAATTATTCTTTACTAACATTGCAGGTGTAGTGACAGGTGTGGTGACAGGTGTGGTGATAGGTGTGGTAACAGGTATAGTATCAGGTGTGGTGACAGGTGTACTGACAGGTGTGGTGACTAATATAATGATAAACACAGCACAGAAAAAAATTGTTTTGGTGTGTTGTGGTTTTCACTGCTTTTCTTGTTGCCGTTGTTGTTTTTCTTGGTGTTGTTGTTTTATTTTTACTCTTGTTGTTGTTGTTGTGACCTAAGTTTACCTTAACACACAGGGTCTGACAGATAGTAGGTTTGGTGTCTCCTTGTTTGTTTGTTTGTTTGTTTGACCATTTAACAGGTGAGAAAGACCGTAAAGACCTTCTCAACCTTCCCATCAACAATTCTTTGACTGCTGCAGGGTGGAGAGAGAGAAAGAGAGAGGGGGGGGAGGGAGAGAGAGAGGCAACAATTCTCTCAGTATACGCAGGCCTTGACCCCCTCTGAAACTCATCACAATGATTCTGTATATTTTTGTAAGTCTGAAAATCCATCAACTTTCTTTCTAGTTTCCTACAAACTTTCTCTTGCACATTTAAACATCTGTGATATACAAAAGAAAGTGTGTAAGAGAAAGTATTGTTATCGTTTATATGTAAGAATAAATATTGTATTCTGCATTTTTGTATATTCTTGTATATATCATGAAAGTTCAGTGTTTGTTTGTCAACTTTCACCATTGACATACGAGTACACACAGTCAACAGGTCAGAAATATTTATACATATAACTCTTTTATTTTTTTAAACCCTTAAGCATGATGAGTTTAAACTTCACGAGTAAGACAATTCAATCCCCTGAGTACGACGATTCAAAGTACGATGATTCAACCCTTTGAGTGCGACGATTCAACCAGCTGAGTACGGTGATTCAACCCCCTGAGTACAATAATTCAACACCCTGAGTACGAAGATTCAACCCCTCTGTACTGGGATTCTGGGACAAAACCAGTCTCGGGTTCACAGTATTTCCCGGTATATTTAAATGAACAACTACGTAAATTCTAACATGCAGTTCACAACATCACAATTCTACTACTGAAACGCAAACATTAATATATCCTGTAAAATTTGTTTGAACACAATTCTGTAACAGCAGAATAAAATACTAAATTCCTCAGAGTTATTGTTGATGAGAAACTTAACTGGAGAAACCACATACAAGCCATTCACGGTAAAATCAATAAGCAGTGCGGTATCATGTATCACACTCGACAGTCACTCACTCTCACAGCAATGAAAGAAATCTATCATGATCTTGTTTACCAACACCTGATACACTGTCACACACTATGGGGGACCTCTGGCTCTTCAAAAACACAATCTCTGGTTACTGCACAAAAGAGAGTTGTACGGACAATAACCTACTTGAAAAAAACAGATCACACAAACGAAAAATTTGCTCTATTGAAATTTTTAAAATTCAAGGATATTAACACCTACTGCTGTGCCCTCTTTGTTTACAAATCTATCAATCACTTGCTTGACTATAATTACTTCCAGTTCCGGAATAATCAGAGATACAACTTAGGCACCCAGAGCTACTAAGACCACCCCCCCATGCGCTCCTCTCAGTCCCAGACCTCCATAAAATATCATAGTGTGAAGGTGTGGAACAACTTACCCCAACACATCCGAGCAAAAACTACACTCCCTTCTTTTAAATCATCTCTTTAAAAATATCTATTGTCTAAGTATTAATATTTCTTGTAATACCTGCTATATTTACAGTACCTGCTTTTATTGTACCATCAAAACCGTTTTATTGGAAATTATCATGTAAATAAATAAGTAATTACCATTGCAATAAACATAATTGCCAACTAGACATAATCCTGAAAGCTGTGTCCTCTTGTTCAACCTTATTACTGTACAACCCAGGTTGTACTGCTCCCCCATTATACTTATATTTTTAAATTTAACTCTAATTTATCTGTATGTATGTATATACATACATATACATACGTATATGTATGTGTATGTGTATGTATAAATAAATAAATACACAAATTAATAATAAAAATAAATAAATAAATAAATAAAAAATAAAAACAATAAATAATAAAATAAATAAATATTGAAGTGATAACCGTGGTAACATTATGAGATGTACTTATTACTACCATGCTATTGTACTATTCCAGATGATACTAAATGTTACATAATACTTCCTTGAGATAAATGTATAGTATATGTCAGGTGCCTCAAAGAGAGCTCAGGTTCTCAACTGGCTCAGCCATGTATATTGTTATTATTATCCACTCTGTATCTGTGTTTTTCTGGCTAAATAAACTGTTTTAATTCAATTCACTCTCGAGGCCTGCTCCTCCCTCTCTCTCTCTTGGTTAGAGAGATCAGACTCATATTTTTGTTACCCAGAGAACACCTCACTTAAGTGTTCTCCTGTGTCCGTACACTAAGACATTTCCCCTTGTCGAGAAGGTATAATATACTCTCAACTGAACTAAGGACCTGTGGAACTATATTTTCTACATAAAGAAAATCCAACAAAGAGCTTACTTCCGCCCTGCCACTTATTAATTTCAGTTAGCTTACACCCACGCCAGTCCTTTCACTCACGACGCTAACCTGTATATCACATGAGTATACAGTAACTGTACAGTACCTAAAGTTTACAGGTTTGAGACAGGAAGAACTTGACCAGAGTTGTAATTATTTGTTTTTTTAGTACAATTTTATAATTCCGAGATTTATAACAATTCAACCCTTTGAGTACGATGATTTAAACCCTAGAGTACAATCACTTAACCCCCTTGAAAACAATATGTTCCCAATGATATCTTAACCACTTGAGTACTTTGCCAACCCTCTGAGTACAATGCATTAAGTCCATTGAGTAAGTAATCCACAGAATGAAATGTCTTAACCCTTTGAATATAATGGGGGTTAAATCATAGTGCTCAACGGATTCAGATACAATCACTTAATATATACAAGTAAAAAGTTAAAAAAAAAAAGATCTAAATCACTATCTACTTTCTGAACTCAAATTACACATTATTTCTGTCAATATAACAAACCGGACATTAGTACGGGTGGCCATAAAGTGTTCAAAGTTGAGTTAGTGAAGGGTGATCATACGCTCGGCAGCAAATATTATAAAACGTTATCTAAAAAAAAAATACTCAATCGTGTAGAAAAGAACTCACTCAGTCAATCAGTTAGCCAGTCAGGTAAGGCAGGTATTGGACTGACTAACGGGACGAAAACTAGTAAATGTCGACTCTACGTAACACTAAGTATATGTACACTGTATATAATTCTCTGAAAATAGTATAAAATTTCTCGTCATATGAAATGATTTATATACCATATAAACATTTTATTTGACCGGAACAATACAGACACAAAGAGAACAATAACAGCGATATAACATTTTAGTATCATTAGAACATCCTACATGGAGTTGGCAAATCTATCTATATAAAACAAAGAAGTATGTCTGTTTGTTTGTGTGTGGTGTGTTTGTGTGTGTGTGTCCGCACGAAAATCTCGGAAACTACTTTACCGATCTGTAGTGATGATGGATGGCGTTATATGTAGTGATGATGGATGGTGTTATATGTAGTGATGATGGATGGTTTTTTAGTTTAGTTTAACAAATTTATTGGCAAAGCTTGTAGTATAGTTTGCCTATTCTGAGTAACTCAGTCAGGTCTTGACACTGAGGGTGGTATCACTTCTCACTGCCACGCAGGACAGAGGTTCATACACAAAGAAATACATCATATTCATTAACAGCTATATATTTATAGAGGTCAGATTCATGTGGGTAATGTCACTGTTCACTGCCATACAGGACAGAGGTTCGTACACAAAGAAGGAAATACATCATATTCATTAGCAGTATATATAGGTCAGTGGTTCACATACATTGGAGTCATATTCTAATTGAAGACTAATCAGTGTGGGCTAGCAAATTTGGGATAAACAGCAAGAATGTTCTCAAGCACCCCTGATTCAATGTAGTAATTACATAGTTCAAGATACAATAAGTCAGGTGGCCTGAAGTCTTCGACAGTGTCACATTCAATATTATAGTGTTCAAGTGTAAGCTTTAAAGGTTTATCACAAAGTTTACATGCTGAGTGTTCCGGTATGAGTACAGCGTTACTAACTTGCCAGATGTGTCTGTATCCTAGCCTAATTCTGGCCACGACCACATCACATTGTCTCATTCTGTCCTTATGCTGGTCATACCGGTACCTCTTGTCACAAAATTGGTCATATTTACTAATGCTACAACTGCCAGGTCTCTCTACTTTTCTCACTTCTTCTAGCTCAGAGTTCATGATTCTGACTTGAATGTTTTTAATTACAGCATTGGACAGGCCAAGGTCACGGTCAACATTTTCTTTCTTACATGCCTCATTGGCCAGTCTATCAGCACGGTCATGATACCTGATTCCAACATGGGACGGAATCCACACAAATTCGATGCGAAAGTTGTTCTCATTGGCAGTTATCACATTCCTTTTAATATGACATACAACTTTAGACATAGAGCCTAACGGGCTGTTCATTGATTTCAAAGCACTTTGAGAGTCACAGAATATCACCCCACCTCCATTTTCTTTGAGGTAGTCTGTGACTAAGTAGATTCCAGTTAGTTCAGTTTGTGTTGTGCTGGCCCAGTTGTTCAGCCTTGGCTTGTTTGACACCATCATCTCTTTTTCTTTATATATTAAAATTGCACAGCCTGTTCTACCTGTGTTTGTCTGCACAGAACCATCAGTAAGAGCATAAAGTTCACTTGATTTAATACTCTCTATTTGTCTGTTAATAGTTTCTAGTGTGACACATCTCACCACATCGGTGTTTAACATTTGTTTACTACCAACAGGAGTGTAATTAATAGGAACTGATATATCCAGCCAAGGAGGAATGGCATTAATAGGTTCGTCTAGGGTGATTGGGACATTCAGTTTCAAGAGATCTGCAACATTTTTATGAAGCCACGCCCCAAAGAGAGTCTTTTGTGGAAGGTTGGCGAGATGGTTGGGATTACTTAGATAGAACATCAACTCAGTTTGAGCTGTAGTTTGGGGACCATTGTTCTTCAGAACTTTGACACAAAACGTGGTATTAAGTAGAACTATCCTCCCAGATAGGGAAGGCAGTCCGAGCTCTTTCCTCATTTTTACAATTCTGGTTGATTTTGGGCACCCTAGAATGATGCGCCTGGCTTCATTTTGCACTACCTCAAGGCTGCTGAGTTGTTAAGGCGGAATAGTCACAAGATGGAGTGCATGATAGTCAACTACAGAACGAATGAAGTGAAGATAGAAAGTACGAGCACAGGTGATGTTAATTCCATAGCCCTTGCCAACAAGGGTTCTGAGGGGTTTAATGCACTGCATTAGTTTGGCACGAAGGTTGCTGACAAAGTTTGCATCATTCACACAAATTCCAAGATATTTATAGGAGCTACATAGTTCCAAGGGCATGCTGTTAATGTTATAGTCAAGAGGCAGAGGGTGAGCAGGACGAGGAGTGAGGACCCTCGTCTTGTCAACGGATATTATGAGACCACATTCCACAGTTCTCTGAGCAAATACATCTAGCAAGGCTTGGAGCCTGAGTTTAGTTTGTGTCATAATGCAGATATCATCAGCATAGCATATTACGGCTTCGTTTGGCTGAACTGGAATGTCAACAATAAGCTTGTGCATCAGTATATTAAAGAACATAGGACTTAACTCTTCTCCCTGAGGCGTGCCAAGCTCAAATGATCTCATTCTGGCACTTTTAACTCCCCTAAACAGAACACTGGCATACCTGTTGGACAAATAACCCTTTATCCATGTCAGGAGATTATATCAAAGGCTGATTTAAGGTCTATGAAGGCTGTTTGCGTCTTATCTTTTGAGTGAACAAGATATTCTGCAAAGCATGGCCGTGTGCTATGCACTGGCATTAACCCTTACAGATTAGGGGCGAGTTTGTCTTAGACTTGAAACATGAGACGGTTTAGAACAACGCTTTCAAGGACTTTACACATACAGGATGTGAGTGAAATTGGCCTGAAGTTTGGAGAATTAGCTTTAGGGATTGGTACTGTTTCCATGAGTCCATGTCTTAGGCAGAATACCCTGTGTGAGGCTCATTTGATACAGGTCAAGCAGTGGATGGTTAGGGATCTCATTCAACAATCTCAGGGTGTTATAAGTTATGCCATCCTCACCAGGGGAGGATGACTCACCTTTCATTAGTGCTGTTGTTAGTTCGTGGTGCGTTATAGGAAACTGGTTGGTAAGCGCTGGTGAGGAACAGGCTATTTCAATATTGAAACCCCTATTAATGTGTAAGGTGTTAAGATATTGTTGTATGTCAAGAGGCAGGGAAGTGATTTGTGACACACCAGACCATTGGTCTAATAGCACGTCAGCATATTCTGCAGGGCTGTGATGAAGCTGGACTGGGGTGGGTGACTTGGTAATGGCTTTAATTTTGTTCCACACTTCTGCTAGAGTGGTTGTTCTATTAATCCCCTGTAAGAATTGTTCCCAATAGGTGTTTCTCACCTGACCTTTGAGTTCACGAAATTCTCTGTTAGCTTTGAGGAATGCCAAGAGGTTATTACTAGTTTTATTTTGCTTATAAGTGTTGGCAAGCTGTTCTACCTTCTCTCCTTCCTTGGTGAGGATGGGGTCATGTGTCCACAGAGGTGGTTTAGTGCTGCCCCCCTTCCTCCTTGACTTAACCCAGGTGGCATAATATGTGGTAATGACATTTACAAGATCACAGCAAAATTCATCCACTGACCCAGGTGTATATCCAGCATACCATCTGTGGATGTAGGCCTTGAAGTGCAGTTTAAGATTATCTGGGATGTTATTTCTGAGCTTAGGATGGGGTTCACACTTGACATCAGCAACAGTGTATTCAGTAAGTATTGCATAATGATCACTGACTAGGTGGTCTGAGATAACCTTAGCCTTGACATTACTGTCTACTAGGTTATACCCAATCACATAATCAAGTCTGCCCCCCATCAGATGTGCCACTTTGTCTGTGTCGTATACAGTGATGTTATGATTATTGATGTAATTCACGAACACCCTCCCATTAGAGTTACACTGGTCATCGCCGAGGACAGTGTGACGAGAGTTAAAGTCACCCATACACAACATAGCATTGTTACCTGATGGCGTTGGTAACACGTCCGCTCGCAGCTCATTACATCAAACATGGATGTTATACAGCGAAAATTGACTGTTTGCTGTCTTTATTGTAAATTGTTGATAGTGAATACTTTCATCATTGTGAGTTTTAATCCAATTACAGACCAGATCATTCTTTACATAAGTGAGCAGGCCACTTCCTGCTCCACTATTATATGCTGTAAACCCAGCTATCATGGGTGCAGCTTTCTTCTGGGTGCTGGACGTGTATGGTTCTTGTAAACCAATTACATCAATGTTAGAAACTTTAACAAACCATTGTAGGTCATTAATTCTGCGGTTAACACTCCGGATGTTCCATGAAACAAACCTAAGCGTTCGAGTTACTCGTCCAACCTTGAATTTAGTAAAGATAGCCGTGCGTTGGCTTCATGGATCAACCTGACCAATAAGTTGACCATTTCCAATTCTTCACCGCTGGAGTTCTTGATGATGCGCTTCACGGCCTTGTTGCAGTTGGATTTTTATACACAGGTTCCTTCATTAGTCCCGCGAGTTCCTCCTCCATAAACATTGAAAAAAGTGCAGGGTCATGGACAATCTTCAGACCTGTGGCTATTAAAGAGACCACGCTGGCTGTCTGGGGCTCATTCTCCCCATTCATGCTTCCATCACTATCGGTCTCGCTCTGGCTACTCATCCTCAAGTTGGCATCATTATGAGGGGAGGCACCAGCTCCTTCAGAAGCTCCACTAACTCTATCACTGCCATTGTTCACTGGTACACTTACTTGGCAGGCTTTAACCTGACCTGCATTGGCTAACGAAGGAGAGTCACTGTGCCTGTTGACTTCAGGTGGTGGAGGCGATCCGGCCTCATTGGCATCACTGAGTGGGACCGCTATTGTAGATGGAGGCGGCCTCCCAGGCAATTGGGGTGCCAGCCATCACACCCTCCTCCCTGGACCTGGGACACTACCCCCTGGGTGGGGAGGTGTAGCTGTTGATTTCAGGCGCTGGAGGCGACCCGGCAGTGTTGGCGTTGGCGTCACTGAATGTGACCGCCATTGTGGGTGGAGGCGGCCTCCCAGGGCAACCTGGATGCCAGACCGTCACACCCTTCTTTCTGCATCTGGGACACTGCCACCCAGGTGGGGGGGGGCCTGCTCTCCCCCCTCCCGAGAGGCAGCTTCCTTGGTGGGGCAGCTCCTCGTGCTATGCATTCCTGCGCAGAAGCCGCAGGTGGCTGTCTTGTGACAGTATTTCGCCACATGATTGACCCCGAAGCAGTTTTAGCACACCACAGAGTCCACCGACTGATGTTACTAGGGGTACCGTACATGCCCAAGAAGCAGTATTCCTCAGAAGGTGGTTCCTTCCTTTTCCAAACAATGATGATCCTTCTAAGGATGGTGTTATATTTTGTGATGATGGATGATGTTATATGTAGTGATGATTAGACAATCTATCTATATAAAACAAAGAAGTATGTCTGATTGTGTGTGTGTCCGCAAGAGAATTTCGGAAACTACTTTACCTATCTGTAGTGATGATGAATGGTGTTATATGTAGTGATGATGGATGGTGTTATATGTAGTGATGATGGATGATGTTATATGTAGTGATGATGGATGTTGTTATATGTAGTGATGATGGGTGGTGTTATATGTAGTGATGATGGATGGTGTTATATGTAGTGATGATGGATGATGTTATATGTAGTGATGATGGATGTTGTTATTTGTAGTGATGATGGGTGGTGTTATTTGTAGTGATGATGGATGGTGTTATATGTAGTGATGATGGATGGTGTTATATGTAGTAATGATGGATGATATCATATGTAGTGATGATGGGTGGTGTTATATGTAGTGATGATTAGACACTATAATAATAACAGTTTAATGCTAAAAAAATATACTTTGCTGTACGGTTGTAGTGAAAAACTTGGTGGAACTTACATACACCGTTAATGAACTATTGATGGAAGAAGAAGTTTTGGGGACTGAACAGTGAGATAATGTGGAGCCTCCAGGAGGGTGGCGTCCTACCGTGGTCTAGCGGATGAGCCGCCCGGAGGGCGGAGATTTTGCCAGTATTAGAATGCTTTGTTATAATCTTATTGTTTTCGATATAGAGTAATCTGGTAAGTGGGTGGACGCAACACAACGTGGGAGATGCTGAAGTGAAACAATAATACAGTCACAGTCAATGTCATGTGACGGTGAAATAATCATTGGAATTGGTAATTTTATTAATGACACTGTAAATATATAGAAAAGTAAGTGTAACAAATCATTCAATATTTAGATAGCAAATATTTTATAATAGTCTGGGATTAAGAGTAACGCATGATGGGGGGGGGGGGGGGCACAACCAGATATACAGGTTGACAATCCTTTATCCGAAATCCTTGGGGCCAGAGGCATTTCGGTTTTCGGAATTTTTCGGTTTTCAGAATGGTTAGGTTTTTTTTTTTTTTAAATGTGTATTAGCCCACGAGGGGCATAGATCACTTTTGATCTTTTTTTTCATTTTTGTATTTCTTTACTGTATTATTATTTTATTATTACAGTACTATTGTTATTATTATAAATAATTTTATTATTATATTTTATTATTATTATTATTATTATTATTGTAATCATTATTATTTTATTTTGTTGTATTTTTATTAAAATATTATTTACTATGAATAATTATTATTATTATAATTATTATTACTATTACATTTTCGCCCCCCAGGCCCCGATGTGGGTCAGTGATCTGAGCCCGGGTGGGCTAATAATCCCTGTAAAAAAAAAAAAAAAAAAAAAGAAGCCCCCCACAAAAAAAACTTTCGGTTTTTAGAGCTTTTCGGTTTTCGGAATTTCGGATAAAGGGTTGTTAACCTGTAGTTATTATCAATCAACTTATTAACTGATTTATAAACAAATATAACACAAGAGTAAGTGTTTATATCATCACTTTAGCAAACTGAATGTGTGTGTGTGTGTGTGTAGTAATAATAATAATAATAATAATAATAATAATAAATAATAATAATAACAATAATAAACGGTTTATTAATAGAGTTGCAACGGGTAGTTGAAAACATAAAAGCTTACTTGTGATTTAGACATAATAATATACGTTCAATATTTTTAAGGGACTGCACAGTATATAAATCAGGAGCTATTTATTATTTTAACAATAGATGGGATGGTGCTATTCTTATATCTATCAGTGTGGGCTCTTATGGACTGAATTTTGTTGTAGTGGCGGACTGCGTGAGGTGGGCGAGGTACTGCAGGTGGTAGCAGATGGCGATGACAAGTATGGTGCAGTAGTCCACTACCAAATCTTGCTAGTGCGTGGTGGTAGAGGTCACCGAGGGATGGCATTTCCGAGATGGAGAGAGCATTGTTGTAGCCGGAGTAGTCTGCGTCGAGCATGATTCTGCAGGAGCCTCTTCTCTACCTTCTCAAGCTGACGTTGTTGGGTAGAGTTGAGAGAAGACGAGCAGGCTGGTGACGCATACGTTTATTTTGGGTGAATAAATACGTTGTAGATAGTCCTCAGCTCTGGCGTGGGTGCCCCAAGTGACCTGAGTCGTCGTAGCATGTAGAGTCGGTTCGAGGCTGCCTTGATAGTGTTGTTTACATGGGCCTCCCAGTCCAGTTTGTGGTCTATAGTTATTCCCAGGAGTTTGGCAGACTGCACTAACTGGAGAAGATGGGCACCTACTGTAACTGCTGGAGCTTGCACTGGAGTGGTGGCGGTGTTGATGTGCATGACTATGGTTTTGGTGTGATTGATGGTGACCTTCTCTGTAGTCCATGACTGTAGCCTGTCCAGGGTGCCTTGTAGCGATGAGTAGTCCGGTGAGGTGTTGTCCACTGTAACCCCCGCAGTGCAGTCATCCATGTACTTCCACCTGTGAGGAGTGTCCGATAGAGCGTGTGTGTGTGTGGTCAAATAGGTGATAGTCTCTTGTGAGCAGTAACCAGAGTCAGTAACTAGAGGGGCCCCCACCGTGTGTATTGGTAAATAACATCATAATACATTACTGCAGTGGTGAGTGAGTGACGAGAGAGTGACAGGATGCAACAATGTTTATTGAGTGTTCTGTGACGGTCTGGTATGTATTTTCTCCAGTTTAGTTTTTTCCTTCTGCACATAAAACATACTTTACGAGTGAGTTAGAGTTGACTATACCATTTACAGTATGTACAAAAAGAACAGTACTGGGCCGAGAATGGAGCCTTGAGGGGGGCCATACAAAATAGGTGAGGAGTCAGATTGATGATTATTATAGTAGACATACTGCTTCCAATTAGACAGGTATGAGGTAAACCAATTGTGGGAAAAGCCCCTCATGCCGTAATGTTCAAGCTTTGATAGGAGGATGGTATGGTCAACAGTATCAAAGGCTTTGGAGGGCCAGGAATATACCGACTGTGAACTGACTGTCATCAAAGGAGTTTAAGATGTCATTAGTAAAGGATAGCAGAGCAGAGAGCACCCTCAGCTGACCTAGCTCTAAATCCAAACTGAGAGTCTGTAAGGATGTTATTAACACAGCAGTAGTTTACTTACAGCTGGAAGGACTGATATGGGGTGGTAGTTTTTGAAAAGACCTTTATGCCCAGATTTTCTTATATGCTGGGTGAACTGTGGCAGTTTTCAGTTTATCCGGAAAGACACCACTAGTGAAAGAGGAGTTACAGATGTGTATGAGAACAGGTAGTAATAAGTGGGCTACGTTCTTAATGATGCTCATTGGTATATTGTCGTCGCCTGCTGCTGCATCTTTGGACATTTTTATGATGGTCAATAATTAATTCATCTGCTGTGACAGCGGATAAGAACAGCTCATTTTGCTGTGTGTTTAGCAGGTAGGCTCTAAATTCCTCATGGTGATTAGGGATGCTCTCTGCAAGATTTTTGCCAACATTGATGAAATAATCATTGAAGTGGAAGGTAAGGAGGGAGGGTTCTGTTACAATTGAATCATTTATTATAAAAGCTGAGTGGGGGGCCGTAGGTTGAGTGTTCCTGTTCTGAATAGAATTGATGATACTCCAGGCTTTCTTGCTGTTGCCAGATGCTGATTGTAGCTTATTTGTGTAATAGCTGTGTCGGGCATTTCTAACAGCTTGGGTTACTCTATTTCAAATATTTTCCTAAGTAGCACCGAACGTTTATGGGGCTTTTTGCAAATTTTCTCTGAAGTTTGCGCTTTTCTTCTACCATTGCCATGATTCCAGTTGTAATATAGGGCTTGGAGATACAGATATACTTTTAATAACCTTTTCTAGAGGGGGAAACATTTATCAAAGCAGTCATTGAAGATGCAGAAGTTACAGCAGTTCACGTTAGGGCTGTCGGAGGCATAGACAAAGTCCCACTTGGACTGCATTTGTTGTCTTTGAACAAGAGGTGTTGTTCTTTACACACAGCAATGACGACGACGGTGGAAAAATAATAATGATAATAATAATGATGATAATAATAATTTTAATAATAATAATAATAATAATAATAATAATAATAATAATAATAATAATAATAATAATAATAAAAATAATAGCAAGGATTTATATTTCCCAAAAGCATTAATTATTTTTAATACAAGAAAAGAACAAAGTTCTCTACCGCTCAAATTATATCACCATAGTCCGAAAGTGAAATAATAATAATAATAATAATAATAATAATAATAATAATAATAATAATAATAATAATAATAACAGAACGAAACGAAAAAACTTACTTTCTTAACATAATAATAAAATAAAATAAATAAATAAATAAATAATAATTCACGTTGGTCCCTTCTTCTCTATTTATTCTGGCGTAGGTTAAAAATAGCTGAGGTGGATGTCCCTAAATCACTCTAAGAGCGCCGTGGACTAGACGAGATTCTTGGTGTAAATGCAGAGTGTGTGTCGGACATCACGAAGACTGCTAGGTCTGAGCACCACCTCCTTCTCACCTGGCCGGGGGGGAGGAGATTGTTTCTGTCTATTTTCCCCTTTGTCTTTTTCTCTAGGTCGTCTTCTTCGTTATTCTCTGTCTATCGTTTCTTTTTATTCTGTCTTATTTCTTCTCTCTTAATATCCGTTTGTCTTTTTTTGTATACATGAGATAGCTGAGTCTTCTGGATGATGAATGTTATATCCGTATGTATGTCTGTCTGTCTGCCTGTCTGTCTGTCTGTTTGTCTGTTTGTCTGTTTTTATACTTTGTGTTTCCTTCTTCTTCTTCTTTCACTCTTATTATCTGTTTTTATTTATTTAGCTCTCTCTCTCTGTCTCTATCAGGGGCGACTCCAGTTCATATGCATCACTCGGGCTCATCACAGATTTCGCATAAGATACATGTATAAATGAAGCTAAGAGACGTAATACACACCACAAATTTATATAGGCACTGATAATTTTACAATAAGACAAAAAAAGCCGTTTTTTTCTAAAAACCAGTTTTTGTGATATGGTCAGGAACGCGACGTCAGCCAATGTTACCTAGGTATGCTAAATCCTAGCCAATTCGCCAGGCTACATACAGGCAATTAAAACATCTAATAATTACTTGATAAGTAATATTAGGAGGACACGTCGCTACCTGGCATTTAATTGCAATTTGAAATTACCGCCTCTAGCCTCATGCAATAAGACAAAAAAATATAGTTTTGATGCAAAAATTACTCACTTTATTTAAACATGAAGTCCAGTCGTCTTGTTTTGATGGCGAACTCGTGTAAAATCCTGTCGTGCAGCTCCTTCTTGTTGTCCAAGTCGTTCAAGAGGCTTTTCTCGATGGAAATGCGAGCCAGTGAAGATAGCCGTTCTTGGGCCATTGTGCTTCTCAGATATGAGCGGATTCTATCTAACGTTGAGAAACTTCTCTCATTAGCGACTGATGTTACGGGGATGGTTAGCAGCAGCTGAATTAGTTTAATGGATTCCGGCATAGCGGAAGTCAACTCCAATTTATAGAGTAATTCTAAAATGGAGTTGATTGACTTGCACTTTTTGAAGTCACTGTCAATATACATATATTTTAGCTCGTTCACTAAGCTCTTGCAGTCAAAAATACAGGGGTATTTGTTTTGTAGAGAGTCCATATGTTGCATGGGAAATGAGTTAGCAAGCTCTTCAAACTTATTAACGTCTAGTAATTCAAAAAATGCATACTCCTGAATGCCAGCAAATCGCTCTCGCAAGGACATTAGAATGTTATCAATTATTTCAAAATACGTCGTTTTGTAATTAACTTGTGCACCCCTGACTCTTTTTCTGGGAGGAGGCTCGGACTCATCTATGTCTTTCTCCATTTCTATGTTATGGGTAGAAATAAAAATAAAACAACTGATCTTTACATACAAAGAACAGAAGCACAGCAAACAATCAAAGAACAACAGTGTACCCTGTTGCAAACGTCAGCGAACTGACAGATGCCGTGGCCGGTAAGAGAAGCGTGCGAAGAGGTGCCAGTTAATCTTTTACTCCTACCAGGCTATTTCCAGTTAGCCCTAGTTACTGGACATTTTTTCGTTCCTGTAAGAATATTGTAGAACGGAAACATTTCATAGATTGGAATTTAAATCCTAAGCTCTATAGAAAGCTATTGTTAAAAAAAAGCTTGGATTTGAATTACTTCTAATTTTCACGATTAGGGACAACAGCTGGGGCTTTAACTTATAAGCCTGAGTCAGGCATGAGTGAACGATGTCAAGAGACTATCTGCCACGAACGATATTTTTTGACACTGGTGAGCTATAGGACGACCGCCAGACACTGAACGGTGATATATGAACTGGGACCAGGCTCCCTGTAATCAGCCAGTGTTGGCAGATTACATACAAAGCAGATACTCGTTCATTTGACCAAATCTAGGACTCGGGCTAAGCCCGAGGAGCCCGAGTGCCGGAGTCGCCACTGGTCTCTATCTTTCGTTTGCCTAACAGGATTGGAGCCTATTATGAGTGTGTCCCTTTAAGATCAGTGACCGTTAAGATTGGGACCCGTTAAGATTGGGGCCCGTTAAGATTGGGGCCTATGAAGACGAGGGCCCATTTGACCGGTCACCGTATAATGTCATTGGTATTTTATGAGAAATTCAAACGTTAACTTGTACTAAACATGTTCCTCCTCAATATCTTTTCTCTTGATTTTTTTAATTACCTAAAAGAAAAATCACACTGATAGTTTACAAATCACGAAATCACCCAAAAATGTAGTAAAACAGCCCCAGAAGTTTAGAGTGGAGGACTGTGGTAGCCTACCCTCAGATACGAAAATGACTTCTGGTTGATTGATTGATTGTGATAAATTCAAACCAATTGATTATTATTTTCTAGTTTCAATTCGAAATTTGATATATAAGTATAAGTATAAGTATATAAGTGGGTAAAAAGAAACCGTTCATAAGTAGACTGACTGTATACATAACCTACACATGAGGAGTATTGTACCAAACACTACATAACCCTGTTATAAGCACATAGTTATAGCATCATGACTGTAACAGGATATACGGCACTAGTATGTGACAAGAGACCGTCACAGTCCAACAGTCGACAATAACATCTTATAATAATAACAATCACAGTCAGACTGGTAAAAAAAAATATACTGAATATATTTATTGGTATAGCTGAACAAGTGAACATCTTAGTAAAAATACACTGGATATGCTTTTTTTTACGGGATTAACCCACTAGGGCATAAGTCAATGACCCACATCAGGGCCTGGAGGCGACAATATAATAATTGTATTAGCCCTGTCTCATTGGCTGAAGTATCTATATAAATGTGGGTTAATTACATTAGACTTGTAGAACTATCGTCCCCTGTGACTTTCCACTAGCTATGAGGTACATGTTCAGAGCACGTGGTAAGGTGTGCCTATGGGAAGCCACGTCACTTGGTCCTGAGCTAAGGACTAAGTAACCGGCTCCCTGGCCACCTATTGCGCGCAGTAGTTTGATAACCCTGGCGAAAGGAAGACGTTATTTAGGTTTCTCGAGGGAGGACGTCGGATATAAGAACATAAGAACATAAGAATGGAGGAAACTGCAGCAGGCCTATTGGCCCATACTGGGCAGTCCCATTTACACCCAACCCCTATTGCTCATATACGCATTCAAACTATGTTTGAAGCTATCCAGCGTATTCGAGTTAATGATGATATTTGGAAACTTGTTCCATTCATCCACTACTCTGTTTCCAAACCAGTGTTTACCTGTTTCCCGCCTAAATCTAAATTTATCTAATTTAAAACCATTGTTATGAGTTCGCTCCTGGTTGGATAGTTTGAGTACCTTTGTAATGTCCCCTTTGTTTAGCCCTGACTTCCATTTATACACCTCTATCATGTTGCCCCTCGCTCTACGTCTCTCGAGAGAATGCAAATTAAGATGCTTTAACCTGTCTCTGTACTCAAGGTTCCTCATGCCCAAGATTAGTCTTGTATTTCTCCTCTGGATTCTTTCCAAGAATTCTATATCCAATCTGTAATACGGTGACGAGAACTGCACTGCGTAATCCAGGTGAGGTTTCACAAGCGCAAGATATAATCTTAAGATGACCTCGCTAGTCTTGTAACTAACACTCCTTTGTATGAACCCAAGTACTTTATTAGCCTTGTTACGAGCAAACACACATTGTTTACTAGGCTTTAGATTCCTACTTATCATTACTCCTAAATCTCTCTCGCAGTCGGATTTCTCAATGGTATCGTTGTTCATCTGGTAACTGGTTTCCCTGTTTACGTCTCCTATACTGAGTACTTTACATTTGTCCACATTGAATTTCATCTGCCATTTTTCAGATCATTCGAAAAATTTGTTTAGATCTTCCTGTAGTTTTGCGGAGTCCTTGTCAGATTTAATTACACGTCCTATGTTAGTGTCATCAGCAAATTTACTTATGTTGCTGTCTATGCCGATATCAATGTCGTTTATGTATATAATAAATATTAATGGTCCAAGTACTGAGCCTTGGGGAACTTCACTAGTGACGTTGCTCCAATGGGATTTAGTGCCGTTAATGCTCACTCGCTGTTTCCTGTCCTGTAACCACTCCCTAATCCATTTTAGAATATTACCTTTAATACCATGTGCTTCTATCATTCTTATTAGTCTTTCGTGGGGGATTCTGTCGAGGGCTTTGCTAAAGTCGAGATATAGCACATGATAATTGTGCCGCTCGTCCACCGATTCAAAAACTGATGAAAAGAATTTTAATAGATTAGTTAGACATGAACGCCCGCTTGCGAAGCCATGCTGGGAATCACTGATCAATTTGTGCTTCTCCAGGTGTATTTCAGTTCTCCCTCGAGGGTCCCGACTCAAGATCACTCCCAGTCTCATGTCAATTGGACGTATTTTAGAAGAGCAAATCTAAGTTAGCCTCCGTCATCATTTAACACTCATAGCTACAGTGATTAAGTTATGGTGATAATCCTTTTTGAAAGTGTACATAGAACTCTTTTTATGATAAACAAACAAAAGGAACATATTGAATTTCACTGCAGAAGATCCAATAAACTTTGTTCTATAATAATAATAATAATAATAATAATAATAATAATAATAATACAAAATTATAAGTATATTAAAAAATAAAAATAACATTGATAATAATAATAATGACGATAATAATAAAAAATAAAAACAAGATCAATAGTGAGAAAGGATATACAGTATGTATGTTGTGGTGTCAATAGTAATAGAAATAATTGAGACCTGCAATTGTGTGTAAATGAGGCAGAAAGTCAGATGAGCAACCTGGGACTTCGTCACAATTTTCGTGATGCCATATAGCAGCAGGGTCTACCATTAGACAACACAATATGCTTCCAATATCTTCCCAGGCGGTAGTACCTCCCTGTTTGGTAGCTGCCTACTACTGGTACATATGTCAATAAATTAAACACATAAATAATACATATATTATATATATATATATATATACGTATATATATATATATATACATATATATATATATATATATATATATATATATATTTCATTAGCCCAGAAAAGCACGCGGACTTCTACATACAATCAACACCTCAACCCGCCAGGATTCGAACCCACTGCCCACAAGCCTATGACTGTGACCGGGGAACGCTAACCGCTGGACCACCAGGATGCTAAAAGCAGTCCTAGACTTTGTTATATTTCACACAAAGCCTGTTCAACGAGCTTATGGCGCCGTGAACCTCTAATGGGGACCACCCGCAACCACTTAGGTGGTCAGAGTAACGTTTTACCAAATCCGGCTTCGAAACACGAGGATCCATATATATTTCATTAGCCCAATAAAGCACGCGGACTTCTACATACAATCAACACCTCAACCCGCCACGGTCCCCATTAGAGGTTCACGGCGCCATAAGCTCGTTGAACAGGCTTTCTGTGAAATATAACAAAGTCTAGGACTGCTTTTAGCATCCTGGTGGTCCAGCGGTTAGCGTTCCCCGGTCACAGTCATAGGCTTGTGGGCCGTGGGTTCGAATCCTGGCGGGTTGAGGTGTTGATTGTATCTAGAAGTCCGCGTGCTTTATTGGGCTAATGAAATATATATGGATCCTCGTGTTTCGAAGCCGGATTTGGTAAAACGTTACTCTGACCACCTAAGTGGTGCGGGTGGTCCCCATTAGAGGTTCACGGCGCCATAAGCTCGTTGAACAGGCTTTGTGTGAAATATAACAAAGTCTAGGACTGCTTTTAGCATCCTGGTGGTCCAGCGGTTAGCGTTCCCCAGTCATAGGCTTGTGGGCCGTGGGTTCGAATCCTGGCGGGTTGAGGTGTTGATTGTATATATATATATATATATATATTTATTTATATATATATATATATATATATATATATATATATATATATATATATATATATATATATATATATATATATATATATATATATACCAGCAGAATCGCTCATCAGCTAGGCACAGGTAGGACGCCACCCTCCGGGAGGCTCCACATTGTCTCACTGTTCAGTACCCAAAACTTCTTCAATAGTTCATTAACGGTGTATGTAAGTTCCACCATGTTTTTCACTACAACGGTACAGCAAAGTGTATTTTTTTGGCATTAAACTGTTATTATTTTATTGTCTAATCATCACTACATATAACACCACTCATCATCACTACATATAAAATCATCCATCATCACTACATATAACACCATCCATAATCACTACATATAACACCACCCATCATCACTATATATAACAACATCCATCATCACTACATATAACATCATCCATCATCACTACATATAACACCATCCATCATCACTACATAGAACACCATCCATAATCACTACATATAACACCACCCATCATCACTACATATAACACCATCCATCATCACTACATATAACACCACCCATCATCACTACATATAACACCATCCATCATCACTACATATAACACCACCCATCATCACTACATATAACACCACCCATCATCACTACATATAACACCACCCATCATCACTACATATAACACCATCCATCATCACTAGAGATCGGTAAATTAGTTTCCGAGATTCTCGTGCGGTCACACACACACACACAAACAAGCAGATATACTTCTTTGTTTTATATATATATATATATATATATATATATATATATATATATATATATATGCTGATAACCACGCATATACCTAGATCACGCGCACCTACAGTGATTTACTTGCATATATATATATATATATATATATATATATATATATATATATATATATATATATATATATATATATTTATATATATATATATATATGTAATATTCAGAAATTTCAGAGTAATTTCGAATGCCCCGCCATTAGCGGTACTGAGCGTTCAAGGTCGTCTGAGGGAAGAGAGCGCTCCCCGCACATAGTGGGAGATTGCGGAACTAGGCCTATATGATATTAAATGTAATTTACCGGATTAATAATGATGCGATTCATGAAGTTAAGGGACTATTATTGAATTTGAAATTATTATAGATCGTTTAGCAGTCTGAATAATGTTAAAGGGTGTCCCAAGGAGTTATTAGTTAGGCGGAAAATAGGTCACGTAGGCCTAAGCTAACGCCTTGAGAGGACACGAGGCGGCCTCTCTCTCAGTCCCGGATAGCACTCACACAAACAAGACGTCTCTGCGCGTCTGTCCCAGAAATAGTCACGTGGCCTAGTCACCTGTGCTGAAATATTGCAGTATAACAAGTAAGTCTCATTCGATCTCAGACAGGGTTAGATAGGGCAGTGATAAAGTAAACTAGAGCTAACAGTGAGTTCATTTCAGGGTTTCCGTGAGAACCCACTTGACTGAAGTTGACTGGAGTTGACCTGAGATTGACTGCCGTTTGAGACTGCCGTTGAGGATTGAGGGTGGCGATTGTCGCCATTGGACCGATCAAAGTAGGCCTGTCACTGTTTAGCGGGGTAGCAAAGGATCTCTTGAGTGAACGAGTGCTCCCGACAACTAAACGACACGGGACGCTAAAGCTTCTCTCAACTGTACAAGGTCTGATTGGCTCACTCCCGTCCGCTTTATGGACGCACTGGGAGTACACTGAGGCTATCTGAGTAGACTAATGGTCACACACTGAGACCGTGAGTCTAGGTCTCTAGGAGATACCTGGAGGAACATTTTCCCTCCCTTATTACGGGTGTAATTTAATAGTTTCTAGATAATTTTGATAATATTGTTTTGAATGTTTGTGCCATCAAGTGGAACCAGAGTGATACTGTGATTTGATTCTTTTAATGCCTCTGATTGTTCTTCATAATTCTGATCTCAGGTATAACCTTGTTCCCCAGAGTAGTGGTTAGGTTAGGTTAGGAAGTGTGCATCTGTTGGGGTGCTATAAATTTGGTTGAGTGCCCTTAAGGCCTATTCATTGTAGAGTATTTAATTTCATATTTTATTACCATTTCCTCAGTGACTGATATAATTTTGTTGAGTGCCCTTAAGGCCTATTCATTGTAGAGTATTTAATTTCATGTTTTATTACCATTTCCTCAGTGACTGATATAATTTTGTTGAGTGCCCTTAAGGCCTATTCATTGTAGAGTATTTAATTTCTCATTTTTATTACCATTCCTCAGTGACATATAATTTTGTTGAGTGCCCTTAAGGCCTATTCATTGTAGAGTAGTTAATATCTTTTTTTGGTACCTAAGTGACTGATATTATTGTGTGAAAGCCTTTAAGGCCTGTTTCATGTGTGCACGGAACAGTTCTTATTACTTCAAATTTATTGTTGCCTGAGGTTCTAATAATTTTTATATCATGTATAACTTTTATTCCCCAGAGTAGTGTTTTAAGTTCAAGTTAAGAGGTGCGCATATTGGTGTACCATTATTGGATTGTGTTTGTAGTGTTGGAGGGAATATAAGTGTCTAAATGTAACAGTGTGTCTCATTCATCCCAGTCACAGATGCTATCCTTCCACGGGTCACGGACAATTTATTTTGTTTAGTAGTTTTAAGTGTTCTTGTGCTGGTTCGAGATTTTTCTCAAAGGGGCGCTTCCACTGCCATTACCATCTATTAATTTTAAATAAACCCCAAGTCAAGTGAGAAATTAAAGTCCAGTAAATTCCGACCGGTTACAAATGGTAGCAGAGCGTAGTTAATTTTATGTCGTGACTGATAGTTCTGTGGTTGGGATAATGAGCGTAATAATGGAGTGGATGGAAACGGTAGAGAGTGTGACCCCAACTCTACTCATGCTCACCGTGGGAATGGGTTTGTTGTGGTTGACGGTGCGGGGTTACTCGGAGAAAAGGAGAGACAGCCTGGGGTTGGTGCAGTTGAGAGAAGAGTTCGTGGAACGTATTGGGAAGCTAGAGGGGAAAATCCGGGGAGAGTACCAGGAACGATTGGAACAGTTAGAAGGGAAGATCAATGGGGAATGTCAGGCATGGGCGAACCAAATCAGGGGGGAGTATGGGGTATATGCACAACAGTTAAGGGGGGAGTACCACACACAATTGCAACAGTTAGAGACGGAACACCAACAACACTTAGCTCTGTTGGGGGATGCACTAGATAGGGTAAAGACACAGTATAAAATACAGCACGAGGAGACAATGTGGGAGATGAGGAGACACAATAGTAGAGAGGGAATTAGTCTCGGGGCCGGGTTGACCATGTCTAAGTTCGACGGTAGGCCAGGAATAGAGGTAGGAAAGTGGTTAAGAGAGGTTGACCGAACCCTCAAGCTGCTAGACGGAGACGAAGTCAGTCGAATCCAATTCATAATAAGGCATCTTGCGGGGCCTGCGGCAGATCGCGTATACAACGCACGCAGAGACTGGGAAACCGTAGATGAGTTAACTTGTTATTTGAAGCAGCAATATGGCGGACCGACGGCCACGTACGACGCCATTCAGAAGGTGATGACGCGGAAACAAGGGAGCAACGAAACGCTTCTTGAATATTATGACGCTATGCTAGATTTAAACGATGAGTTGAACCACCATGATCATAAATATGATAAGGCCCTGTTGGGAGATGCAATCACTCGGGGGCTCAAGGAGGAACAAAGCCGTATGTGGTTAGTGGATGAGATCAAGAAGTATCCTCACCACAGTCTAGACGAGTGGATCACGGGGCTGAGAGAGGCGGAACAAAAACGAGAAGCTTTGAGGGAGGTACCGCTGACTAAAGGAAGAGAGAACGAGCCGCAGACTGGAGGCTCGATTCCCCCGAGGTGCTATGCGTGTGGACAAGAGGGCCATTTCAGTTTCAATTGCACAAACGGGTCCAGACCAGGAGAGAGTGTCCCAAGGGGATACGTGGCCAATGGCCAGTATCGAGTTGGAAATAACAATCGGAACTGGCGGTCGGGAAATGGCCAAGGCCAGGCAGTCCCCGCCAACCGTTCCTGGCCTCACCAATAGATTCCACCGGCGATGTTATGAGCCAAGAGAGAGCGGACCCATGGTCAAGCGTGGTTCGCATGACAAATTTAATCACAACAGAAGGTACCTTAAGGCTGAAAGCAGAGTGTCCTAAGGTCTCGGTGCTGGTAGCGGGTCGTGAAATGTGGGGTTTAGCAGATACTGGGGCAGAAGTGTCGCTAATTGATGAACTTTTCTACCGTCGGGAGCTGGAGCCTGCAGGCGTGGTGTTGCAGCCCACTCGAATAAGGGTAAAAGGGGCGTCAGGGTTTCCAGTGCCGTGTGTGGGGTGTATTCGGGTCACTATGGTCGTATGTGGGGTGGAAGTCACTGATGTGGGGATGTTGGTTTGTCCAGGGATTGAGACCCAGGGTAAGGGGCAAGCTCATGTCGGGTTGTTGGGGATGAATGTGCTGGGGGAGGTTGCGGAGATCTGGCCGCACATGTATCACTTGTGCAGGGAAGCCAGGAGCACCGCTCAGTGGGAAAATTGCTTGCATGAGGTTAGGCAGTTATGTGCAATAGAGGCCATCAGCCTGGGGTATTGTATGACAGAGAGGAAGGAAAGACCAACCATTCCTCCCCGGAGTACTCGGTTGCTGTCAGTATGTGTTCCCTCATTAAGCCAGGTAGCTAACAAAGAAGTAGTGATTGAACCTCTAACAATAGAGGATGAAGGTTGGATGCCTGAGGGTGTGATAGTGTTGCCGACAGCTGTAAGAGTGGTGAGAGGCATGACCCAGGTGTTGGTGGCAAATCTGTCTGATAGTCGTAGGAGCTTGAGGGGCAATTGGCGGATTGGGAAAGTGGCTTCGGGGACGGAAGTCGAGGAAGACATCAGTGAAGAGGTGAATGTGAGGACAGTGCAACCGGATGCCCGTACGGAGGTCAAAGTGCACACGGAGGAAATGAATGAGGGACAAGAGAGTGCAGTTAGGTGTTTAATAGAAGAGTTTAGTGATATTTTTGAAGAAGAGGGCCAGCCCATAGGAAAGGCTATTGGGGTTCAGCATGAGATCCCAGTGACCACAGACAGGCCAGTTAGGGTGCCATATCGGAGGATCCCTCCAAACCAGGTACCAGAGGTGAAGCAGCACATTAGCCAGCTGTTAGATCAGGGAGTAATTCAGCATAGTGAGAGTCCGTACTCTGCCGCCATTGTAGTAGTGAGGAAAAAGGACGGGACGCTGAGGTTGTGCATTGACTATCGTGACTTAAATAAGGTCACGGTACGCGATGCGTTTCCTCTGCCTAGGATAAATGAAACTCTAGAATCTCTGACGGGGGCCCAGTTTTTCTCAACGTTTGATCTGGCGGCGGGATATCACCAGATAGAAGTAAAACCTTCAGACCGTCCAAAGACTGCCTTCAGCACAAGCTTCGGACACTTTGAGTACAGGCGACTGCCTATGGGATTGTCAAATAGTCCGGGAACCTTTCAGAGATACATGGAGCGGATTTTAGGGGATAAGATCTTCTCCTCGTTGCTTGTATACCTTGATGATGTGATGGTGTTTTCAAGTACAATAGATCAACATATAGTCAGATTGAGGGAATTATTTTGCAGGATGAGGGAGAATAATTTAAGATTTAAACCTAAAAAGTGTGAAATAATGGCTTCAAAAGTAAGTTATTTAGGATATCAGGTGTCAGCTGAAGGCATCACAGCTGATCCTGAGAAGATTAGGGTAGTAAGAGATTGGCCAGTCCCTCAGACGGTGAAAGATGTGCGGTCTTTTGTAGGGTTCACATCATTTTATAGGAAATTTGTTAAAGGGTTTGCCCAAATAGCTGCTCCACTGCATGCGTTGATGCATGGGAAATCTAAGGATCGGGTAGATAGTGAATGGAGAGAGGAACAGCAACAGGCTTTTGAGGAGTTGAAAGACAAGGTGACGCAGACACCAGTGTTGGCTTGCCCAGATTTCACTCAGGAGTTTATATTAGAAACAGATGCAAGTTTTCGTGGGCTAGGTGCGGTGCTGTCCCAGCGGAAGGATGGCAGGCTGCATCCGGTGTGCTATGCGAGTCGGGGCCTGAGGAAATCAGAACGTAACATGAACAACTATAGTTCTCGTAAGTTAGAGATGTTAGCACTCAAATGGGCAGTAGTGGATAAATTCAGGGATTATTTGGCAGGGAAACATTTCACAGTCTATACAGATAACAACCCACTCAGTCACCGGGAGAAGGCTAAGCTAGGTGCCGTGGAAAGTAGGTGGAATGCGGATCTCGAGCAGTTTAACTTTACTATAGAGTACAAGCCGGGGAAGAACAACATTGTGGCGGATACTCTATCTAGAATCCCGGCGGAACAGGAGGAAGATAGTGAAGAAGAGTATACAGCGATGCATGTACTAGAGGAGAACGGGGCAGGAAGGAAGGAACTGTGGACGATGGATGGGCTGCGTAAGGAGCAAGAAGGCATGGACTATATGACAAAACTGCGAAGATGGTTGGTGGGGAGCTGCCGGAGGATGAGGTACAGGTAGAGCTCCAAAATGATGATTTCCGCAAGATGTACCGAGCTAGGAAATCCCTGATAGTAAGAGAAGATGTTGTTTGGCATAGAAGACCCGAAGGGAAGAATCTATGGAGGGAGGTGCCAGTGTTAACTCCAAACTTGCAGGAGGCTTTGACTAGAGCCTGCCACGACGAGTTTGGCCATCAGGGGCGAGATCGCACCCTGTCGCTGGTGCAGGAGCGAGGGTTCTGGTCAGGCATGGGAGAAACAGTGCGAGACTACATAGCCAGCTGCGAGAGGTGTGGAGTAGCAAAAGATGAAGTGCCGAAGCCCCAACTGCATGTAGGGACGATTGAAGCTGCCAAACCATTAGAGACACTGGCCGCAGATTTCACCTTGCTGGACAAGCGGCAAGGATTGGAGAATGTCCTGATAATGGTTGACATATACAGTCGTTACACTTGGGCCTTTCCCACCAAAGACCAGAAAGCCTCGACGATTGCAAAGATCCTGGTGAATCGAATCTTCCTGGCAGTGGGTGCACCTGAGCGACTGTTGACCGATCAGGGAAGGAATTTTGGCAGTGCATTGGTCCGACAAACTTGTGCCACCTTTGGGGTGAAGAAAATAAGGACGTCAGCATATCACCCACAGGGAAATGGCATGGTGGAACGGTTCAATCGAACCCTGCACGGTCTGCTGGCCACCCTCGAGGCAGAGGAAAAGAATAGGTGGCCAGAGCATCTGCAGGCAGTGGTGTCACAATACAACGCGACTCCGCATGCCACGACAGGGTTTTCCCCATTCCTGTTGTTTTACGGGAGAGAACCAAACCTGCCGTTTGACCTTAGGCCGGAACTAGACCCAGAGCCGGTAGATGAGTGGGTGATGGTGATTAGAGACCGGCAACGACGATTGCAGGAAGCAGTGGAGATCAATGTTCGGAGACGTAAGGAAATAAATAGAAGAAAAAGAGAAGAGAAAGCCCACGAGAGTAGCTGGGAAGTGGGCCAGGAGGTTTTGCTGAGGAACAATGTAAAAATAGGCCGGTGTAAGCTGCAAAACCATTGGTTTGATACGAGATGGCACATTGTTGAGGTCCTAAATCCAAGGCCTGGTTTATATCGCATTGCGCCCAGTGGGGAAGAAGACCTGGAAGCGAGAGTGGAAAACCGGAGCAACTTGAAGGCTGCTCCAACCCTAAGGCATCCGGGAGACCCAGCGATGGATGAATCTGAGGAGGAAGACGAGGAGCCCCCACTCCAGATGAGCGAGATGGAGAAGTAGTTCAGAGAGGTCGATCGAGCCTGCAACTGAAAGACGAAGCCGACAAATTACAGTTTAGGTTGCAGGGTAATGAGAAGGGGCAGGTTGTCGAGGGTGAGTTGGAGGAGTTGTGAGTAGGGCAGGGGGGATTGGAGAGATGGTTAGGTCAGAGATGTGCGTTGAGTAGTGGTTGCTGTCATGAGCGGGATTGAGAGTACAGTTGTAATGTCCAGGGCCTCACTAACATGGACTGGTACATTGTCAGAGGGTTGGTCTGCCGGCATGAGGTTCGGAGACGTGGACTGAGTATTTTTTTTGACACTGGTTCCTCTTAGCTCAAGGGCCAGGCAAAAGGAGAGCATGTTTGTTTTGGACTGAGTATTGTTTGGACACTGGTTCCTCTTAGTTCAAGGGCCAGGCCAAAGGAGAGCATGTTTGTTTTGGGCTGGTATTAATTTTGACACTGGTTCCTCTTAGTTCAAGGGCCAGGCCAAAGGAGAGCATGTTTGTGTTGGGCTGGTAATAAGTTTGACACTGGTTCTCTAGTTAAGGGCCAGGCAAAAGGGGAGCGTGATGTTCTGGTTGGTTTGAGTTGGGCTAGGAAGAAATGGAGTTGCTGGCTGCGAGTGGAATAGTACAGAGTTGAAGGTGGGTTCTAAGTTGTTCTCTCAGCACATGAGGGCAGTGCTGTTTTTCTTTTAGGGGGGTCGAGTGTTAGCAGGAGAGAAGAGAAGACGGGAATGCTGCGTTTAGCAAAAGGGGTAAGATGCAGTTTCTTAGAACAAATTTTAGGGGGGTCGTATGAATGGTCTTCTCAGCACATGAGGACAGTGCTGTCTTTTTTTAGGGGGGTCGATTGTAATATTCAGAAATTTCAGAGTAATTTCGAATGCCCCGCCATTAGCGGTACTGAGCGTTCAAGGTCGTCTGAGGGAAGAGAGCGCTCCCCGCACATAGTGGGAGATTGCGGAACTAGGCCTATATGATATTAAATGTAATTTACCGGATTAATAATGATGCGATTCATGAAGTTAAGGGACTATTATTGAATTTGAAATTATTATAGATCGTTTAGCAGTCTGAATAATGTTAAAGGGTGTCCCAAGGAGTTATTAGTTAGGCGGAAAATAGGTCACGTAGGCCTAAGCTAACGCCTTGAGAGGACACGAGGCGGCCTCTCTCTCAGTCCCGGATAGCACTCACACAAACAAGACGTCTCTGCGCGTCTGTCCCAGAAATAGTCACGTGGCCTAGTCACCTGTGCTGAAATATTGCAGTATAACAAGTAAGTCTCATTCGATCTCAGACAGGGTTAGATAGGGCAGTGATAAAGTCAACTAGAGCTAACAGTGAGTTCATTTCAGGGTTTCCGTGAGAACCCACTTGACTGAAGTTGACTGGAGTTGACCTGAGATTGACTGCCGTTTGAGACTGCCGTTGAGGATTGAGGGTGGCGATTGTCGCCATTGGACCGATCAAAGTAGGCCTGTCACTGTTTAGCGGGGTAGCAAAGGATCTCTTGAGTGAACGAGTGCTCCCGACAACTAAACGACACGGGACGCTAAAGCTTCTCTCAACTGTACAAGGTCTGATTGGCTCACTCCCGTCCGCTTTATGGACGCACTGGGAGTACACTGAGGCTATCTGAGTAGACTAATGGTCACACACTGAGACCGTGAGTCTAGGTCTCTAGGAGATACCTGGAGGAACATTTTCCCTCCCTTATTACGGGTGTAATTTAATAGTTTCTAGATAATTTTGATAATATTGTTTTGAATGTTTGTGCCATCAAGTGGAACCAGAGTGATACTGTGATTTGATTCTTTTAATGCCTCTGATTGTTCTTCATAATTCTGATCTCAGGTATAACCTTGTTCCCCAGAGTAGTGGTTAGGTTAGGTTAGGAAGTGTGCATCTGTTGGGGTGCTATAAATTTGGTTGAGTGCCCTTAAGGCCTATTCATTGTAGAGTATTTAATTTCATATTTTATTACCATTTCCTCAGTGACTGATATAATTTTGTTGAGTGCCCTTAAGGCCTATTCATTGTAGAGTATTTAATTTCATGTTTTATTACCATTTCCTCAGTGACTGATATAATTTTGTTGAGTGCCCTTAAGGCCTATTCATTGTAGAGTATTTAATTTCTCATTTTTATTACCATTCCTCAGTGACATATAATTTTGTTGAGTGCCCTTAAGGCCTATTCATTGTAGAGTAGTTAATATCTTTTTTTGGTACCTAAGTGACTGATATTATTGTGTGAAAGCCTTTAAGGCCTGTTTCATGTGTGCACGGAACAGTTCTTATTACTTCAAATTTATTGTTGCCTGAGGTTCTAATAATTTTTATATCATGTATAACTTTTATTCCCCAGAGTAGTGTTTTAAGTTCAAGTTAAGAGGTGCGCATATTGGTGTACCATTATTGGATTGTGTTTGTAGTGTTGGAGGGAATATAAGTGTCTAAATGTAACAGTGTGTCTCATTCATCCCAGTCACAGATGCTATCCTTCCACGGGTCACGGACAATTTATTTTGTTTAGTAGTTTTAAGTGTTCTTGTGCTGGTTCGAGATTTTTCTCAAAGGGGCGCTTCCACTGCCATTACCATCTATTAATTTTAAATAAACCCCAAGTCAAGTGAGAAATTAAAGTCCAGTAAATTCCGACCGGTTGCATATATATATATATATATATATATATATATATATATATATATATATATATATAGATATATATATATATATATATAGTGTTAACATTAACACAGGGAAAAAATGAACTTACTAACACGAAGCCGAAATACATTTAACAGATTGGTAAATTGGAGGATTGGTACAGTGTATTCCAATTTGTACCACTATTACGACACGTTACCTGGACACAAAAAATATATATCTCTCTCTATTTATAAATAAATCGATAAAAGAGGGAGAACAAACGTGTACAACAAGCCAATTAAAATATGAGAAAGAATTGCTGAACCAAACAAAATGGTAGCAGCGGTTGTTGGTCACAGTGATTCTAAAAGTAAAAACACAAATAATTGGAATACTGTGTTATTTTATTTCACAATAAATGACGTCATGGAAAAAGGTAATACGCTAATGCTAAATTTTCTCATAACAAACTCGATAAAACGACCATAATTGCCTATGTTGTCAGAGAGAGAGAGAGAGAGAGAGAGAGAGAGAGAGAGAGAGAGAGAGAGAGAGAGAGAGAGAGAGCCGATGTTTCTATATATAAAATTTCTATCATTTACAGGAGGGCTGAAATATCCCAACAAAGGCTTAATGTAACTCAGGAATACTGTCGGTTCACGTGAAAAGCAGACACCCCAGCACATTTCACCTGACGATTATCCACCCAAACCTAACCTAACCTGGGGTGCCTAATTTTCACGTGATCCCAAATGTCTTGTGTTTCTCTAGGATCACACGTACTGAGGTTGGTGTGTGTGTGTGTGTGTGTGTGTGTGTGTGTGTGTGTGTTCGCGCGCTTGTGTGTAGAACAGAGGAACAACTCACGAGCGACAAGATGAACTACCCGCGACTGATTTTGACTGAGTGTGTCAACATCTCAAGGAAAACAGTGACCATTGAATTGTGAACCAGTGTTCTGTATTCTCTCTCTCTCTCTCTCTCTCTCACACATGCGGTTAAGCATCACTTATTGCAGTTAAAAACATTCCTCATTGCCGGGGGTCACTAGTGTAGGTTCCCTGCGGCTGTTCACGACTTTAGTCCTAGACTGTTCAATGACCCACAAAAGTCCGGTAACCTGCTTCAATATTCTGTACCTCAGAGTCCTCGAATTACGGCCGATTCACCGCCCTCTGGCTATGAGGTTTTAAACTACAGGAGCCTTGATATTGTGTAAGGTTAGCCACAAAAGGCATTCCCCGAATAGGAAAATAATTAAGACGTCAGAGGCAGGTGTTTCGGTTTACGCAGTCTGGGGAAGGTTACCAGACAAGTGTGGCCGACTGCACAACTGCAACCTAATCTTTTCCAAGAATATTTAAACTATTCAGTTCTTGCCTTATGTTCTTATCATGAAAGTCTAACTTCAAAGCCAGTGAGACCCAGAGCTGTATGTAGTGTTATCTTGGAAAGTTGTCCAGACGAATCAAATAAACTGGTAACGAACACTGTGTCAGCATACTAGTTCTTGCCGCCAGTGTAAAGATAACTGAGTCTCTCCTTCACTCATCACTGAGTTTCCGTTTTCTTCTGAGCCTATTCTGTTAACCGTGGTAAAAATATACAGGTATCAACACACACACACACACACACGTATGAATATATTCCTATATACTGTTACCTTATATACAAAAACTTATGTAAGCACTTGAAAAGTGAAATCGGATCCCAAACAAATTTGGGATGTCCACTGCGCCCATGACTGCCCACAGGTTGTAGGTTGTAGGCAGCTCTCAACAAGGGAGGTACTGCCGCCTGGGAAGATATTGGAAGCAAAATGTATTGTCTAATGGTAAACCCTGCTGCCATATGGCATCCCCAAAAATGTGACCAAGTCCCAGGTTGCTGATCTGACTTTCTGCCTCATTTGCACACAATTGCAGGGTCTCAATTGTTTCTCTTACTATTGACAACACAACATACATATAACCTTTCTCACTATTGATCTTTTTTGTTTTAATTTTGTATTTATTTATAGTCCTTTATTATTATTATTATTATTATTATTATTATTATTATTATTATTATACTTTCGCCCCCAGGCCCTGATGTGGGCCATTGACCTGTGCCCTGGTGGGTTAATCCCATAAAAAAATACATATAACCGCCCACAACCCACGACTATAACACACACGTTCCCCCCAGGAAGTCAAGGAGATTTGGTCTTGTGTTGATAACTCCTGTCAAATATAATGCTACACATTTCGTTTCACCAACTATTCCCATTCTCTCTCTAGACAGACACCCCGCTGTGTGGGTGTAACGTGATGAGATTATACGGTGCTGGAAAAGTTCTGGACATGAGTACTTCAATCATAACAAAACAAAAAGTCTGAGGCGAGCTGAGATTATCCCTCGGAAGAAAAGTTAGGTTAGGTCCGATTCTATTAGCCTGAGTTTGGTTAGGTTTAGTTGGCTTGGGTTAAGTTTGGTTTGGTTTTGATTAAACTGTGCATGCCCAGAACATCTTCAGCTCTGTACAATCTCAGCACGTGGTGTGGCACGACTCCGCCCCTTATTTTGTGAGACCATTCACTGTGCAGAAAGAAAGCCTATAGAGTTCGCAAAAGACTTGATGATTGAACAGTGAAATACTTGTAAATTACGGGTAAACTCTGAGAAACCAGGTCTCTCCAGTTTAGTCTGGGTGCGTGGTGGGTGAGGAACTTAACTGAAATCGTGGGTTTGTGGGCGGGCGGTACGAGAGACAAGGCATTAGCGTTCATATGTAAATGTATGTGTGAATCTCTGTATCTTACCGAGACTATACTGGTATATATGTGTGTCGGCCTCACAGTATTATCTAAGTGAAGAACTGTGATATTGACTCAGATAATATGTCTTGCGTCATAATAATGAAAGAACACGTAAACTTTCCTTCCCTTGACCAATATAACAATAATAATTAACCTGAGTTGCCCAAGTACCTGATGGACCAGATGATATATATTTCTTCCCTAATACTCACAAAGACACAAGTGGTTGTTTTCAAAATAACCAGAAGCGAGATTTTGTTATAGGTTAGGTTAGGTTAGTTTGGATTGGGTTAGGTTAAGTTAGGTCAGGGTAAAATCCAAGACTCAAAATTTCGCTATCTGGTTATTTTGAAAACAACCACAACGCGTTGTTAAGTAAACAACGCAGCTTGTCTCTGACCATTGGACACGAATCCAAGAAAAAAAAAGTCACAGGAAAAAGGTCACAGAACCTAACCTGACCTGACCTATTTTAATACTTTAATTGTTAATGGTATTTAAATAAAAGGTGACCTTTTTCCAGTGAAAAAATTTCGAGCCAAAATTGCGCCTTTTTTCCTTGTGACTATTTTCGTTCACCTTCGACAACACAACCAAGAGTGATCCTAGCATAACTAATTGTTTATTTGATATTTGCAGTGTTTGTTGTGGTTATTTGACTAATTGAGTGATTTTATTTATATTTCCTGTGTTTGTAATATATCCTCGCAGTAAATATCAAACTGAGTCTGAAAATTGGAAATTATTGACTGTTAAACTGTGAGCACTTAAGATTCGCCTAATATTGATTTGCTTTTCATATTTATTTCTTGTCGACAACTCATAGTCATCTACAGTATATGTAGGGACGATCAAGTAAATAATCACCATACAAAAAGTTCATGAATAGTTTCATCACTAACCTAACCTACACTAATTTAGGTTAAGTTAGGAAACAAAACGACGTCTTTAATGAGATAGGGTAAAATTTTACTGAATTGTAGTAATTTGTCATTGTGCTGTAACACTAAAAACAAAGTCATTATTATTTGGGGAAAGAGTGTGTGTGTGTGTGTGTGTGTGTGTGTGTGTGTGTGTGTGTGTGTGTGTGTGTGTGTGTGCATAATGAATCTGACTAAGTCATATTCTATTCATTAGGAAAATGCATATAGTGTTAAATGCATCAAGTAAAGATTACAACACACCTACATCAGTGTCACTCTACTGATTACAAACCTGATAAATGAATCAGATCATTACATCAGATGCATTATTAACACACATCTCGCTCCACATACTATTTCTATGTAAATTTTCCTATAACAAAATAGTCTCTTATACAGCACCATGACAGCTAGATTAAATGGTACACTTTCAAACTACATACAATATATTTTAGTCTATGAAATACTGTAATGATAAGATAGTATAATTCGGTATACCTTGCGTTAACAAATACTTGCATATACACCTTTAACATACACATTATAATACAGTCTTAACATACACATAAATTACGCCTCTACATACACCTTAATATACACTCTTAACATACACATAAATTACACCCATAATAAACATATTAAAATACACCCTTCACATACACCATTAACATACACCCTTAAACGATAATATATCCTTCCTTATATGCTATGTTTACACACACACACACACACACACACACACACACACACATCAGTCAGCCCCCAGTGAGACAAGACATGTCCTGTAGGCACTCCTGATTGGCAGTCAGGCCAAGTCTGTTTGGCCCCGCCCCTCCCCCGCCCCTCCTTACCAAAAGCATTACACCGGGATTTATCAGCAAAACATTCAGGTGCTTAGTGCAATGATTGGTTACCAAACAGTGATCCGATAGTGTGTTCCAAGGAAAGCACAAAAACAAGCGAGATTCGCAGCGGTATACTACCAGACTGTAGGCACTTTGTCGGTCACCTTCAAATTGCCAGTGACAAAGATCACCGCGGTGTTTACCTATACCGTGGATACTGTTTCGGCGACTCGCGGTGTTTACGACTAGACAAATATTAAGAGATGTCTACCAGTGTTAGTGGCCACCGGGGACAAACACTTCCATCCGTCCAAAACAACAGATATCAACAGACGTGCCCTGTACAATCTAGACTCTAAAGCACGGGAATGGATATCCTGATGACAGTGTTATTGTGCGACTAAAGTCAGTGAACATATTCCATGCTCGCAGCCGTAGACAAGGACGTCATAACCAAAAGCCCACTCGGACCATCACCTCCACTAGGAAACCAGAAGAACCTACTCCTGACAGACCATACCAATACACTGAAGTTCCCTGAATATGGTACGGTCTCCGCTCTTTAATGTTGTCCAACTTCACTTCCTTAGCTAATAAATTTGACAAACTAGCAACCACAGTCCGCTCAGTCGCTGCCAACATCGTTGCCTTACAGTAATACAGTATGCGAAGCTTGGGAAATTGTTCCTGAAACGTGCCACATTGAGGGATATCAACTCTTTCATCACCTTTGTTCATATGGACGTGGAAGGGGCGTTGTCCTCTTCAGTCAATATAAACTACTCTCGTCACGCCTGGATGTTTTAGACCCAGCTGATGTACAGTAGAGGCATAATGGGTACGTGTTGTGCCACGTGTCCACCCACGCCACACTGCTTCTATCATGTACTGCGTGGTATACCATCCACCTAGCTCACCCACCAGACACACTCTTATCAATCACCTCATTACCACCTCAGAGTTAGGTACCCATGTGCCAAGCTAGTACACCTTTTCACATATACGTTGAGACATTGTTATATACATATTTACATATTTCATAACCGAATGACAGAACACATAAGAACATAAGAACATAAGAAAGTGGGATACTGCAGGAGGCCGACTGGCCCATACAGGGCAGATCCCTCTCACACCCATCCCAGCACTTCCATGTGCCTATCCAACTTCGTCTTGAAGCTCCCTAGCGTCCCCGATCCTACTATAGCACTCGGTAGCCTATTCCACATATCCACAACTCTATTACCAAACCAGTGCTTGCCTATATCCTTTCTGAATCGGAATTTATCTAATTTAAAGACATTTGTTCTAGTTATATCGTTACTACTGAGCTTCAGAACATCTTCCATTTTACCCTTGTTAATCCCACTCACCCACTTGTACACCTCTATCATATCTCCCCTAACTCTACGCCTCTCTAATGAATGCAAACCTAAGCTTTTCAGTCTTTCTTCATATGTAAGGTTTCTAATATTATGGATCATTTTTGTCATTCTTCTTTGTACTCTCTCCAAAGAATCTATGTCCATTCTATAATAAGGACACCAGAACTGAACCGCATAATCCATGTGTGGCCTCACTAATGCTAGGTAAAGTTTCAAGATAACGTCAGCAGTTCTGTTACTCACAGACCTAGATATGAACCCTAGAATCCTGTTTGCCTTGTTGCGAACGCTAATACATTGTTTTCTAGGTTTCAAGTCGTTGCTAACAAATACACCTAGATCTTTTTCACAAACTGAGTTTTCTATTTCCGTGTTACCTAGTTTATAGTTAAAGTTTGTATTCGTCTTCCCTGTTAGGTTCTGAATAATAAGTTCTATATACAGGAGAGAACACAAACACCTGTATAGTTTTGTAGGTTCGGTTTACTGGATAAGAGTATGTACACAGAGGAGAGCAGCGGTCTCCCTTGGCTAGGCTCCTTGTCAACTGCTATAGGCGACGTATGGCAAGTGATACATTAGCAGCTTCCATACGTCGCCAGGCACATTAATTAGGCATGTGGGATATGGTAATAACATTGCCACACGCTGCTAGCTACATAAATGGAGCACATACATAATATACATACATGACATATAATCCAGCATACATACTATACATACACCTCCCTCCCCCCTATACGCTCATAGCAAAGTCTTGAGCGGACCTTTTCTTTTGGATCCGTTCTGAGCGTCGAGGGACTTCATCACTGGGAAGGGTATGGGACTCAACACTGGTGGCGGGGCCAGCAGACGGCATTGTTACGGGTCGGAGAAAACGGCGGCTCCTCCACCACACACGACCACTGGGTAACCGCACCTGGTAGTCCCGTGACCTGCCGAGACCCATGACTACGCCTACTTTGTCCCAACGTAGGGAGGTCGGGTCCTGAACACGGACTTGGGTGCCGACACTCAACCTGGGGAGAGAACGGGCGTGGTCATTGTAGCGGGCGACGACGTCCTGAACACGTTCGGCGGCTCGGCGATTACAATCCTCTGTCTTGGCCTGCCACTCCTTGGAGAAGGATTGAGGGTGAGCAGGGACACAAGAACGAAGGGGGCGTCCATACAAAACCTGGGCAGGGGAGCGTCCGGTGTAGTTAGGTGTGTTGCGGAGTTCAAGAAGACCCCTGTCGAAGGCCTCGCAGTCAATGTTCCCAGAAGGGGCCACCTTAAGGATGAGGTGCTTCAGGGATTTGACAGCAGCCTCAGCGTGGCCGTTGGACTGCGGGTAATGGGGCGATGACAACACATGCCGGACTCCCCATCGGTCAAGGAACACAGCAAAGTCCCGGCTTGTGAACTGAGGCCCTCCGTCAGTTCGCAGGCGTGCAGGAACGCCCACGTCACGGAAGTAGTGGCGGAACTTGCTGATGGTGGCGGCAGACGTCGTGTCATTACCGCACTTGATGACAACCGGCCAACCAGAGAGACGGTCGACGATAACGAGGAAGGACTTTCCTGACACACAGAAAAAGTCGGCCGACACAGACTCAAAGGGGCGGGTGGGGTTGTCGTCACTCATAAAGGATTCCTGCTGCTGGCTGGGTTGTAATACGCGGCGGGGCTTACACACCTGGACAGCATTGGAGATGTCGGGGTCGATGCCAGGCCGGAACACAGTCTGTCTTGCACGCCGTTTGGTGGCCTCGGCTCCACAGTGACTGTCGTGGAGGCGAGCCAAGGCGTGGAGACTTGAGGCAGCAGGGACAACTACCGAAGGGGAGGTGTCACTGGCCAGAGGTAGGGGTAGGGCGGCAGCAGGGTAGTTGCTGCTCCCTTCGTGCACCCTGTTGGCGTGTTTTACCTCGAGAATCGGTGTTGGGAAGTCCTGGGAGATGATGGCCAACTCCTGGCAATGTCTGTAGGACAGCAAAGGAGTCGGGACGCCATTATGCACATCAATCCAGGCTTGACACGACCTGTTGCCAAAGGTGACGTGTGCATAGAGTGAACCTAGGGCCGGGGTCATCTGTGAACCATCTGCCATAAAGCGGAGATCCTTGGGGGGCGGTCCTAGATCACTTGGAGAGAGCCCCAAGCATTGCAAATGCTGGGGACCGATGACTGTAGCATCAGCGCCGGTGTCGGGCAACATCTGAAGGCGGGATGACACACCGCCGTAGGTCACGATGACGCTGATGTACTGGGGGACTTTGGTCCTGGGACGCGGGGGGGAGCACACATTCCTAATGTGGCTCGAGCGTTGTCAGGAGTCGTCGTGCCTCTGATTGGAAGGCTGTGGGCGGCCCTCTCTGGTGGAGGGGGGCTGAAGCTTCCGCCGACGCGGTCCTTTGGGTATGTTGGAAGGGCAACACTTGTCATAGTGGCCCAGACGACCACACACATTGCACTGGACGCGTTTGGCTGGGCACCGTACTGTGAGTGACCAGTGGCCCTTACGGTCACAACTGTTGCAGGTAGACTGAGCAGCTGGACACACCTGTGTTCCGTGCTGCTTACCACAGTTGTTGCAAAATAAACCGGGCGTGGACGTGGTGGGCGAAGGCGTAGGAACAGACTTCTTGTCCTTCTTGTACCGGGACACAGCGCGTACAGCTGTAGGGGGAGCTCGGATGGCAGAGGTGGCACACCTGGCAGCCTCATAGGAGCGACATATCGTCAACACATCCTTAAGAGAAGAGGAAGAGTCGAGGGAGGTGAGGCGTTGGACAAGTTCCTCGTCCTTAACACCCATCAGGATCACCTGCTTCAACTGGGTCTCCTCGCACTGCTGGTGGTGGCCTGGACATATATCTACCTCTTCCGAGGCTCTCTTAAGACGCACGTAAAAGGCATCAAAAGACTCACCCTCCAACTGTCTGCAGCTAAACAATTCCCTCCTGCGCAGAGCTTCATTCTGCTGTCCTTTGATGTGCCGTTGTAGAACGTCCAGTACCTCCTCTACAGACAGCGAAGAGGTTGGGGGTACCTGCAACGTATGTTCCAAGACACGCTGAATTTCCAAGGACAGGCACATACGCAGCTGGATGAGTTGTTTAGGCTGTGACAAACTCTGGAGATCCACCATTGTAGAATAATCAGTCCACCGTCGCCGCCATTCACGAAAAGTCTGGAAAGTCTCATCAGGCTTCAAGATGGGCGGCGTTTGAGCTGCTGCTTTAGGTGGGGCTGGGGGGCGTGAAGGAAGCATGGATGAGGTATCTGAACCAGTCAGTACCGAGGCAGTGTTAGAGCCAGGGGCTTGGTTAACAGTGAGGCGAGATATCAAGGCTTCAAACCGTTCACTGTCTTCCAATCTCCGTTGGTGGTCTCGTTCTGCCTCTGCTTGCCTTCTGTGCTCATCCGCCAAACGTCTGTGGGCTTCATCCTCGCGTTTCTCATCTCTCATAAACTTCAGTAAAGCAATTATCTCTGGAGACAACGCTGAATATTGAGGTGAGGGACTGCGCGATGTGGGGGCTGGAGCGTCGTGGCCGGCCTGGTCATCCATCTCTGCGGGGCTATCACCCGCCTGAGTCATCCAGACGCTGGGTCCACGGCTACGTAAGGCGTGAGACATAACTACTTCCTCTGTGTACTATGTCTTAAATCAGTGTTGACCGGTCAGCCCGTCGTATCAACAAGATTTCAGACAAAAAATTAATTAAATACACAGATAAGTAGGTTATATATATAAAATATATATAAGGAAGCCGCGCGGTCAGCGAGTGTTAGTACGTGTATGTGTGTGAGTGTGTCCCGGGCCGGCAAAGCGTCTCGCCCCAGCTGTGAGGGGGGGTGGAGGCGGCGCTGTGAGGGGGAGGAGGGAGAGGCGCGGCGACTCCCAGTCAGTCTAGTTACCCTCAGGACGCGGTCAGAGACGGGTGCACTGAACTTTACTCCTTACAAATGCCCAGAACGTGCCGTATACCTTGGGAATCCTTTAGAACAAGGTCACACATGAATGGCACGAACACACAATGCACTAAACACTTCACAGAAAATCACTGACACTGCTCAAAGTTGCTAAATTCTTCGAGGAGAGGTGACGCGCGCGGGAGTTGACCCAAGCGAGAGTCCATAACCGGCTTTCCACAAACTTTGCACTATCACGTAATTATCCAGTAAGATCGGATCACTGCGCCATGTTAGGTTCTGAATAATAAGTTCTATATACAGGAGAGAACACAAACACCTGTATAGTTTTGTAGGTTCGGTTTACTGGATAAGAGTATGTACACAGAGGAGAGCAGCGGTCTCCCTTGGCTAGGCTCCTTGTCAACTGCTATAGGTGACGTATGGCAAGTGATACATTAGCAGCTTCCATACGTCGCCAGGCACATTAATTAGGCATGTGGGATATGGTAATAACATTGCCACACGCTGCTAGCTACATAAATGGAGCACATACATAATATACATACATGACATATAATCCAGCATACATAATATACATACATTCCCTATCTGTAGTACCTTGCATTTATCAGTATTAAAATTCATTTGCCAGTCTACTGACCACTCATGTAAGGTATCTAGATCTCTTTGAAGGTGTTCAAAGTCACTGTCTGAATTTATCACTCTCCCCATTTTGGTATCATCTGCAAATTTACTAATCCTACTAATTATGTCTAAATCAAGATCATTAATGAATATAACAAACAGCAGAGGGCCCAATACAGATCCCTGGGGAACTCCGCTTTTGACCTCACCCCAGTCTGACTTTAATCCATTTATGCTGACTCTTTGTTTCCTACCAGTTAACCATGACCTAATCCATTTTAATAATGATCCACCTATTCCATGTGCTTCTACCTTCCTTATCAATCTCTCATGAGGGACTCTATCGAATGCTTTACTGAAATCTAAATAAATTATATCATATGACTTATCATTATCTACCGCTTCATATACTTCTGAGAAAAAGCTAAGCAAATTTGTGAGACAAGAACGTCCCTGGGTGAACCCGTGCTGAGAAGAATGAATTAAGTTGAATGTTTCAAGGTGGCTTCTGATTTTTGTAGCAATAATTGACTCTAGCAACTTGCCTATGATTGACGTGAGACTAATGGGACGGTAATTTGATGCAATTGATTTATCACCCTTTTTGAAAATCGGAACTACATTTGCAAGTTTCCAAGCTTCTGGCACTAGGCCCGATTCTAATGACTTATTAAATAAAACTGCTAATGGATTACTCAACTCATCTCTACATTCTTTTAATATTCTAGCATATACCTCGTGAATACGGAGCGAAAATGACTATTTAACGTACTACACATTTCTAACTCATCATCAGTCATTTCTCCTGTCGTAGTTTTAAGGGGACCTATTGTATCTCTAACCTTTGATTTATACAGTTGATAAAAAGCTTTGGGGTTATTTTTCGATTCGTTTGCTATCTTGATTTCATAATTTCTCTTTGCTTTCCTAATTTCTGTTTTTACCTGTCTTGTTAGGTTCTGATAGTAACCAAGTAAGTGATTTTCGCCTTATTAACTTTTCTATATACTCCTTTCTTTTTCCCTAGAAGATCTAAGAGTCTATTATTCATCCATTTTGGTTGGTTCCGTATCGATCTGAATTTTCTTTTAGGGATGTGTTTATTTTGAGCATTAATGATTGTCGCAATAAATTGTTCATAAGTAGCTGCTAAATTAAATTCGGGGTTATCCCGTCCTAAGTTGACAGTTTCCGGAGGTGTGGGGGGGATTAATCTTTTGACCATAGGGTCATCCCTTAGGTCTCTCCTTAAGCTACCGTAATTAGCCTTCCTAAAATCCGGGATCAAGGCCGAATTTTCCTTCTTCCTGCCATTCCATATTATGTTAAAATATATGGCTTTATGATCACTGTTTCCTAGTTCGTCTCCAATCCCAACATCTTTTACTAGATTTTCATTATTACTGAGAACTAAATCGAGGATATTATTTCCTCTAGTGGGCGAGTTTATGAATTGATATAAAAAACTATCTTGCACTGCTTCTAGAAAATCTTCAGATTCATTATCGCTAAGTTGATTTTTCCAATCTATGCCTGAAAAGTTGAAATCGCCTAGAATACATACATTTTTCTATCAGATGCCTTCTTTATTTCCTCCCATAGCAATTTACCATCGTTCCTACTCAAATTAGGTGGTCTATATATAACACCAATGACTACGGATTTACTGCCCTCACCAATCTCTACCCAAATACTTTCATTGTCGCTATTTGTTTTAATGTTTGATTTATTGCAGCTTTTTAATGACACCCTGATATACACTGCTACACCGCCACCTCTCCTTCCTACTCTGTCAAATTTAAATAGGTTATATCCTGGAATATGAAATTCTGCTAAAAAATGTTTGCTGTTTGAATTTATCCATGTTTCCGTTATTGCAATTATATCTATGTTCTCTTTACTAACAATGGCCCTGAGCTGGTCCATTTTGTTACACAGGCTTCTACTATTAGTATAATAAACACTCAATATATTTCTTCCGTTTCTATCTGTTTTACATTTATTACTTTGATGTTTGTTATTATGACTAACTATATTTTCGGCATTATCTACTTCTGTTTCACTACTTCCCAGGACCTGCTTGTTTTTTGACTCCCATTTTCCCCGACCCCTCTCTACTGGCGAAACCCCCCCCCCTTCCGAGTGACAATTTCACGCTCCAGGGATGCAGACAACGTCTTTACCCCCTCACGAGACAAGTGTACTCCGTCGCGACAGTACAGGTAGTCGTTGCCATAAATCGTTGCCAGTCATCAATGAATGCCCAACCATTGTTTGCACAATGTTTTTCCAGTCGGCAATTAATAGCAATTGCCCTGGACAGCCATTCACGACCAACCCCTCTTCTAGGCAAGACACCACATACTATCGGGATCCCTCCCCTATCTCTAATCTTCCCCAGCGCCTCCCTATACCTCTTGAAAAGTTCCTCACTCCTAACCTTACCTATGTCGTTTCCTCCCACACTAAGACACACTACTGGATTGGTACCCTCCCCTGACAAAACTCTGTCTAACCTCTCGGATACATGCCCTATCCCAGCCCCAGGAAAACATACCCTAGTCCTACGTTTCCTATCTCTCCCACAAAAAGCCCTATCCATAAACCTCACCTGGCTGTCACCAACTACCACGACCTTACCTGTGGGCAGGGTTTGTACAACTGCCCTTTCCTCTCCTTGATCCATACCGTCCTGCCTCTTCTCTTCCTCTCCAGCTTCCTGCAGCACCTGGTAAGGGTTACTGCACTCCACACCCTGGTCAGCTTTCCTAAGTCTGACCCTAGTCCCCTTGGAGACAACCACTCTCCACGCCTGCTCCTCCTTCGCAGGTGTCCTGCTAGGCAGGACACCTACCTGAAGGAGTTCCGTCCTGAGGGCTTCATTTTCCCCCTTTAGAGTGTCAACCTCACTCCTCAACTGCCCCAGCTGCCTTAACAGCGTGGCAAGGAGGTCGTCCTTCCCCACACTCCCCTCCTCTTCCCCCACGGCACAAAGATCCAAAGCGGCCATTTTCCTTGGTCTCTAGCGGGAGCACAACGGCACGACCTTCTCCAAGCTGGGTCAGAGGTCATATCGAATGACATTCTAAAATAACTGTTCGTTCATGCTAACAGAAATGATTGACAAAGGTTATGAAATTGACAGACGTGAACAATAAACCTACAGTCTATATGCAGACTGTCGGTTTATTGTTTATTGTCCTCCCGTTTTCGTCTCCACCTCCTCCGCCAACTCCTGCCTGGCCCTCCTCCCTAAATGCCTCACAACGGAAAGACCTAGAAAAGGTGCAAAAGAGGTCATGCAAGATTATTCTCTCCCCTTCCTACTCCACATATCAAGAAGTGCTCAACACACTGATCCTCTCGGTTCTCTCTAGTCATCACCACGACCTCATCTGCAAATTTAGTGAGAAACTTCTGCACTATCCTCGACACCAGCTCGCACTTCCACCTGAGATCCCTCGTCCACCTATTGCTGTCCGACACCACAACCGCATCCAGCCCATACGAGCATGTACTGATGGCTACAAGAACAGCCCAGTCCCAACCACTGTAAAAATTATCAACAACTCGTAATCAACTAGTGCATTCGCTCACAGTCAATCTCAGTCTTTCCTTTTGCACTGTCACTATGTTGAAATGCCCTGTAGTATAACCCTCTCCCTACTTAGTTATTATATATCATATTTGAATCACTTATGTTACTTGTATATTATTAGTCAATCAAGTGACCCATTCTCCAATTGTGTAACTGTATATTTTTAGCTTTTCGGCTGCAATGCTCTTTCAATAAACCGTTAATTATTATTATTATTATTATTATTATTATTATTATTATTATTATTATTATTATTATAATTATTATTATTACACACACACACACACACACACAGACAGACAGACACACACACACACACACACACACACACACACACACACACACACACACATGTGCATACAGTATAAACCTAATCACCCCCCTTCCCTTTCCAGCCCTTCAGTAATAAAACTATACCTTCATAACCCATAAAGGCAGATCTGTGAGGGGGAAGGGGGGGAGGAGGAGGGAGGAAAGTAGAGAAATTCAGTGAGGGGAAAAAAGTTAATATCACGGGTCGTCGTTACGGCCCACTAGCGCTCCACCGACTCTTTCACACCTAATGGACATATTTTTGCCCAGATTAGGCACTTTGACAACCTTATGTGACAAATATTTGCCACATATTCTCGTTAGTAGTGCAAGTTATCACGTCTTGGCTCCTGGAGGCTTTAAAGGGAGGGCAGGAGGAAAAGAAGGGGCACGGAGAAGGAGGAGGAGGACGAGGAAGAGGAGGAGGAGGAGGATGAGGAGGAGGACGAGGAGGAGGAGGAGGAGGAAATAGAACGAAGAAAGAGGGGGAGGGGGGTGAATGGAGCTAAGAAAATGAAGTGAGTGAGGGCGTGGTAAGTGAGGGAAGAGGGTTGGGGAGGGGAAGGGCGAGGGAGGGTGAATGCAGGTAAAAGAATGGAGTGGGTGAAAGGGGGGGGGGGAAGAGGGCGTGGAAAGAGATAGAAGAGAGAGGGGTGGTAGGAGGAGGAGGATGTGGAAAGAGAGGGAAGAGGGAGTGGGTAAGAGGAAGGGTGAATACAGCTATATAAACGAAGAGAATGGGGTGGGTGAGAGGAGGAAGAGGAGGAGGAGGGATGGGAGAGCCATAGTGAAGGGAAAGTGGCACACTTTCTTTTTCATTCTTTATTGTTACGTGTTCTGTTCCCTGTACCTCCCTTTCTTGTTTCTGTTTCCTTTCCTTCTTTTTTACTTTCTCTTTCTGTTTACTTCCATCTCTCTCTCTCTCTCTCTCTCTCTCTCTCTCTCTCTCTCTCTCTCTCTCTCTCTCTCTCTCTCTCTCTCTCTCTTCCTGCCTCTAAATTTCCGTAATTACTACTGACAAGTTGTAATTACTCGAGGAAAGATTCTCGGAAAAATCATGTTTAAAGATTTCTCGATTACGTTTACCTGCCCGTGCATTTGTCTGTTAATGAGACACCCACCGGCTGAAAACTTCATAGGGTCAGGTCAAGTTAAGATTAGGGGAGGTCAGGGTAACGTCAGCTCTGGTTAGGTGAGGTCAGGTCAAATTAAGTTCAGTCAGGTCAGGTTCAGGACAAAGTTAAGCAAGGTCAGACCAGGTTAAGGTCAGGCTAAATCTGGTTAAGGTCAGGTGAAATAAGGTTAAAGTCAGATCAGGTCATGTTTGGCTAGGTTCAGAGTCAGGTCAGGGCCATACAAACGCCTGGCGATTCCTTATCTCTTAAGATATAATTATTTTCGTGACTGTAATAACCAGAATAACCTTACCAATTTTTATTACATCACTATATTAAAAAACACCATATTATCTGAACGTCAGTGGGCGGTAAATATATGATTATTTACATATCTTTACCATCAGCAATGTCAGAAGTTTGTTCACTTAACAGACACCAGAAAGAGTTCGGAGGCCTTTGAACTGTGTTGTTATAGTCGAATATTAAGAAAAAGTTACTCTGACAGGAAAACAAATCAAGAATATTACTTTAAATGTACAGAAAAAGAAAAATAAGATATTTTGGTCATATAATTTGGGATGAGGGAATAATAACACAAATAATAATGAGCAAAGTTGAGGGTAGGAGGGCCCGGGGAAGGCAGAGACTGGGATGGATGAATGAAATTAAAAACTGGGGCCCAGAAAGATACAAATTCTTGGAGGATTGGTTTAGAGTGGAGGAATGTGGTCGCCAACCCTCAGATATAAGCACGGTACTCTGATTGATCGATTGACTATCAGCATTCCCTCGAGTCTTGAAAGAGTGTAGGGAACAGATTAGCGGACCCCTCGTAAACTTATTTACAAAATCATTAGACACTGGAGTTACATAACATAACATAAGAAAGTGGGATACTGCAGGAGGCCGACTGGCCCATACAGGGCAGATCCCTTTCACACCCATCCCAGCACTTCCATGTGCCTCTCCAACTTCGTCTTGAAGCTCCCTAGCGTCCACGATCCTACTTTAGCACTCGGTAGCCTATTCCACATATCCACAACTCTATTACCAAACCAGTGCTTGCCTATATCCTTTCTGAATCGGAATTTATCTAATTTAAAGCCATTTGTTCTAGTTATTTCGTTATTACTGAGCTTCAGAACATCTTCCATTTTACCCTTGTTAATCCCACTCACCCACTTGTACACCTCTATCATATCTCCCCTAACTCTACGTCTCTCTAATGAATGCAAGCCTAAGCTTTTCAGTCTTTCTTCATATGTAAGGTTTCTAATATTATGGATCATTTTTGTCATTCCTCTTTGTACTCTCTCCAAAGAATCTATGTCCATTCTATAATAAGGACACCAGAACTGAACCGCATAATCCATGTGTGGCCTCACTAATGCTAGGTAAAGTTTCAAGATAACGTCAGCAGTTCTGTTACTCACAGACCTAGATATGAACCCTAGAATCCTGTTTGCCTTGTTGCGAACGCTAATACATTGTTTTCTAGGTTTCAAGTCGTTGCTAACAAATACACCTAGATCTTTTTCACAAACTGAGTTTTCTATTTCCGTGTTACCTAGTTTATACTTAACGTTTGTATTCGTCTTCCCTATCTGTAGTACCTTGCATTTATCAGTATTAAAATTCATTTGCCAGTCTACTGACCACTCATGTAAGGTATCTAGATCTCTTTGAAGGTGTTCAAAGTCACTGTCTGAATTTATCACTCTCCCCATTTTGGTATCATCTGCAAATTTACTAATCCTACTAGTTATGTCTAAATCAAGATCATTAATGAATATTACAAACAGCAAAGGGCCCAATACAGATCCCTGGGGAACTCCGCTTTTGACCGCACCCCAATCTGACTTTAATCCATTTATGCTGACTCTTTGTTTCCTACCAGTTAACCATGACCTAATCCATTTTAATAATGATCCACCTATTCCATGTGCTTCTACCTTCCTTATCAATCCCTCATGAGGGACTCTATCGAATGCTTTACTGAAATCTAAATAAATTATATCATATGACTTATCATTATCTACCGCTTCATATACTTCTGAGAAAAAGCTAAGCAAATTTGTGAGACAAGAACGTCCCTGGGTGAACCCATGCTGCGAAAAATGAATTAAGTTGAATGTTTCAAGGTGGCTTCTGATTTTTGTAGCAATAATTGACTCTAGCAACTTGCCTATGATTGACGTGAGACTAATGGGACGGTAATTTGATGCAATTGATTTATCACCCTTTTTGAAAATCGGAACGACATTTGCAAGTTTCCAAGCTTCTGGCACTAAGCCGGATTCTAATGACTTATTAAATAAAACTGCTAATGGATTACTCAACTCATCTCTACATTCTTTTAATATTCTAGCATATACCTCGTCTGGACCAGGCGATTTATGAGGCTTCAGTTTGTTAATTACTTTAAGCACATCGTTACTAGTAATATTGATATTCATCAACATGTTTTCTATACTGTCGTTATATACCTTATGAACTTCTGGAAACTGTGCTAGGTTTTCATTTGTGAATACGGAGCGAAAATGACTATTTAACGCACTACACATTTCTAACTCATCAACAGTCATTTCTCCTGTCGTAGTTTTAAGGGGACCTATTGTATCTCTAACCTTTGATTTATACAGTTGATAAAAAGCTTTGGGGTTATTTTTCGATTCGTTTGCTATCTTGATTTCAAAATTTCTCTTTGCTTTCCTAATTTCTGTTTTTACCTGTCTTGTTAGGTTCTGATAGTAACCAAGTAAGTGATTTTCGCCTTTCTTAACTTTTCTATATACTCCTTTCTTTTTTCCTTGTGGAAACGGGCAAATGTAGTACCCATATTCAAAAAGGGAGACAGAGCATCAGCGTCATATTACCGGCGGATCAGTTTGACGTCAGTAGTGGGGAAATTTCTTGAATCAATTATAGCAGAGAGCATCCGATCTCATCTAGAGAAAAGCAAATTAATCTACGACTCTCAACATGGGTTTACAAAGGGAAAATCTTGTCTAACAAATCTGCTAACGTTTTTTAGGAAAGTCTTCGAGGTAGTAGATAATGACGAAAATTACGATGTTATTTACTTAGACTTTAGCAAAGCATTTGACAGAGTACCACATCAGAGGCTTCTGAGAAAAATTAAGGCTCATGGTATCGAGGGGAAAGTTTTAAATTGGATAAAATCATGGCTCACCGATAGAACGCAGAGGGTCAGCGTAGATGGTGTTAAATCTGAGTGGGGCCGTGTAACCAATGGGGTTCCTCAGGGGTCAGTACTAGGCCCACTCTTGTTCATAATCTACATAAACGATCTAGATACTGGGATCAGCAGTGACATAAGCAAGTTTGCGGATGACACCAAAATAGGGCGGCAAATTAATTCAGGGCAAGATGCAAATGCATTACAGGAGGATCTAAATAAACTGCAAGGGTGGTCTGAAAAATGGCAAATGAAATTCAACACCAGCAAGTGCAGCGTACTTAATATTGGAAGAACAAATACTTATAATGTATACAGCCTTAACAACATCAACCTAGAGAAGTTGACTTGTGAAAGAGACCTATGGGTACTTGTAAGCCCGGACCTACGGCCTAGAAAACAGTGCGTTAATGTTCGAAATATGGCAAACAGAGTATTGGGTTTTATATCTAGAAGTGTAAGTAACAAGAGTGCAGAGGTCTTATTGCAACTATATCTTGTGCTAGTCAGGCCGCCCCTCGATTATGCGGTTCAGTTCTGGTGCCCCTAATATAGAATGGATATAAATTCACTAGAGTCGGTGCAGCGAAGAATGACAAAAATGATTCCGGGACTTAAACATAAGAACATAAGAGAATAAGGAGTCTGCAATAGGCCGGTTGGCCTGTGCATGGCAGCTCCTGTCGAGAGTTACTACCACTCTCTATCATCCATGACTCTATCTAGCCTCCTTTTGAAACTTTCCAGAGTTCCCGCACTTACTACAAAGTTGCTAAGCTTGTTCCACTCGTCCACCACCCTATTTGTGAACCAGTTTCTTCCTATCTCCCTCCTGAACCTAAACTTATCCAACTTGAATCCGTTGCTCCGAGTCCTATCCTGCTCGGATATTATAAGAACTTTATCTATATCCCCTCTATTGATTCCTTTCACCCACTTAAATACTTCTATCATATCTCCCCGCACTCTTCGTCTTTCTAGGGAATGCAAGTTAAGTTTCTTTAACCTATCCTGATATGGAAGGTTTCTAAGTCCCTGAATCATTTTTGTCATTCTTCGCTGCAGCCGACTCTAGTGAATTTATATCCATTCTATAATAGGGGCACCAGAACTGAACCGCATAATCGAGGTGCGACCTAACTAGCGCAAGATATAGTTGCAATAAGACCTCTGTACTCTTGTTACTTACACTTCTAGATATAAAACCCAATACTCTGTTTGCCTTATTTCGAACATTAATGCACTGTTTTCTAGGAAGTAGGTCCGGGCTTACAAGTACCCCTTAGAAACCTTCCATATCAGGATAGGTTAAAGAAACTTAACTTGCATTCCCTAGAAAGACGAAGAGTGCAGGGAGATATGATAGAAGTATTTAAGTGGGTGATAGGAATCAATAAAGGGGATATAGATAAAAGTTCTTATGATATCCGAGCAGGATAGGACTCGGAGCAACGGATTCAAGTTGGATAAGTTTAGGTTTAGGAGGGAGATAGGAAGAAACTGGTTCACAAATAGGGTGGTGGACGAGTGGAACAAGCTTAGCAACTTTGTAGTAAGTGTGGGAACTCTGGAAAGTTTCAAAATGAGGCTAGATAGATTCATGGATGATAGAGAGTGGTAGTAACTCTCGACAGGAGCTGCCATGCACAGGCCAACCGGCCTGTTTCAGGCTCCTTGTTTTCTTATGTTTTCTTATGTTCTTATTACCAAGGTGCGCCTCTATTGTCGAGGCGTCTAGCGGCTGGTGATGGCTAATTAATCTGGCAATAATGGTGTTACATTTCAGTAATCTGAAATACTGTATATATGTGTGTGTGTGTGTGTGAGAGCAGTGCCGGATTTAGACCTGTGGAGGCCTATGGGCAGCCTCTTTGTGGAGGCCCCCCTCATTATAACTACCCAAGAGGGTGGGGTGGCGAGTGAAGCGAGCCTAAACACCTGGGAGTTCCGGGGGTCGCTGTAAGCCCCCCCCGGAAAATTTTGAAATTTGAACACTACTTTGGAGAATTTTGAAGCCATATGCAGTTATATTGAGGAAATTAGAACATTGAGAAAATTTTAATTAACTGTATATTTATTGATAGTGTACAAATTCCCAACACACACACACACACACAAAAGCGAGACATGACTGGAGTCATTCATGTGGTTTCAAGTCGACCAGCCCTGATATAGCTACTACCGCACATGTGGAGGCCCCTTGGCAGCTGCCCACTTTGCCCACCCCTGAATCCGGCCTTGTGTGAGAGTGTGTGTGAGAGAATGTGTAATAATAATAATAATAATAATAATAATTAACGGTTTATTGAAAAAGCTTGGCAGCCAGAAGGCTGGAAATATACAGTTACATATTTGGGGAATGGGTTACGAATTACAAATAATATACAAGTAACATAAGTGACGCAAATAAGACATATAATAACTAGATGGGGAAAAGCTCAAACTACAGTTCATTTCAACATAGTGACAGTGCAAGGAGTAGTGTTTACTGGGAGTGAATACACTGATTTATTACAAGTTATTGATAATTTTTACAATGGTTGGGACTGGGCTGTTCTTATAGCGATCAGTTCGTGCACGTATGGGCTGGATGCGGTTGTGGTGTCGAACAGCAATTCTCGGACTAGGGATCTCAGGTGGTAGTAGGAGCCGGTGTCGGGGATGGTGTAGAAGCTTCTTACCAAATTTGCAGATGAGGTCGTGGTGATGGTCAGTGAGAGTCGAAAGGGTCAGTGTGTTGAGCGCTTCTTGATATGTGGAGTAGGAAGGGGAGAGAATAATCTTGCATGCCCTCTTTTGCATTTTTTCTAGGTGTTTACGTTGTGTGGCATTTAGGGAGGAAGACCAGGTGGGGGAGGCATAGGTGAGTTTGGTAGGTGTGTGTGTGTGTGTGTGTGTGTGTGTGTGTGTGTGTGTGTGTGTGTGTGTGGTGTGGGAGGTGTGTGTGTGTGTGGGAGGTGTGTGTGTGTGTGTGTGTGTGTGTGTGTGTGTGTGAGGGATGTGTGTGTTTGTGTGTGTGTGTGTGTGTGTGTGTGTGGTTGGTGGGTGTGTGTGTGTGTGTGGTTGGTGGGTGTATGGTTGGGGGTGTGTGTGTATGGTTGGGGGTGTGTGTGTGTGGTTGGGTGTGTGTGTGTGTGGTTGGGTGTGTGTGTGTGTGTGGTTGGGTGTGTGTGTGTGTGGTTGGGGTGTGTGTGTGTGGTTGGGGTGTGTGTGTGTGTGGTTGGTGGGTGGGTGTGGTTGGTGGGTGGGTGGGTGTGTGTGTGGTTGGTGGGTGGGTGTGTGTGTGTGTGTGTGGTTGGTGGGTGGTGTGGGGGTGCGTGTGGGGGTGTGTGTGTGTGTGTGTGTGGTTGGTTGGTTGGTTGGTTGGTGTGTGTGTGTGTGTGTGTGTGTGTGTGTGGTTGGTGTGTGTGTGTGTGGTTGGTGGGTGAGGGTGTGTGTGTGTGGTTGGTGGGTGAGGGTGTGTGTGGTTGGTGGGTGAGGGTGTGTCGTTGGTGGGTGGGGGTGTGTGTGTGTGGTTGGTGGGTGGGGGTGTGTGGTTGGTGGGTGGGGGTGTGTGTGTGGGTGGGGGTGTGTGTGTGGTTGGGGGTGTGTGTGGTTGGTGGATGGGGGTGTGTGTGTGGTTGGTGGGTGGGGGTGTGTGTATGGTTGGGTGTGTGTGTGTGTGTGTGTGGTTAGTGGGTGGGTGGGTGGGGGTATGTGTGTGTGGTTGTTAGGTGGGTGGGGGTGTGTGTGTGGTTGTTGGGTGGGTGGGGGTGTGTGTGTGGTTGGTGGGTGGGTGGGGGTGTGTGTGTGGTTGGTGGGTGGGTGGGGGTGTGTGTGTGGTTGGTGGGTGGGTGGGGGGTGTGTGTGTGGTTGGTGGGTGGGGGGTGTGTGTGTGGTTGGTGGGTGGGTGGGGGTGTGAGTGTGTGTGTGTGGTTGGTAGGTGGGTGGGGGTGTGTGTGTGGTTGGTGTGTGTGGTTGGTGGGTGGGGGTGTGTGTGTGGTTGGTGGGTGGGTGTGTGTGTTTGTGTGTGTGTGGTTGGTGGGTGGGTGGGGGTGTGTGTGTGTGGTTGGTTGGTGGGTGGGTGAGGGGGTGTGTGTGTGTGGTTGGTCGGCGGGTGGGGGTGTGTGTGTGTGTGTGTGTGTGTGTGTGTGTGTGTGTGTGTGTGGTTGGTCGGTGGGTGGGTGTGTGTGTGTGTGTGTGTGTAATAATAATAATAATTAACGGTTTATTGAAAGAGCTTGGCAGCCAGAAGGCTGAAAATATACAGTTACATATTTGGGGAATGGGTTACGAATTACAAATAATATACAAGTAACATAAGTGACACAAATAAGACATATAATAACTTAGATGGGGAAAAACTCAAACTACAGTTCATTTCAACATAGTGACAGTGTTACAGTATTACAAGTTATTGATAATTTTTACAATGGTTGGGACTGGGCTGTTCTTATAGCGATCAGTTCGTGCACGTATGGGCTGGATGCGGTTGTGGTGTCGAACAGCAATTCTCGGACAAGGGACCTCGGGTGGTAGTAGGAGCCGGTGTCGGGGATGGTGTAGAAGCTTCTTACCAAATTTGCAGATGAGGTCGTGGTGATGGTCAGTGAGAGTCGAAAGGGTCAGTGTGTTGAGCACTTCTTGATATGTGGAGTAGGAGGGGGAGAGAATAATCTTGCATGCCCTCTTTTGCACTTTTTCTAGGTGTTTACGTTGTGTGGCATTTAGGGAGGAAGACCAGGTGGGGGAGGCATAGGTGAGCTTGGGAAGTATGAATGTTGTGTAAACACTGAGGAGCTCGTGTGCAGGAACTCCGAGGGACTTGAGTCGGCGGAGGAGGTGGAGACGGAAACTGGAGGATTTGACAACTTCATTGACGTGTGGTTTCCAATTTAGTTTGTTGTCTATGGTGACGCCGAGGAGCTTCGTGGAATCTACAACCTGGAGTGTGTTCGGACCTAGAGTAATGGAAGGAGGTGGGACAATGTCGGAGGAGAGGTTGATGTGCATAACCATGGTCTTGGTATGGTTGATGGTGACATGGTTGTTGGTAGCCCAGTTTTGGAGACTGTTCAATAAATCCTGAAGGGCGGTATAGTTGGGAGCAGAATTGTTGACGCTGATCCCAATGGTGGAGTCGTCGACATATTTCCAGCGAGCAGGGGTGTGTGTGTGTTTCGTTATACTTTTCCTCGTGCTCATTTTATCTTTCTAGCCCTATATATGTCGCTCTCATTGTCACTATCTACACCTCTCTCTCTCTCTCTCTCTCTCTCTCTCTCTCTCTCTCTCTCTCTCTCTCTCCTTTTTTCTTTTCTCTCATACTACTTCTCTTTTTTTTTTAGTCATCCTGTATTTTCTCTGTCCCTCCCTCTCCTTATCTCTCCCACACTCCCTTCCCTTGCTCCTCTGTCTCACTTACACATACTATCTATCCCTCTTCTCTCTCTACTCTCTTAAAATTTTCCTCATTCACATAACAATGGTTGCCCCTCCTGTAACGAGGTTGGCAGGCCCGAGGGCCACCTCGGCGTGAATTTCTTTAAGTTGTAGAAGCTGTCGCCAACACATCAACCACACCCTAAGTTAACGAGTTGCATGACCCAGTGTCAAGGAATAGTACAAGAAGACCGGACAATTCACCAACTGCACTGGGTAACCATTACCCCGGAACATGATCCGCAAATCGATTAACATCCAGGTTCCCAATTACAGCTGGGTAGTCAGAGGCAAATGGCGCAAAAAAAACTTGCCCATAGATTCATATATAGGTTGAACGAATATATCATCGATAGGGGTTGGGTGTAAACAGGACTGCCTCGAATGGGCCAATAGGCCTGCCTCAATTTCCTCCATTTTTGTGTCCTTGTGCGCCACCAACTGCAGCGTATTTAATATTGGAAGAATAAATACTGTCAATGAATACAGCCTTAACAACAACAAACTAAAGAAATCGACTTGTGAAAGAGACTTAGGGGTACTCGTAAGCCCGGACGTTCGGCCTAAAAAACAGTGCGTTAATGTTCGAAATAAGGCAAACAGAGAATTTGGTTTTATATCTAAAAGTGTAAGTAATAAGAGTGCAGAGGTCTTATTGCAACTATATCTTGCGCTGGTCAGGCCGCACCTCGATTATGATGTTCAGTTCTGGTGCCCTTATTATAAAATGCATATCAATTCACTGGAGTCGGTACAGCGAAGAATGATGAAAATGATTCCGGGACTTAAAAACCTTCCATATCAAGATAGATTAAAGAAACTAAACTTGCATTCCCTAGAAAGACGAAGAGTGCGGGGAGGTATGATAGAAGTATTTTAGTGGGTGAAAGTAATCAATAAAGAAGATTTAGATAAAGTTCTTATAATATCCGAGCAGGATAGGACTCGTAGCAACGGATTCAAGTTGGGTAAGTTTAGGTTTAGGAGGGAGATAGGAAGGAACTGGTTCATAAATAGGGTGGTGGACGAGTGGAACAAGCTTAGCAACTTTTTAGTAAGTGCTGGAATGCTGGAAAGTTTTAAAAGGAGGCTAGATAGATTCATGGACGATAGAGAGTGGTAGTAACTTTCGACAGGAGTTGCCATGCACAAGACAACTGGCCTATTGCAGACTCCATATTTTCTCATGTTCTTATGTTCACCATTACACCACAGGTCACACACACACACACACATAAGAACATAAGAATGAATGAAACTGCAGCGGGCCTATTGGCCCATACTGGGCAGTTCCATTTACACCCAACCCCTATCTCTCATATATCCACCCAACCAATGTTTGAAGCTATCCAGCGTATCCCAGTTAATGAAGATGTTTGGTTACTTGTTCCACTCATCCACTACTCTATTTCCAAACTAATGTTTATCTATTTCGCGCCTAAATCTAAATTTGTCTAATTTAAAACAGTGTTACGAGTTCGCTCCTGATTGGATAGTTTGAGTAACTTTGTAATGTCCCCTTTGTTTAGCCCTGACTTCCATTTATACACCTCGATCATATCGTCCCTCACTCTACGTTTCTCAAGGGAGTGCAAATTAAGATGCTTTAACCTGTCTCTGTACTCAAGGTTCCTAATGCCCGGGATTAGTCTTGTCATTCTCCTCTGAATTCTTTCTACGGATTCTATATCCATTCTGTAATACGGTGACCAGCATTGAACTGAGTAATCCAAGTGAGGTCTCACAAGCGCAAGATATAGTTTTTGGATGATCTCGCCAGTTTTGTAACTAACACACACACACCTACCCTCCCTCTGTAAACGCAGGTATTCATCACATAAAGGTAAGATAAGGACCAGCAGACTAAAACAGGCGAGAACACGGCCCGAGTGTGGACAATACCCTTGTGACACACAGACAGACCCTGGGCTCTTTGATACACCCAGAGGCCACACGAGCATCTACGTCAAGAACTCCACTCCACTGTAATTAAAAGGTGTAGAGAGAGAGAGAGAGAGAGAGAGAGAGAGAGAGAGAGAGAGAGAGAGAGAGAGAGAGAGATACCACGCTCTGTCATCAGATTGCGAGTTACTGAACGCTTTATGTATGTTAAGGTGTATCTCTTTATTTCCTCCGTATTCTCAAACGTTCCCATTACATTCTTCACCTCCCCTTCACTGCCTCGCCGTCACCTCCTACTTCACCGCCTCACCACCACCTCTTCTTTCACCGCCTCGCCACCACCTCCTTGACACCACCTTCACTGCCTCGCCACCACCTCTTCTTTCACCGCCTCGCCACCACCTCATTCTTCACCACCTCTGCACCACCTTCCCGTTCATTGCCTCGCCACCACCTCTTCTTTCACCGCCTCAGCACCAGCTCCTCCTTCACCGCCTCGCCACCACCTCCTACTTCACCTTTCACCGCCACCACCTCCTCGCCACTTAGTCTAGGATATATACAGAGAAACCAGATATCAGATGAACAGCGTTGTTATAGAGAAATCCGACTGTGAGAAAGACTTAGAAGTAATGATAAGTAGGAATCTTAAACCAAGTCAACAATGTGTATTTGCTCGAAACAGGGCTAACAAAATACTTGGGTTCATACAAAGGAGTGCTAGTTACAAGACTAGCGAGGTCATCCTAAAACTATATCTTGGGCTTGTGAGACCTCACTTGGATTAAACGGTTCAGAAAGGATATAGAATCCCTAGAAAGAATTCAGAGGAGAATGACAAGACTAATCCCGGGCCTTCGGAACCTTGAGTACAGAGACAGGTTAAAGCATCTTAATTTGCACTCCCTCGAGAGACGTAGAGTGAGAGGCGATATGATCGAGGTGTATAAATAGAAGTCAGGGATAAAGAAATGTAATATAACAAAGGTACTTAAGCTATCCAACCAGGAGAGAACTCATAACAATGGTTTTAAATTAGACAAATTTAGATTTAGGTGCGAAATAGGTAAACATTGGTTTGGAAATAGAGTAGTGGATGAGTGGAACAAGTTACCAAACATCATCATTAACTCGAATACACTGGATAGCTTTAAACATAGGTTGGACGGATATGTGAGCAATAGGGGTTGGGTGTAAACGGGACTGCCCAGTATGGGCCAATAGGCCCGCTGCATTTTCCTTGATTCTTATGTTCATATGTTCCGCGCCAACACCTCCTCCTTCACCGCATCGCTACCACCTCTCCCTAAACCGCCTCGCCACCACCTCCCCTTTCACTGCTTCGCCACCATCTCCCCTTTTACCTCCTCACCGCCTCGCCACCACCTCCGCCTGGCCTCACCCAACATGACCAGCCAGGGGAGGTGCCTGACGGTGCTGTGGTCGGAGGAAATAAGATCATCTCTTTACCCCTGTCTGTGTACAAGTCCTCACTCGGCCGATTGTGTCTCTTGTCAGCTTATAAAAAGCTTGTTATTCTTACACTTTCATTTTACACGAAGCGCATTAAATCGGACCACGTATTTAAACCTACACGCACAACGTGCAGAATAAGTGGGATTATTACCTGGACACTATCACCAAAGCCTACCACCACTTCTTTCCAGCCAAGACATTAAGGATTCACCCGGATGATATCCCGTGGATTACACCCCGTATCAAAAGACCAATTGAGCAACGCAACAAGGCATACTACACCAACAACCGCCTGTACAAAAGTCTACGTAACCAGATCATCAGGGAAATCAAATCAGCCAAGAAGTCTTATTATCCCAAGAAAGTGCACGGCCTCAAGGAGGTCGGCATCGGTCAGTGGTACTCTAAGGTAAAAGATCTCTGTGGTCCTTTTATCTCACATTTACCTAGTGAGGAGGCAGCTGAGACAATTAATAACCACTTTGCTACCATATGTCATACCCTACCTAGTAGGGTGTGTCAATTTTGTCAACATGTTAAAAATCAAATTTGGTAGTCAAAATATTGTGCCTCTTTATGTCTAAACTTGAGATTATCAAACAAAAATGAATTGAAATAACCCTCACCTACATCAATTATACCTTAAAGTTTCAAATATCAGTATTTCAACAAATTAATGAGACTTGATTAGAATTATTCACTTGATATTAACTAATCTCATGTAAGCATATGGATTATGGAGTATTTTATGGTTCTATAGCTTGTGTACAATATGCATGTCAGAACATGAACATGAACAGGCTCTCCGTGTGGGACAGTTTAATTCTTGTTTTGACTTGTACCAAGCGTGAGGATAAGGCGCCCGGCTCACTCTCCTTCTAGATATCATAGACGGTGGTTTGCTGTCATTGCACTTGCACCTACTCTACCAGACGAATTCTACATTTTAATTATTGTAAGTAGGGCATATTGATTGTCGCAGTTACTTATATCATTGTATAAAACATTATGTTCTAAGAAATTATTATGTTATTTCTGTTACAGCATTTTTGATAAACAAATTGATATTTTTTGAAACAACAATTGAATTATGAAACATTGAAATATTTTTCTATTTGTCAGATAGTGTGAAGATGTCAAAATTGAAGACAAGAAGTCAGTTGTCAACCCACTTGAGCCTGCTAGTTGGTAAAGGGAAGGAGCTTCCTGTATCAGAACTTCCAACAGTGAGAGACATGCTAAGATTAGGGTTACTCCTTCGAGAAAAAAATGCAAAGGACAGAAGGAACTATACAGATAAAGAACTCATAAATGACATGATAGTCCCTCTTCTGCATCAATGGACAAAAGCTAATGCACTATTCAAACCACCTGTGATTAATCAGTGTCGAACTATTGAGCTAAAACTAACGAAATTATGGCACAAAGCAGTTGAAACATCACTTGGTAAAGGAAACTTGGCCAGGAAAAATGAATTTCTGCACACACTTGATACTCTGTTTGACATTTTGACCTGCAAGTGCTCCATACAATTATGTTCTGAATCCAACTGTTCTCACTCAGGTAAGAGAGAAAATAATTCTCACATTGATTGTGGTTGTCCTCGTGAAAAGAAGATCCCTGTTTTAGAGCTTGAATTTATAAAGGCACAGAGGACAAAGGCAGAAGGCCAAGGAAGTATGCAAATGGGTTCAATAGATTATTCAGAAACAAAGAAGCAGATTGCTAATGCCAAGAAGAGAGAAGAAATCCGAGAGAGGGAACAAAAGAAGAAAATGAAGAGTGAAGAAGCCATCCAAAGAGAGGAAGAGCTGTGTCAAGATGTTTATCACTTCTTTGATAGTTCTTCTGATGAACAGGAAGCAACATCAGATGATAGTTCCAAAGAGCCATCTCAACCTTTACCAAAGAAAATGAAATACAACACAAGAAATATTTCAAACATTGCTTTAGCTAGTATTCGCCACCATGCTGGACTTCGTGAGGCTGCAGAAATTGCAACTGCCGCTTGGATAGATGCAGGCCTCATCAGCCAAGAGGATGTATCTTTGGTGATAGATCATAATAAAATTAGAAGAGCACAAGAAAAATAATGAAGGAAATATCTGATCAGCATGAAAAAGATTTAAGCGAGGGAGGGCTCTCCTGTCTTTTGTTTGATGGAAGAATAGATGACACAAAAGTTTTGCTAGAAGTAGAGGGAGTGAACAGAAAGTTTCCAGGTCTCATCAAAGAAGAACACTACTCTGTCTGTTCTGAGCCTGGTGGTCGGTTTTTGTTTCACTTTGCTCCCGAAACTGAAGTAGAAGGGAAGAAACATGCAGAGGTCATTGCTGATCATATTTTATGTTGGGTTCAGGAGAGAGGACTTGGCAGTTCACTGCAGGCTGTTGGTGGAGATTCAACTGCAGTGAACACCGGATGGCAGGGGGGTGTAATGACGCATTTAGAGAAAAAACTAGGAAGAAGACTTGTTTGGATTGTATGTGATTTACATACAGGCGAGCTACCTCTTCGTCATCTCATCCAGGAACTTGATGGTCCTACAAAGAGCAACAACAAGTGGTCAGGTCCCCTTGACATCATGCTGGATGAAGCAACACAACTAGAAATAAATACAACCTTTCCAAAGGTCGAAGTTGGCCCTCCCCTTCCGGCGTTGTCTGAAGGAGTCATCAAAGATCTCAGCACAGATCAATCCTATGCTTATCGTATTGCCCAAGCAATAAGATCAGGAGAAGTGCCTCAGTCATTGGCTCTCTTGGAGATTGGACCTGTCAGTCACAGCCGTTGGTTAATTACAGCTCTTCGTTTCTGCAGGATTTGGATTTCCAAACACGAATTGAAGGGCAAAGTGCTGAAGAATTTGAGGTTAATTGTTGAATTTATTATTGGAGTTTATCTTCCCCAGTGGTTTAGTGTGAAACTTAATCCTATGTGGGTGGATGGGCCCAATCACCTTTTGTTTCAATTGCAGCTAGTAAGAACACAGAGGAAGGTAGTGAGGGACATCGTGTTACCTGTGGCAAGAAGGTCCGCTTGGTATGCTCGATCAGAAGCAGTTTTGCAAGCAATGCTTTGCAGTCAATGTACCAATCTCCGAACCGAGGCTGTAGAAGTCATTCTAAAGATTAGAGGAACGCTAATAGATGACGACCAGTTGGGAGACTGTTCGTTTCATTCAAGAAAAGTTCCCCCAATAAACGTCAATGCCACCAAATTGTCAGAATTGGTTGACTTGAGTTTGGAAGTCTTAGAGCCACCATTGACAACAAGTCTAACTAGCCAAGAATTGAGAAACCTTAAAGAGACTCCAATGCAGGTGCCGAAGTGGCCTTCCCACACTCAAAGTGTGGAGAGATGTGTGAAAATGGTCACAGAAGCAGCGGGCCATGTTTACAGCCACGAGAGGCGAGAAGGTTACATCAAAGCACAAATAGCAAGCAGACTACTGATGACAAGAAACCAAAGCAAAGAGAGTATGAAGGCATTGGTTACTTTCAAATAGACTGCGGATAATAAAATATAATAATTTGAAACTTGAAACAGTAACATGTGTGCAAACGCTGGTTATGTTATAAATTCACAAATATGTACATTTAAAAATCCATTTGATGTAGGTAGGACTTATTATAAAAAAAAATTTATGCCAGAATATTGTTTTGCATGCTTAAAGACTACAATAAATTGCTACCAAATTACTCGATTTTCAATTTAGCCAGTTCACCCCCTAAATTGACACACCCTACTACCTAGTCTTCACCTCACTCTCCTCCCGGCTTACTTACCTTCCCCCTCCTCCACTCCCAGTGTTCAACCATTTGAAATTGCCAACAAACTCCTGAAATTTAAATCCAAATGCTCTACAACCCCAATTGACCTCCCAATCAAAATTTACAAGGAGTTTGCAGTCGAACTTGCCACCCCCCCCTCTGTTCAATTACTAATGCATCCCTCAGACAAAGCAAATGCCCAAATGAATGGAAAACCGCATTTGTCACCCCTATCCCCAAGGTCCCCACCCCACAGTCCCCTAGCGACCTAGTTGCCATTACCCCCATACCCAGTCTACTCTGTGAAGACTTTGTTTTTGAATGGGCATATTCCAGTATTTATCAGTCAATTGATCCACAGCTTAGTTTCCTGGATTTCTTGCACAAAAACCTGGAGAAGCATAAGACATCACTGGCCGTTGCCCTTGATGACTTCAGGAATTCTTTTGACCATGTTGATCACTGCACTTTTATCAACAAGGCCATTGCACTAGGGCTGCCCACCAACTTGGTCTCATGGGTCACTGATTTCCTGAGTGGGCATCGTCAGGCAGTCAGGTACCAGGGCTCTGTCTCCACATTCCAACACCTCACCTGCGGTGTTCCCGAGTGACCAAGATGGGACCACTGTGCTTCCTAATCCTGATCAACGACGCTTTATCGGACACTCCTCACAGGTGGAAGTACGTGGATGACTGCACTGTGGGGGTTACGGTGGACAACACCTCACCGAACTACTCATAGATACAAGGCACCCTGGACAGGCTACAGGCATAGACTATGGAAAACAAGGTCACCACCAATCACACCAAAAACGTATTCATGCACTTCAGTACCGTCACCACTCCAGTGCAGGCTCCAGCAGTTACAGTGGGTGCCCATCCTCTCCAGTTACTGCAGTCTGCCAAACACTTGGGTGTATCTATAGACCACAAACTGGACTGGAAGGCCCATGTAAACAACACCATCAAGGCAGCCTCGTACCGATTCTACATGCTATGACGACTCAGGTCACTTAGGGCACCCACGCCAAAGCTGAGGACTATCTACAAAGCATTTATTCTCCCTAAATTAACATATGCGTCACCAGCCTGGTCGCCTTCTCCCAACTCTACCCAACAAAGTCAGCTAGAGAAGGTACAGAAGAGGGCCTGCAGAATCATGCTCGGTGCAGACTACTCCGGCTACAATAACGCTCTCTCCACCCTGGAAATGCCATCCCTCAGTGACCTCCACCACCACGCACTAGCAAGGTTTGGCAGTGGACTACTGCGCCATCCTCGTCATCACCACCTACTGCCACTGGCAGTTCCCCGCCCACCTTGCGCAGTCCTCCACTACAACAAAATTCAGCCCATAAGAGCCCGCACTGGTAGATATAAGAACAGCACCATCCCATCTATTGTTAAAATAATAAACAACTCCTGATTTCTGTACTGTACAGCCCTGTAAATGTATTGAACGCATATCATTATGTCTAAATCAAATGTAAGTTTGTATATTTTCAGCCACCGGCTGCAACTCCATTAATAAACCGTTTACTATTATTATTATTATTATTATTATTATTATTATTATTATTTTACAATATGCTGACAGATTTTGGCCTCACAAACCATACCCTCACCTACTCCTCACCTACTCCTCCCCTCCCCTAAACATGCCCTCACCTACTCCTTCCCTCCCCTAAACATACCCTCACCTACCTCCTCCCGTCTCTCTTCCTCCCAGCTAGTGTTGACCTCCATCCTACTTTCACTCTCCTGTTTGGGATCTCTCTCTCTCTCTCTCTCTCTCTCTCTCTCTCTCTCTCTCTCTCTCTCTCTCTCTCTCTCTCTCTCTCTCTCTTCTTCCCACCTCTCCTTCTCTCTCTCTCCCCCCTCCTCCCACCAAGCCTCTGAAAACATTAATACCAGTATATCTATGACCTCTATCCATTAAACTCCTTCCTGGCCAAGCTGGCTGGCCATTTATGTCTCTGAATTATGAAGGCATTCGACTCTTTCCCCCTGACCGGTTATTCCCGAGTGTCCTCCAAACCACGGCCTACTTTCCCTCCTTCCTCCTCTCTCTCTCTGTTCTCTTTCCCGTCTCCTCCTTCAGTCTTTCCTCTCGCATCGTCCCTAGGTATGTAATAGTCCTTTCCCATCCCTCCTCCTTGTTCTCTTTCCCTTTTCTTCCCTCCTTCTTTCCTCTTCCCTCCCTCCCTCCCATGTAGTCTCTGAGGCCTCGAGTACATCCCCACAACTTATCCTAAATTCTCTGGTCCCACAAAGTTGTTCCAAACTTGTAAAGACCATCATCTTCTCTTACGTATGAAACTATTGTGTGTGGCAGCAAAAACAATTGTGTCATCCTCAAGTGCAAGACCTGACTTAAGTCTTGGAGACTAGGGAAAGTTGTCAATAGATTAATTAAGACAGATACTGAAACACAAAAAATGAGGTTACTGAGAGAGACAGGTTCGTCACTCTCCACCTACAGACACACACACACAGGTTCGTCACTCACCACCTCCAGACACACACACACACACAGGTTCGTCACTCGCCACCTCCAGACACACACACACAGATTCGTCACTCGCCACCTCCAGACACACACACACACACACAGGTTCGTCACTCGCCACCTCCAGACACACACACACACACAGGTTCGTCACTCGCCACCTCCAGACACACACACACAGGTTCGTCACTCGCCACCTCCAGACACACACACACAGGTTCGTCACTCGCCACCTCCAGACACACACACACACACAGGTTCGTCACTCGCCACCTCCAGACACACACACACAGGTTCGTCACTCGCCACCTCCAGACACACACACACACACAGGTTCGTCACTCACCACCTCCAGACACACACACACAGGTCCGTTACTCGCCACCTCCAGAGACCAATGTTTCCTTCACGTTGTAATTAACCAGACTACCTGATCTTATTTGCCTTAGGTCCAGAATGATATTAAATTCTCTCGGTCTCTTGTATTAGGGAGACCAACACGCTGAAGTTGTCGTCAAGTAATGTCGTCTATTCCTGCGACAACACGACAGCTTCATGTTGTATGTTGTGAGTAGAGTGATCGACTTGAAAGATGATGACAATTGACGAAGAGAACGAGTGAATTAGTGAGTGAGTTTGGGGATAGTTAAGTGGGTGGGAGAGTGGGTGGTTTAGTGAGTGAGTGGGTAGTTTAGTGAGTGAGTGAGTGAATTAGGGAGTAGTTGAGGGGTGGGGGAGTGGGTAGTTTAGTGAGTGAGTGAGGTTGAGTCTATGGGAGATTGGGTGGCTTAGTGAGTGAGTGAGTGAATAGTTGAGTGGGTGGGAGAGTGGGTGGCTTAGTGAGTGAGTAAGTGAATAGTTGAGTGGGTGGGAGAGTGGGTGGCTTAGTGAGTGAGTGAGAGAGTGAGTACTTGATTGTAAGGGAGAGTGGGTGGCTTAGTGAGTGAGTGAGTGAATGAGTTAGGGAGTAGTTAAGTGGGTGGGAGAGGGGGGCTTAGTGAGTGAGTGAGCTTCTCGGGGACCAGGAGACGGAATGAGGGAGGGGGAGGAGAAGGAGGGAGGGGGAGGAGAAGGAGGGAGGGGGAGGAGAATGAGGGAGTGGGAGGAGAAGGAGGGAGGGGGAGGAGAATGAGGGAGGGGGAGGAGAAGGAGGGAGGGGTAGGAGAATGAGGGAGTGGGAGGAGAAGGAGGGAGGGGAGGAGAAGGGAATGGGAGGAGAAGGAGGGAGTGGGAGGAGAAGGAGGGAGTGGGAGGAGAAGGAGGGAGGGGAGGAGAAGCGAGGGGGAGGAGAATGAGGGAGGGGGAGGAGAAGCGAGGGGGAGGAGAATGAGGGAGGGGGAGGAGAAGGAGGGAGGGGGACCAATACGACTATTATCATTACAAAGAATTCTTCACCGAAACAGAGCCGGATTATGGATGATATCGGATACTTCTAAAGCCGGATTATTGAGGTTCCACTGTATTGTATCAATTACTTCCGGATATGTTTACTAAATTAACGGAAATGTCAATGACTAACTCTCTATATGCATGACCATACACATGCATACATATACCTATACATACTCTACATTCATTCAGTTCCATATACACTACATATTCGTAAATATATGCATACGCACACATACTGTATACTAAATAGATGAATATACATGCACACATACACAATATATATATATATATATATATAATCAACACCTCAACCCGCCAGGATTCGAACCCATGGCCCACGAGCCCATGACTGTGACCAGGGGAACGCTAACCGCTGGACCACGAGGTTAGCGTTCCCCGGTCACAGTCATGGGCTAGTGGGCTCTACATGACTACCATTCCGTTGAAAACACTCTTCAATGCGTGTCCTCCACTGCTGAAGAACACGTTCAAGCACAGCTGGAGTTATGCTTGTAATGGAGTGGTGATACGTTGTATGGAAACTTATGGGACACCCTGTATATATATATATATATATATATATATATATATATATATATATATATATATACTTCATTTTTAGTCCATTTAACACGCGGACTTTGAACATATTATCAACGACCTCACCAGCAAGGAATCGAACCCTCGACCTACTGGGTGGCCCTAGGGAACGCTTACCGGCTAGCCCACAAGGACACTAAAAGCAGTTCTAGACTCTGTTATATTTCACACAAAGCCTGTTCATCGAGCTGATGGCGCCGTGAACCTCATTGGGAAACTGCCCGTGCCTCGTATGTGGTGTCAGTAGCATTTTACCGAATCCAGCTGGTATGAAACGCGAGGTGCATATATATACTTCATTTTTAGTCCATTTAACACGCGGACTTTGAACATATTATCAACGACCTCACCAGCAAGGAATCGAACCCTCGACCTACTGGGTGGCCCTAGGGAAAGCTTACCGGCTAGCCCACAAGGACACTAAAAGCAGTTCTAGACTCTGTTATATTTCACACAAAGCCTGTTCATCGAGCTGATGGCGCCGTGAACCTCATTGGGAAACTGCCTCGATGAACAGGCTTTGTGTGAAATATAACAGAGTCTAGAACTGCTTTTAGTGTCCTTGTGGGCTAGCCGGTAAGCGTTCCCTAGGGCCACCCAGTAGGTCGAGGGTTCGATTCCTTGCTGGTGAGGTCGTTGATTATATGTTCAAAGTCCGCGTGTTAAATGGACTAAAAATGAAGTATATATATGCACCTCGCGTTTCATACCAGCTGGATTCGGTAAAATGCTACTGACACCACATACGAGGCACGGGCAGTTTCCCAATGAGGTTCACGGCGCCATCAGCTCGATGAACAGGCTTTGTGTGAAATATAACAGAGTCTAGAACTGCTTTTAGTGTCCTTGTGGGCTAGCCGGTAAGCGTTCCCTAGGGCCACCCAGTAGGTCGAGGGTTCGATTCCTTGCTGGTGAGGTCGTTGATAATATGTTCAAAGTCCGCGTGTTAAATGGACTAAAAATGAAGTATATATATGCACCTCACGTTTCATACCAGCTGAATTCGGTAAAATGCTACTGACACCACATACGAGGCACGGGCAGTTTCCCAATGAGGTTCACGGCGCCATCAGCTCGATGAACAGGCTTTGTGTGAAATATAACAGAGTCTAGAACTGCTTTTAGTGTCCTTGTGGGCTAGCCGGTAAGCGTTCCCTAGGGCCACCCAGTAGGTCGAGGGTTCGATTCCTTGCTGGTGAGGTCGTTGATAATATATATATATATATATATATATATATATATATTGTTACGAGAGTGTGGTATTTTTTCTATTTTTTTTTAAAACTAGCTTCAATGTTGTTCCATATTATTCCTGTAATGATGTGTTATATTTATTATTTTATATTCTAGTCACCTTACCCTGTGCTGTTAAGGTTTTAACTGTCATTATTTGTTCAAGCCCATCTTATTTCTTCATTTAGTATTGTAACAAGCATTCTTTGTTTCTCTAACGACCATCTGCATCGTTAAACGACCCATGTTTCAGCGACGTGTCGCACTGGCGGGAGCCGACCTTATATAGTACCCACCAGCAGACCGAGTTCAGCCCAGTCCTCCTGTCATTCAGTCCACGTTCTTTTGAGTGACACTTGTCACCTGTTACTTATACTTTATTTTATTTCTGTGTTGTTCCTGTTGCCACCAATATGGTATATCTATGTGAGTACCTATATACTGTATGTCTCTTATGTGTCCATCAGTGCTTGGTTAGTTACATTTAAGTAATTCAGTGTTGTTTCACTATAGTTAATTTCAGTGTTAGTTATTTTATATGTTTAGCAGTGTTAACGTAATCCAGTGCTTTATTTTTATTCTATATGTTTAAGCAGTTCTTTTGATGTTTCGATGTTTTAGTATCATTTGTGTCTTAAAAGTTTCGATAGTGAATCAATTTGTTGTGACAGCCTACGAGGCTCATTATTGTGTTAGTATTTAATTAAATTAAATTCTTAAAGGTTTACTTTATTTATTTTTATTCCCTTTTGATTTATTTCACTTTTTTTTGTTTGGTTACGCCTAGAACCTGGATATTAAAGTAAATTAAGAGACGGCGTAACAATATATATATATAAATATACACTACATAAACGTATACATACAAGCAGACATGCAGAACATACACGCACACTTACTATTAATACATGCAAACATACACTACATAAACGTATATCCATGAACACACACACACAAACATACATTCTAACATACACTACTACATAACATACACACATACAACATGCACGTACAAACAAGCACATGTATACAACATGCACGTACTGTACATACAAGCACAAAAAATGTTTGGCAACAGAGGAATAAAGTTACAAATTAAGACCTGGGCTGGGGGCTGTTTATGTTATTATAGGAGATTATGAGAGAGAGGGAGGGAGAGGGGGGAAAGGAAGAAAGGGGGGGGAAGGAGAGAGAGGGAGCGGAAGGAGAGAGGGGGGGGAGAGAGGGAGCGGAAGGAGAGAGAGAGAGAGAGAGAGAGAGAGAGAGAGAGAGAGAGAGAGAGAGAGAGGTGAAGAACAGAGGGGGAAGAAGTAGAGAGGGGGAACCGAAGGAGAGAGAGAGAGAAGTGGAGAACAGAGGGGGAAGAAGTAGAGAGGGGGAACCGAAGGAGAGAGAGAGAGAGAGAGAGAGAGAGAGAGAGAGAGAGAGAGAGAGAGAGAGAGAAATAAGTGGAGAACAAAGGGGGAAGAAGTAGAGAGGGGGAACGGAAGGAGAGAGAGAGAGAGAGAGAACTGTTGCCTGTTTACCACACTAAAGCCAAGTTATAGCCTTGTCGCTGGGTGTTGTGACGTCTCAGCCTCGCCAGCCGCTTGTGCTGAGATAAACACACACACGTGTTAGTCGCACGTGTTCTCAATCCAAATGTAAACAAAGACGAACTAAGTCAATTTCTTACCATATTGTTGTGTATTTTATTTTAACCACATAGCGTCCACAGTCATCCGTGTTAAATTTCTTTGCTTTGTAAGAGTGAATGGATTGTGTTGGATAAACGTAATTACATGATTTCTGTTACTTAAATGATGGGAATTGATGAAGGTTTTAAGAGTTAGGGAGGGAAAGGGGAGGATAGGGGGAGGAGAAGGGAAGGGGAGGGAAAGGAAGGGAGGGTAAGGGAAGGTTGGGAAGGAGAGGGGAAGATAGTGGAGGGGGAGAGAAGGAAAGGAAAAGAAGGGAAGAGGGGGAAAGGAAGGGGAGAATGGGGAAGGAGAGGGTAAGGGAGAGAGGAAAGGGTAGGATAGGGGGAAGGGAAGAAAGGGAGGGGAGGGGATCAGAGAATTTTTATTTTTTTTTGAAGAGAGAGAGAGATAGACAGAGTGAAAGAAGATTGGAGGTGGAGGAAGGAAGTTATAGTTCGGGTTAACGGGTTAACTAAGATAATAGCGAGTAAGGGTTGTGTCCTGGATTAGTTATTGTGGGTTGTTTTCTTAGAGCTGGTTTTCTGGTTGGCTGGTCTCTCTGTCTGTCGGTACAGACAGCTGATGCCTTCTGTAAACACACTAATACCAGCTGACCCTGCCATAATCCCCCCCCCCCCCGCCTCCCTACCACCACGGTGCCTAATAAACTACCCCCCGCCTCCCTACCACCACGGTGCCTAATAAACTACCCCCCTCGCCTCCCTACCACCACGGTGCCTAATAAACTACCCCCCCCGCCTCCCTACCACCACGGTGCCTAATAAACTACCCCCCGCCTCCCTACCACCACGGTGCCTAATAAACTAACCCCCCCGCCTCCCTACCACCACGGTGCCTAATAAACTACCCCACCCCCCCGCCTCCCTACCACCACGGTGCCTAATAAACTACCACCCCCGCCTCCCTACCACCACGGTGCCTAATAAACTACCCCCCACCGCCTCCCTACCACCACGGTGCCTAATAAACTACCCCCGCCTCCCTACCTCCACGGTACCTAATAAACTATCCCCCGCCTCCCTACCACCAGGGTGCCTAATAATCTACCCCACCCCCCCCCCCGCCTCCCTACCACCACGGTGCCAAATAAACTACCACCCCCGCCACCCTACCACCACGGTGCCTAAAAAACTACACCACCCCCCCCGTCTCCCTACCACCACGGTGCCTAATAAACTACCCCCCCCGCCTCCTTACCACCACGGTGCCTAATAAACTACCCCCCCCCGCCTCCCTACCACCACGGTGCCTAATAAACTACCCCCCCCCCCCCGCCTCCCTACCACCACGGTGCCTAATAAACTACCCCCCCCGCCTCCCTACCACCACGGTGCCTAATAAACTACCCACCCCCCCCCCCGCCTCCCTACCACCAAGGTGCCTAATAAACTACCCCCTCGCCTACCTACCACCACGGTGCCTAATAAACAATCCAATCCCACCCAGCCTCCCTACTACCACGGTGCCTAATAAACTATCCCCCCCTAGCCTCCCTACCACCACGGTGCCTATTAAACTACCCCCCCCGCCTCCCTACCACCACGGTGCCTACTAAACTACCCAATCCCACCCCGCCTCCCTACCACCACGGTGCCTAATAAACTACCCCCCCCCGCCTCCCTACCAACACGGTGCCTAATAAACTACCACCACGGTGCCTAATAAACCACCACCCTCGCCTCCCTACCACCACAGTGCTTAATAAAGTACCCCCTCCCGCCTCCCTACCACCACGGTGCCTCATAAACTACCCCCCCTCGCCTCCCTACCACCACGGTGCCTAATAAACTACCCCCCCCCCGCCTCCCTACCACCACGGTGCCTAATAAACTACCCCCCCGCCTCCCTACCACCACGGTGCCTAATAAACTACCCCCCTCGCCTCCCTACCACCACGGTGCCTAATAAACTACCCCCCCGCCTCCCTACCACCACGGTGCCTAATAAACTACCCCCCCCGACTCCCTACCACCACGGTGCCTAATAAACTACCCCCCTCGCCTCCCTACCACAACGGTGCCTAATAAACTACCCCCCGCCTCCCTACCACCACGGTGACTAATAAACTAACCCCCCCCCCGTCTCCCTACCACCACAGTGCCTAATAAACTACCCCCCCGCCTCCCAAACACCACGGTGCCTAATAAACTACCCCACCCCCCCGCCTCCCTACCACCACAGTGCCTCATAAACTACCCCCCCGCCTCCCTACCACCACGGTGCCTCATAAACTACACCCCCCGCCTCCCTACCACCATGGTGCCTCAAAAACTACCCCCCCCCGCCTCCCTACCACCATGGTGCCTAATAAACTACCCCCCTCGCCTCCCTACCACCATGGTGCCTCACAAACTACCCCCCCCGTCGCCCTACCACCACGGTGGCTAATAAACTACCCAACCCCCCCCCGGTTCCCTACCACCACGGTGCCTAATAAACTAACTCCCCCCGCCTCCCTACCACCACGGTGCCTAATAAACTACCCCCCCCCGCCTCCCTACCACCACGGTGCCTAATAAACTACCCCCACCGCCTCCCTACCACCAAGGTGCCTAATAAACTACCCCCTCCGCCTCCCTACCACCACGGTGCCTAAGAAACTAACCCCCCCGCCTCCCTACCACCACGTGCCTAACAAACTACCCCCCCGCCTCCCTACCACCACGGTGCCTAAAAAGCTAACCCCCCGCCTCCCTACCACCAAGGTGCCTAATAAACTACCCCCCCACCTCCCTACCACCATGGTGCCTAATAAACTACCCCCCGCCTCCCTACCACCACGGTGCCTAATAAACTATCCCCCCGCCACCCTACCACCACGGTGCCTAATAAACTACCCCCCCGCCTCCCTACCACCACGGTGCCTAATAAACTACCCCCCCCCGCCTCCCTACCACCACGGTGCCTAATAAACTACCCCCCCCCCGCCTCCCTACCACCACCGTTCCCTAATAAACTACCCCCCCGCCTCCCTACCACCACGGTGCCTAATAAACTAACCTACCCCCCCCGCCTCCCTACCACCACGGTGCCTAATAAACTAACCTCACCGCCTCAATACCCCCCCCCGCCTCCCTACCACCACGGTGCCTAATAAACTACCACCACCGCCTCCCTACCATCACGGTGCCTAATAAAGTACCCCCTCCCGCCTCCCTACCACCACGGTGCCTAATAAACTACCCCCCCCCCCGCCTCCCTACCACCACGGTGCCTAATAAACTACCCCCCCTCCTGCCTACCACCACGGTGCCTAATAAACAACCCCACCGCCTCCCTACCACCACGGTGCCTAATAACGTACCCCCTCCCGCCTCCCTACCACCACGGTGCCTAATAAACTACCCCCCCCCGCCTCCCTACCACCACGGTGCCTAATAAACTACCCCCCCCCGCTTCCCTACCACCACGGTGCCTAATAAACTACCCCCCCCCGCCTCCCTACCACCACGGTGCCTAATAAAGTACCCCCTCCTGCCTCCCTACCACCACGGTGCCTAATAAACTACCCCCCCCCCCCGCCTCCCTACCACCACGGTGCCTAATAAACTACCCCACTCCCCCGTCTCCCTACCACCACGGTGCCTAATAAACTACCCCCCCCCCGCCTCCCTACCACCACGGTGCCTAGTAAACTACCCCACTCCCCCGTCTCCCTACCACCACGGTGCCTAATACACTACCCCCCCCCCCGCCTCCCTACCACAACGGTGCCTAATAAGCTACCCCCCCCCACGCCTCCCTGCCACCACGGTGCCTAACAAACTAACCCCCGCCTCCCTACTACCACGGTGCCTAATAAACTACCCCACTCCCCCGTCTCCCTACCACCACGGTGCCTAATACACTACCCCCCCCCGCCTCCCTACCACAACGGTGCCTAATAAACTACCCCCCCGCCTCCCTACCACCATGGTGCCTAATAAACTACCCCCCCCCCGCCTCCCTACCACCACGGTGCCTAATAAACTACCCCCCCCCGCCTCCCTACCACCACGGTGCCAATAAACTACCCCACCACCCCCGCCTCCCTACCACCATGGTGCCTCATAAACTACCCCCCCCGCCTCCCTACCACCACGGTGCCTAATAAACTACCCCACCCCCCCCCGCCTCCCTACCACCACGGTGCCTAATAAACTACCCCACCCCCCGCCACCCTACCACCACGGTGCCTAATAAACTACCCCCCCGCCTCCCTACCACCACGGTGCCTAATAAACTAACCCACTCCCCAGTCTCCCTACCACCACGGTGCCTAATAACTACCCCCCCCCCGCCTCTCTACCACCACGGTGCCTAATAAACTACCCCCCCCCCGCCACCCTACCACCACGGTGCCTAATAAACTACCCCCCCGCCTCCCTACAACCATGGTGCCTAATAAACTACCCCACCCCCCCGCCTCCCTACCACCACGGTGCCTAATAAACTACCCACCCCGCCTCCCTACCAAAACGGTGCCTAATAAACTACCCCTAGCCTCCCTACCACCTCGGTGCCTAATATACTAACCCCCCCGCCTCCCTACCACCACGGTGCCTAATAAACTACCCCCCCCGCCACCCTACCACCACGGTGCCTAATAAACTACCCCCCCCCCCGGTTCCCTACAACCACGGTGCCTAACAAACTACACCCCCCCGCCTCCCTACCACCACGGTGCCTAATAAACTACCCCCCCCCCCGCCTCCCTACCACCACGGTGCCTAATAAACTACCCCACTCCCCCGTCCCTACACCACGGTGCCTAATAAACTACCCCCCCCCCGCCTCCCTACCACCACGGCACCTACTAAACTACCCCACCCGCCTCCCTACCACCATGGTGCCTAATAAACTACCCCCCCCGCCTCCCTACCACCACGGTGCCTAATAAACTACCCCCCCGCCTCCCTACCACCACGGTGCCTAATAAACTACCCAACCCCCGCCTCCCTACCACCACGGTGCCTAATAACACCCCCTCACCCCCCCGCCTCCCTACCACCACGGTGCCTAATAAACTACCACCCCCGCCTCCCTACCACCACGGTGCCTAATAAAGTACCCCCCCCGCCTCCCTACCACCACGGTGCCTAATAAACTACCCCCCCGCCTCCCTACCACCACGGTGCCTAATAAACTACCCCCCCCCTGCTCCCTACCACCACGGTGCCTAATAAACTACCCCCCCCCGCCTCCCTACCACCACGGTGCCTAATAAACTACCCCCCCCGCCTCCCTACCACCACGGTGCCTAATAAACTAACCCCCCCGCCTCCCTACCACCACGGTGCCTAATAAACTACCCCTCCCGCCTCCCTACCACCACGGTGCCTAATAAACTACCCCCCCCCCCGCCTCCCTACCACCACGGTGCCTAATAAACTACCCCCCCCGCCTCCCTACCACCACGGTGCCTAATAAACTACCCCCCCCCCGCCTCCCTACCACCACGGTGCCTAATAAACTACCCCACCCCACCCGCCTCCCTACCACCACGGTGCCTAATAAACTACCCCACCCGCCTCCCTACCACCACGGTGCCTAATAAACTACCCCCCCCGCCTCCCTACCACCACGGTGCCTAATAAACTACCCCCCCCGCCTCCCTACCACCACGGTGCCTAATAAACTACCCCCCCCTCCCTACCACCACGGTGCCTAATAAACTACCCCCCCCTCCCCACCACCACGGTGCCTCATAACTACTCCCCCGCCTCCCTACCACCACGGTGCCGATTAAACTACCCAATCCCCCCCCGCCTCCCTACCACCACGGTGCCTAATAAACTACCCCCCCCCCGCTCCCTACCACCACGGTGCCTAATAAACTACCCCCCCGCCTCCCTACCACCACGGTGCCTAATAAACTACCCCCCCCGCCTCCCTACCACCACGGTGCCTAATAAACTACCCCCCCCCCCGCCTCCCTACCACCACGGTGCCTAATAAACTACCCCCCCCCGCCTCCCTACCACCACGGTGCCTAATAAACTACCCCCCCTCGCCTCCCTACCACCACGGTGCCTAATAAAGTACCCCCCCCCGCCTCCCTACCACCACGGTGCCTAGTAAACTACCCCCCCCCCGCCTCCCTACCACCACGGTGCCTAATAACTACCCCCCCCCCCGCCTCCCTACCACCACGGTGCCTAATAAACTACCCCTCCCGCCTCCCTACCACCACGGTGCCTAATAAACTACCCCCCCCCCGCCTCCCTACCACCACGGTGCCTAATACACTACCCCCACCCGCCTCCCTACCACCACGGTGCCTAATAAACTACCCCCCCGCCTCCCTACCACCACGGTGCCTAATAAACTACCCCCCCCCCCCCGCCTCCCTACCACCACGGTGCCTAATAAACTACCCCCCCCCCGCCTCCCTACCACCACGGTGCCTAATAAACTACCCCCCCCCCCGCCTCCCTACCACCACGGTGCCTAATAAACTACCCCCCCCGCCTCCCTACCACCACGGTGCCTAATAAACTACCCCACCCCCCGCCTCCCTACCACCACGGTGCCTAATAAACTACCCCACCCCCCGCCTCCCTACCACCACGGTGCCTAATAAACTACCCCCCCGCCTCCCTACCACCACGGTGCCTAATAAACTAACCCCCCCCCCGCCTCCCTACCACCACGGTGCCTAATAAACTACCCCCCCCCGCCTCCCTACCACCACGGTGCCTAATAAACTACCCCCCCCCCGCCTCCCTACCACCACGGTGCCTAATAAACTACCCCCCCGCCTCCCTACCACCACGGTGCCTAATAAACTACCCCCCCCCCCGCCTCCCTACCACCACGGTGCCTAATAAACTACCCCCCCGCCTCCCTACCACCACGGTGCCTAATAAAGTACCCCCTCCCGCCTCCCTACCACCACGGTGCCTAATAAACTACCCCCCCCCCCGCCTCCCTACCACCACGGTGCCTAATAAACTACCACCCCCGCCTCCCTACCATCACGGTGCCTAATAAAGTACCCCCTCCTGCCTCCCTACCACCACGGTGCCTAATAAACTACCCCCCCCCGCCTCCCTACCACCACGGTGCCTAATAAACTACCCACCGCCTCCCTACCCCCACGGTGCCTTATAAACTACCCCCCCCCCGCCTCCCTACCACCACGGTGCCTAATAAACTACCCCCCCCCGCCTCCCTACCACCATGGTGCCTAATAAACTACCCCACCCCCAGCTCCCTACCACCACGGTGCCTAATAAACTACCCCCCCCCCGCCTCCCTACCACCACGGTGCCTAATAAACTACCCCCCCTCCCCTCCCTACCACCACGGTGCCTAATAAACTACCCCCCCCGCCTCCCTACCACCACGGTGCCTAATAAACTACCCCCCCCGCCTCCCTACCACCACGGTGCCTAATAAACTACCCCCCCCCGCCTCCCTACCACCACGGTGCCTAATAAACTACCCCCCCCGCCTCCCTACCACCACGGTGCCTAATAAACTACCCCCCCCGCCTCCCTACCACCACGGTGCCTAATAAACTACCCCCCCCCCGTCTCCCTACCACCACGGTGCCTAATAAACTACCCCCCCCCCGCCTCCCTACCACCACGGTGCCTAATAAACTACCCCCCCGCCTCCCTACCACCACGGTGCCTAATAACCAACCCCCCCCCCCCCCCCCGCCTCCCTACCACCACGGTGCCTAATAAACTACCCCCCCCCGCCTCCCTACCACCACGGTGCCTAATAAACTACCCCCCCGCCTCCCTACCACCACGGTGCCTAATAAACTACCCCCCCCCCGCCTCCCTACCACCACGGTACCTACTAAACTACCCCCCCCCCGCCTCCCTACCACCACGGTGCCTAATAAACTACCCCCCCCCGCCTCCCTACCACCACGGTGCCTAATAAACTACCCCCCCCGCCTCCCTACCACCACCGTGCCTAATAAACTACCCCCCCCCGCCTCCCTACCACCACGGTGCCTAATAAACTACCCCCCCCGCCTCCCTACCACCACGGTGCCTAATAAACTACCCCACCACCCGCCTCCCTACCACCACGGTGCCTAATAAACTACCCCCCCCCCGCCTCCCTACCACCACGGTGCCTAATAAACTACCCCCCCCGCCTCCCTACCACCACGGTGCCTAATAAACTACCCCCCGCCTCCCTACCACCACGGTGCCTAATAAACTAACCCCCCCGCCTCCCTACCACCACGGTGCCTAATAAACTACCCCCCCCCGCCTCCCTACCACCACGGTGCCTAATAAACTACCCCCCCCGCCTCCCTACCTCCACGGTGCCTAATAAACTACCCCCCCCCGCCTCCCTACCACCACGGTGCCTAATAAACTACCCCCCCCGCCTCCCTACCACCACGGTGCCTAATAAACTACCCCCCCCCGCCTCCCTACCACCACGGTGCCTAATAAACTACCCCCCCCCGCCTCCCTACCACCACGGTGCCTAATAAACTACCCCCCCGCCTCCCTACCACCACGGTGCCTAATAAACTACCCCCCCCGCCTCCCTACCACCACGGTGCCTAATAAACTACCCCCATCGCCTCCCTACCACCACGGTGCCTAATAAACTAACCCCCCCCCCGCCTCCCTACCACCACGGTGCCTAATAAACTACCCCCCCCCCGCCTCCCTACCACCACGGTGCCTAATAAACTACCCCCCCCGCCTCCCTACCACCACGGTGCCTAATAAACTACCCCCCCCGCTTCCCTACCACCACGGTGCCTAATAAACTACCCCCCCCCCGCCTCCCTACCACCACGGTGCCTAATAAACTACCCCCCCCCGCCTCCCTACCACCACGGTGCCTAATAAACTACCCCCCCCCGCCTCCCTACCACCACGGTGCCTAATAAACTACCCCCCCCCGCCTCCCTACCACCACGGTGCCTATTAAAATACCCACCCCCCGCCTCCCTACCACCACGGTGCCTAATAAACTACCCCCCCCCGCCTCCCTACCACCACGGTGCCTAATAAACTACCCCCCCCGCCTCCCTACCACCACGGTGCCTAATAAACTACCGCCCCCGCCTCCCTACCACCACGGTGCCTAATAAACTAACCCCCCCGCCTCCCTACCATCCACGGTGCCTAATAAACTACCCCTCCCGCCTCCCTACCACCACGGTGCCTAATAAACTACCCCCCCCCGCCTCCCCACCACCACTGTGCGTAATAAACTACCCCCCCCCCGCCTCCCTACCACCACGGTGCCTAATAAACTACCCCTCCCGCCTCCCTACCACCATGGTACCTAATAAACTACCCCCCCGCCTCCCTACCACCACGGTGCCTAATAAACTACCCCCCCCGCGCCTCCCTACCACCACGGTGCCTAATAAACTACCCCCCCGCCTCCCTACCACCACGGTGCCTAATAAACTACCCCCCCGCCTCCCTACCACCACGGTGCCTAATAAACTACCCCCCCCGCCTCCCTACCACCACGGTGCCTAATAAACTACCCCCCCCGCCTCCCTACCACCACGGTGCCTAATAAACTACCCCTCCCGCCTCCCTACCACCACGGTGCCTAATAAATTACCCCCCCCCGCCTCCCTACCACCAAGGTGCCTAATAAACTACCCCCCCCGCCTCCCTACCACCACGGTGCCTAATAAACTACCCCCCCTCGCCTCCCTACCACCACGGTGCGTAATAAACTACCCCCCCTCGCCTCCCTACCACCACGGTGCCTAATAAACTACCCCCCCGCCTCCCTACCACCACGGTGCCTAATAAACTACCCCCCCCCCGCCTCCCTACCACCACGGTGCCTAATAAACTACCCCCCCCGCCGCCCAACCACCACGGTGCCTAATAAACACCCCCCCACGCCTCCCTACCACCACGGTGCCTAATAAACTACCCCCCCCCGCCTCCCTACCACCACGGTGCCTAATAAACTACCCCCTCCCCGCCTCCCTACCACCACGGTGCCTAATAAACTACCCACCCCCCCCGCCTCCCTACCACCACGGTGCCTAATAAACTACCCCCCCCCGCCTCCCTACCACCACGGTGCCTAATAAACTACCCCCCCCGCCTCCCTACCACCACGGTGCCTAATACACTACCCCCCCCCGCCTCCCTACCACCACGGAGCCTAATAAACTACCCCCCCCCGCCTCCCTACCACCACGGTGCCTAACAAACTACCCCCCCCCGCCTCCCTACCACCACCGTGCCTAATAAACTACCCCCCCCGCCTCCCTACCACCACGGTGCCTAATAAACTACCCCCCCCGCCTCCCTACCACCACGGTGCCTCCTAAACTACTCCCCCGCCTCCCTACCACCACGGTGCCTAATAAACTACCCCCCCCCGCCTCCCTACCACCACGGTGCCTAATAAACTACCCCCCCCGCCTCCCTACCACCACGGTGCCTAATAAACTACCCCCCCGCCACCCTACCACCACGGTGCCTAATAAACTACCCCCCCCCGCCTCCCTACCACCACGGTGCCTAATAAACTACCCCCCCCCGCCTCCCTACCACCACGGTGCCTAATAAACTACCCCCCCCCCCGCCTCCCTACCACCACGGTGCCTAATAAACTACCCCTCCCGCTTCCCTACCACCACGGTGCCTAATAAATTACCCCCCCCGCCTCCCTACCACCACGGTGCCTAATAAACTACCCCCCCCCGCCTCCCTACCACCACGGTGCCCAATAAACTACCCCCCAAGCCTCCCTACCACCACGGTGCCTAATAAACTACCCCCCCCGCCTCCCTACCACCACGGTGCCTAATAAAATACCCCCCCCCGCCTCCCTACCACCACGGTGCCTAATAAACTACCCCCCCCGCCTCCCTACCACCACGGTGCCTAATAAACTACCCCCCCCGCCACCCTACCACCACGGTGCCTAATAAACTACCCCCCCCCGCCTCCCTACCACCACGGTGCCTAATAAACTACCCCCCCCGCCTCCCTACCACCACGGTGCCTAATAAACTACCCCCCCGCCTCCCTACCACCACGGTGCCTAATAAACTACCCCCCCCCCGCCTCCCTACCACCACGGTGCCTAATAAACTACCCCCCCCGCCTCCCTACCACCACGGTGCCTAATAAACTACCCCCCCCGCCTCCCTACCACCACGGTGCCTAATAACTACCCCCCCCCCGCCTCCCTACCACCACGGTGCCTAATAAACTACCCCCCCCGCCTCCCTACCACCACGGTGCCTAATAAACTACCCCCCCCGCCTCCCTACCACCACGGTGCCTGATAAACTACCCCCCCCCGCCTCCCTACCACAACGGTGCCTAATAAACTACCCCCCCCGCCGCCCGACCACCACGGGGCCGAATAAACTACCCCCCCCTCGGCTCCCAACCACCACCGTGCCTAATAAACTACCCCCCCTCGCCTCCCTACCACCACGGTGCCTAATAAACTACCCCCCCCCCCGCCTCCCTACCACCACGGTGCCTAATAAACTACCCCCCCGCCTCCCTACCACCACGGTGCCTAATAAACTACCCCCCCCCCGCCTCCCTACCACCACGGTGCCTAATAAACTACCCCCCCCGCCTCCCTACCATCACGGTGCCTAATAAACTACCCCCCCCGCCTCCCTACCACCACGGTGCCTAATAAACTACCCCTCCCGCTTCCCTACCTCCACGGTGCCTAACAAACTACACCCCCCCGCCTCCCTACCACCACGGTGCCTAATAAACTACCCCCCCTCGCCTCCCTACCACCACGGTGCCTAATAAACTACCCCCCCGCCTCCCTACCACCACGGTGCCTAATAAACTACCCCCCCTCGCCTCCCTACCACCACGGTGCCTAATAAACTACCCCCCCCCCGCCTCCCTTCCACCACGGTGCCTAATAAACTACCCCCCCCCGCCTCCCTACCACCACGGAGCCTAATAAACTACCCCCCCCCGCCTCCCTACCACCACGGTGCCTAATAAACTACCCCCCCTCGCCTCCCTACCACCACGGTGCCTAATAAACTACCCCCCCCCCGCCTCCCTACCACCACGGTGCCTAATAAACTACCCCCACTCGCATCCCTACCCCCACGGTGCCTAATAAACTACCCCCCCCCGCCTTCCTACCACCACGGTGCCTAATAAACTACCCCCCCCGCCTCCCTACCACCACGGTGCCTAATAAACTACCCCCCCCCGCCTCCCTACCACCACGGTGCCTAATAAACTACCCCTCCCGCCTCCCTACCACCACGGTGCCTAATGAAGTACCCCCGCCCGCCTCCCTACCACCACGGTGCCTAATAAATTACCCCCCCCCGCTTCCATACCACCAATTTGCATAAAAAACTACCCCCCCCGCCTCCCTACCACCACGGTGCCTAATAAACTACCCCCCCCCGCCTCCCTACCACCACGGAGCCTAATAAACTACCCCCCCCCGGTTCCCTACAACCACGGTGCCTAACAAACTACCCCCCCCGCCTCCCTACCACCACGGTGCCTAATAAACTACCCCCCCCGCCTCCCTACCACCACGGTGCCTAATAAACTACCCCCCCCGCCTCCCTACAACCCTGGTGCCTAATAACCTACCCCCCCTCCTCCCTACCACCACGGTGCCTAATAAACTACACCCCCCCGCCTCCCTACCACCACGGAGCCTAATAAACTACCCCACCCCCCGCCTCCCTACCACCACGGTGCCTAATAAACTACCCCCCCCCGCCTCCCTACCACCACGGTGCCTAATAAACTACCCCCCCCCCC